>CM054148.1:46795374-46862874 GCA_028751875.1 Rapana venosa | reverse complement strand
AGTCACAGTGTTTTGGGAAGCTCATCTCTGTAAAAATATTCCCTTGTGATTTTAACTGATTTTACGTGGTTTGAATTCTGGGAGTGCATTGTCAATCACATTGCAAGTTCAAACCAATCATGTCTGTTTGCCATCAGCAACCAATGGCAAAAATTTGAGCATTTTTTGGTGTTTTTTAATGATGTTTTTTTCCCCTAATAACAAAAGATATTGTGTTCGATTTTATTGTAAGTATGTCTTTGAAGTTTACTTAAAGCCGGAAACAAAAAACAATCAGAAAGCTACACCAGGGAAAGCTGATATTACTGACAGCCAAAGATAAGGTAAAATTTTAGCATGACCACTTTTTGTCACGGCCTCATATATATGTGAATCTTCGGGAGAAGGGCGGGGGGGGGAAAATGTGCGTGGTGTTGTATGATGTGTGTGTGAATGAGAAAAATAAGAAATCATATGCAGACATGTAGCTGTCCTAACTTTTGATAGAAACAGATTCGGCCTTGTGCTTGTGTTATGCAACGTTGCTCATCCGTCACCTTTCATTGTGATTGGCTTGTGAAAGCTCGCAGGTGGGTTTACATGCAGTATTTTCTTTCGGGAAAGGAATCCACCACTTTGTAATAGAGATAAAGAAAAATGATGAAAAAGCTTGCTGCACACATTGGCCTGCCTGTCTGTCAGTGTAATGGCTCAGTCACTGCCCCTGTGAAGGCCATACATACATACATACATGTATACGTGTATCCAGAATGTGCAGACTGGCACTGTGGTTCAAACAGGAAAAGTGTTCCTGCCTTGTCGTGTGTGGTGTACCAGCCCTGCTGTCCCCATGCCGCGTGTTCCAATCTCATCACCACACCCATACTCCAGGCACGCTTGTCATGTCATATCTCCAGAAACTGGCAGGGAGTTCATCAGAGTTTGGCTGCCATGGTGCCACCCTCCAGAAGAACCCTGCACTGCTACACTAGGATCACTTTGGTTGCGTTCATGAGTGCCTGTTCTCATTAGATAGCTGCATCCATCTACCAGCCGGCCTACAGGATTGACTTAGTTGCAGAGGCAGGCTGAGGAGGACACCCACACGGCATGGTTACCACACAACATTTCTCCAGCGACCATGAAGTGAAATATAACTTCCAGTTCAGCAAAGCGTTGGATCGGTTAGTCTGTAGAGGGCAGAGGCTCACCAGCACAAGCCAGGTATTGTAACATTGCACAGTCTGCTTACAGTTACAGAGTTACTTGAAGATAGCTGAGATTTGGTGAGAGTTTTAGTGGGTTATCTATTTTTGTGAAATTGTGTCTTTTTAAAAAAACCTGAGTGAGTGGATTGTGTTAATGATTCGAGACCAACCTGTACTAATGTGTGTGCTAGGGAAGTAGGCAGTGTGAGCATTAAATTTTAGTAGCCTGTGGATGTGTGCCTTGAATTCTGAAAAGAGAAATAGAAGGATCTTTTAGTTTGTCGTTGATGATGGAATGTTTGTCGTTGACGATGGAATGTTTGTCGTTGACGATGGAATGTTTGTCGTTGACGATGGAATGCTTGTCGTTGACGATGGAATGCTTGTCGTTGACGATGGAATGTTTGTCGTTAGCGATGGAATGTTCGTCGTTGATGATGGAATGTTCGTCGTTGACGATGGAATGTTAGTCGTTGACGATGGAATGTTCTGGACCCTCCCTGCCTTCACTGGTTATGCACAGGATCTCTGGTGCAAAGTTTTGCTGGTTTGAAGTTTACATTCCATTCCACACCTGTGTATAGATGTGTGTGTGGATTTGTTTAAATGCTTGCAGGCTTGTTTGAACGTGGTGTGTGAATCCACCTGAAGAGAAAGAAACACTAGTAGTACAAAGGGCAGGACGGCAGTTTTCAGAGAAAACTTGTCCCCTTTCTGCCAGTGTTTCAGTTGTGACAGTTCTAGAAGCGGCTTTCTTTTCTGAATGGCTCATTTCATTATCGTTTGTGAATCAGCGTCAACTTGAAAGGGCTGAATGATTTGCTCATCCCATGTTGTGACCAAGACATGCAGGCTACTTGCCCAGGCAAGGGGGGTGCTTACGTCTTGGTGAGGCACCTCATCATCACATGTTATTTTGTGTACACCCGCATGCATGTATGTCGCTAGTTACTGCTACTGCCGGGAGATCTATGCTATTTTCTGCAGAAATGTGCCTGAGATGATTATATTCACATTCTGAAGATTAAAAAAAAAATCTTGTCTGTTAATTTTTTTAACATCTCAGTTTTGTTTTGTGCGTGTTACGTTTACAACTTCAGATTTTGTTCAATGTGTGGTAAACACAGCAGCACTCTCATTATTATCCAGAGACACAATTTCACTTTTTTGACAAACAAGTTTACCGTGCTGTTTTTCGGAGAGTTGTGCTTCCAGTATCAATTCTCTGGTGTGTGTATGATTGATATATATATATATATACGTATATATTAAAATTTTCTTATTTTCTTAATGAAATCTTCTCATGTACGGTCATTTTTCTTTAAAAACATTTTTTTCCCCTAAAACATGTCATCATCTCTTAACAAAACTTGCTTTGTGTTTTCTGTCTATATCATAGTTGTATTGAGAAATCACAAAGAAATTGTACTGAAGTGGAGATGTGATAAAAAGAATGTCACAAATATTGGAGAAGACGATAGTCCCATGAAGGAATGGTAAGGTAGGGAAGAGCTGGCACCTGGTTGTGACTAGTGCTGGTAGTCTGGTATAGTGGTGGGTGCAGTTTCGATGGCACGTGGACAAATACATCAATGTTATCATCATTATCATTCATGCTTACTACTTACTTTTGTCATATGTATCAACATGAGTACGATCATGTATTTTGTAATTGTTCGCTAGAGTATGTTTGAGGCCAAAATGAGAAGAAGAAAAAAAAAAGACCACCGCAGTTATTTGCATGATCCAGATTATTTTCGGCGTTTATTGAATACAGCTTCAAGACTTATATTTGTACAGTATTTGTAGATATTTTTGATACGTTGTTTAATTTAACTTCTTAACTAACATAATTTGTATGTAAGCAGTTTTTATTCTTGTGATAATCATATTGTTAACATGTGTTTTTGAGGTTTGATGTAAGTGTTTTTTGCTTGTTTTAATTTCTTTTTCTCTGTTTCTGTGATCAGATGAGGGGGTCAGGGGGGTTGTCTGTTGTTAGTTTATTAGGCTTTTAGGGCCCCCGTCCCTCCCATTCTCTCTTTTTAGGGGAGTTGTTGTATTGCTCCCTGTGCAGGGGTGGAGTAGATTAACTGGCTGTGAGAGAAACAAAAAAAAGCTGTTTTATGTCAGTAAGAAGACAGTTTCTACATGTAAGAGACGCGTTTTCCTGGTTTTCAACAAAACTGGTGTGTCAGATTTCTGAGAGTGACAGTGGCAGAGGTGTTAGGTGCTCACCTGCTGTATCCTTCTGTGTCAGATTGCATTGTGATATCGAGATTAGCTCCCAACAAGCAAGGTGAATATTTAATTCTGCCTGCCTACCTGCCTGCCTGCTTGTCTGTTTCATCCTTCCACTGAACACATAGTAGAAATAAGCAAGGGCACTTGCTATAAGCAAATTCTACTTGTCCCCCTTTTGTATGACGGGAAGGGGAGAGGGGGGGGGTGCCCATTTCAGCATTTGTCTCTCCTCCTGGATGAATAGTAGTTCTAAACTAGAGTAATAGGGGTACTTTAGACAAATGAAAAATGAAATATTACTTGTCCCCCTTTTTTATAGGGGGGGGGGGAAGGGTGGATGGCCCCTTTTTTTTCATTTTACAAGCCCCTTTTTCTGAAATCTTATAATCAACACAGTGAGTGGAACTCGTGCTGCAAACTACGCGTTCATTCCATCGACGCCGTTAGTTCTTCTGAATGTTTCACTTTATCATAGCAATCTCTTCACTGTCTCCATTCTCCAAAAGTCAGAGTATACAGTGTTGTGCAGTTGATGTGTAGTAACTGCCTTGAGCTGGAAAAAAAGACACACGAAGTCTGCCTGAACAGCTGCTATCTCAGTCAGGGCCTGAACGCTATCTTTTCAGCTGTCTTGAACTCTGGAATGAAAAAAGCTAAAACAAAGATCTGCGCGACCTGTGATGTGCATGGTTTTGGTCTAGTCTCTGTTTCATTGGTAGGAATGTTTTTTCCGTCTGAAATTTCAGAGAACTTTGTTCAGCTGCTTTTTGAAAGTTTGAACAGCACTATGTGCCCAGGGTAGCTGTTGTATGCTGAGCCTGTGTGCACTTTAGTGAAACAGCAGTGTTGGTCTTGGTAGAGCGGCTAGTCCCTTAGCTCAGAGAGCACAGGCTAGGGAAAAGCAGAGTCTCTCTTTACCCACTTCACATTTACTCTGTATTGAGGTTTACATCGAAAAGGCAAACAGGTAGATGACACACGTGTCCTCATGGCATCAGTTTTTGGAGTTTGCTCCCTGAATGGAAATGGCAGAAAAGATAGTCATGAGCTGGGGGTAGCCAGTGAAGGGGAATGTCATTGATTCCACAGGAGAGTTGGATATATTCTGCAACCACTAAGTTCTCTGATTCACAGCTTTTTTGAAAAGCAATGTCTTTGAGTTTTTACTAGTTTTTTAAGCTAAAAGCCATAGAGATGATAGAAAATGTGATTATCACTATTTGCGTGAAACCTAAACCATATTCCTGTTCAGTTTAAAAAAAAAAAAAGATAGCTGATATATATATATATTTTTTGGGGGTGCTTATTAGCTAGTGTCCCTCCCCCCTTTTCCCTATAAAACCACATGAACCATCTTGAAAGACAGCATTAGCCTGAAAATGCTCAGTAATTATAATTATTATGCGATTGATAGCCTACCTACCTGCCCAAAGAAGATGGGAAAGAAAAGCATTCCCGTATTGTGTTGGTGCAATATAAAATATCCATCAAAGGGACATTGAAAACAAAAATGGCCATTGAGCTTTATAGACATGTATGTATCTATAGTGCTGTCTGTACAGAGTGTAGAACAACAACATCATAGTGAGGGGTAAAATGCTGCAAGGGCTTAGCTGTGCAAGCCTGGCCACCAGTACAGTCTTTAGAAACATTCCTGACTTCAGGTTGAGGAAAAGGAAGTCAACAATTGGCCATCATTATTTTTAATGAACTTGTTTATTTTTCAACCGTTTTTCATCACAGTGTGCATACCATACTGCACAAAGTGCCTTGTCTTGAGCAACACAGGGCAGTTTTTGGTGTGTGTGGTGTGCCTGTCTTCTTTGTCTGAGGGAACAAGTCCAAAAGTTAAAACTCACGCTTTATCTGTTAATTTGTTTATTCATATATATATATATTCAATGTGAACTTATGCATCAACTGAGCTTGTTTTGCAACGGTTGCGCATTGTCTTAATCAAATGTGAAGTGTAGCTTTATTTTGGGGGACCAGGGTTTTGGAAGAAACCACCTGTGGCCTTTAGTCATCAACCTGACCTGTGGCAGTTGTGGGAAGTGAGGGATGCTCTGTCTGTTGCCTCAGGCTGAGCCTGTCATGTCGTGTCAGGTTATTACATGTCACATTGGGCAGTTTGGTGTAGTTGTTGATTGCTTACAACCTTCTGTTGAGGGTTTATTGATTTTTGAGGGAGAAAGGGGTAAACATCTGGTAAAGTTGATGAGCTGGACGTGAAATGTTGATCAAGTTGTTATTTGCTTGTGAATGACCATTTTCACTTTTTAAGGTGTGATTTATATCTCATAGTGGTTTAGGAAACAATGTGCTTTTCCTTTGAACTGTTTTTACTGTAAAAGGAACTGTCTGTACCTGTATGAAAAATGTGAACATTCTGTCTGAATGAAGGGGTGGGTGTTGTTTCTTAGAAACTCTGAAGCATCATGTTCATTTTATGGGTTAGTTGTTGTGGTGTTTGGTCATATAATAGGAGGGGGGGTGGGGGTGAAAGTCCTAGAATCTCAATCATAGTTGTTGCATGATTTGTCAAAGAATCTCTGGGCTACTCGGCTCACAAGTACCTCTGGTGTCATGAGGTGTTTTCATTGAAACCCTGCAGAGTCTTCAACTTTACAAAGTGCTGTTGTCACTGCTTTCAGAAACCTGGCTCAGAATTCATGCATTCAACACCACTTTTCATAGTTTTATATAAGTAAGGGGGGGAGTTAGAGAGCTAGTGTTTTAGAGTGCTGAGCTTGTGATCTGATGGCCTGGGTTTGAGTCTCTACCAAGGGGATTTTTTACCCCTGAGTTAACATCAGTACTGACTCCACTCTGTTAAAGGTCCTTGGATGAGACTATAAACAGAAGCCCCATGTGTGAATGTATGCAGAACATCTTGTGCATGGTAAAAACCTGTCTGCCTTTGGGAAGAGTGAGCCGTTTCATGGAGGTAGGAACAGATGATAGCATGTAAAAAAACAAACCATGCACACTGGTGTTCCTGAAGTCAGAATGCAGCTATCTTAATGGTGGGCAAACAAAATCGCGTACGCAAAATCTTACCATTGGTCAACCTCAGAGCTGTTGACAAGGAATGAGGGGGGAAAAAGTTTAGAAATGCAGTGTTGAAAAAATGTTTATGCCAGGACTTGAAGCAGGGTTAGTAACTCTTAATGAAGCAGTGCGTGGAAAAGATGTCAGTTTTCTGTTTCAAGACAGTTTGCAATGAAGGCATTACATTGGATTTAGGCACTCTCACACACACATACTTTTATTTCTTTAGCAAACTCTCACAGCTGAAGGTTTTGTTGTTGTTGTTTTTTTAAGTGTCTCTCTGAACAGGTTTTAACAAGTGCACAAGATGTTCTGTGAGTGTTTGCACTCTGGACCTTGGTTTAAAACCTTAACTGATGGACTTTCTGGGAGTGGAGGGTTTGCACCGATGTTAACTCCAGGAGGGAAAACCCCTGGAACAGGTTCCTGGGTGGTGGCTCAGACATGAGCTGTCAGATCATGAGAGCAGCGCTCTAACTGCTAGGCTATCCCCCACCCACCCCTCTCTGATTCAAGATGGCTGAAAAGATTCCAAAGATGTAGCCAGTAGATATGAAAATGACCACATTTTAAAAAAATCTGTTTTTATGATATAGCAGGATAGGATTTTAAAAATTATTATTATCATTGAAAGTGGTGTGGGTTTAAAATTTTTTTTATATGTTTTATTTGTCTTTGTGGGCTTCTTTAAAAAAAATGTTATGTCTAGTACCAAGTCCAGAAATCAAATGGGCCCAAAATCTGATTACAAATATATATGTATACATATGTATTTGAATTATTTCTTGTTAAGCTGTATAATCGAAGGTTTTTATCTCGAACCCTCTTTTAAATAAAGATAATTACCATGTCCCACAAGTGCTTCTTGGCTTGGTGGCCAAGCCAATCACACTCTGAAAACTATGTCAGTAATGTTAAAGTCGACGATGTTTTTACTTAAGGAAAATTAAACATCAGTAGCATCACTGCATCAAGTGACTACCCCAAGCACGCTAGTGGTAGTGTCCTCTTTTCGTGAAGGTGAAAAAAATGGAGTCACCTATCTGAAGGACAATGACCAGGAAGCGGGTAGGAAGGGAAGTGTGGGACATGGCAAGTAGACACTGATTAACAGAGGGTTTGAAAAAAGAAAAAGAAAACCCCACCTTGGTTTAATTAACACAAACTCCCATGTCCCACAAGTACAGAGTAGTACTACTTACTACAAGGCTGGAGGCTGACTGATGAAGAAAAAGAAACGGGTCTGACCTTACCTGTGGTGTTGTCAGCCAGACAGAGTCCTGAGGCAGCCAGCCAGCCAGCCAATCACAGGTCCCCCTGTTGGCAGTGTACTCTTTGGCTGTGGCGTGTTTCAATGCCATGAACTCGGCCCTTCAAAGACTCTCTACCAACCCCGATATGGTCAGGGAGGGGGCCTTTGGGTGCCTTGTGCACCAAGTGTCTCTTGTTACGGGAGCTGAGCTGTCGGAAGAATGTTCCTCAGCTGCCTTGTTGGCCGCAGAGACTGCCTACTGCAGAATTCTGTGGTCTCTAATCCGACTGTGAACGCAGTGCTTAGGTCCCCACTTTCAACCAAAGCCTTGCTTTTTGGTCAGGGGGTTGAGAGCATCCTTCAGTCAGGCCCCTGAATACTACAGTACTGCTTGAAGCTGAAGTCCAGGCTCCAGCTGCATCACTTGTACATACTTCCCTGTCCTGATCCGTCAGCAAAGGTAAGGCAAAGGAAACAGCAGCTGTAGTTGAATAGGGAATGTGATCAGCAAAACAAGAAAAAAGAAGATGCCATCGCTGGTGCACTTGGGGTAGTCATTTGATGCCCTGACGCTGGTCACGGTTTTCCCTTAAAGGCCTGCGCCATTGACTTTCAAGTTGCTGACATAGTTTTCAGTGTGATTTGCTCGGCTGACAGGTTCAGATGCGCTTTTGGAGGACATGGAAGTTCGTGTATTTAGAAATTCAGTTTGCATTTAAATGGGTTTTTTTTTTTAAAGAATGTTACATTGTTTTTTACATTTAGGTTGTGCAATTTTTGATTCCAGTGTTGTGTATAGTTTTTGTACAGACCACTCCCTGAAGGGAGACATTTTGTGCATGAAGTTATACAGTATACATCTTTTATGGTCATTGAATAAAGTACTTTCTGGAGAAATGATGCTGTCGTATTCAAGAGTCAGTTTGTTTGAATACGTTGACATAAAATTAACACTTTTTGCTGAAATGCTGTGCAACACCAAGGAAAGATCATGTTCACCATTCTCTCAATCTTTTTATTCTGCACCAGTCAGCAATTGCATCATGCTTCTTGGTCAAACATGCACACCACAACATCCTCCAGCATTAACATTCATATTATAGTATTCATCTTCTTCTTCTTCCTTTTTTGTCATGTTTCTCCCAGGGGAGGTTTGACATTGATAAGCCTTCTCCATCTCTCTCTGTTTTGAGCTTCCTCCTTATTTATGCCCCTTTCTCTAAGATCATCTGCAACACAGGTAGCCCAGGTTTTGCTAGGTCTTCCCTTTGGTCTCTTTCCATCCACTATGAAGTTCATTGCTCTTTTTATGATGTGGTGGTCTGCTTGATGAGTGGCGAGACACTAGAGGAGGTGGAAACTTTCAAGTACCTTGGAGCAGTCATCACCAAAGAAGGCACGAGCACACAAGAGGTGAAGATCAGACTTGCTGTGGCACTCTCCTCCATGACTAAGCTGGCGAAAGTGTGGAGGAACCACAACATCAGAACCCACACTAAGGTCAGACTCTACAAGGCACTCGTCACATCCATTGCCTTGTACAGCTGTGAAGCATGGACACTTACTGCCGATTTAGAACGTCGCATTCAAGCCTTTGAGATGAAGTGCCTCAGGCGGATCCTGAACATCACCTACAGAGACCGCAAAACCAATGACTACGTCTGGCAGCAGATCGAGGCACTGGCTGGCAAACAAGAACCATTGCTAGATACAGTCAAACGGAGGAAACTGAAGTGGTTTGGCCACACAACAAGGCATAACAGCCTGTCAAAGACTGTCCTGCAGGGAATGGTGGAAGGAGCAAGGAGGCAGGGACGACCACGCAAAAGCTGGATATCCAACATCAAGGAGTGGACCGGCCTCACTGTACCAAACCTCCTGAAAACAGCCCAGGACAGAACCATTTGGCGGTCCACTTGCAGCGTCCGTGCGGGTACCCCAACGGTCGTCCCGACCAAGGGATGAGTGAGTGAGTGAGGTCTGCTTTCCGTTGAACGTGCCCAAACCAGCGCAGTCTATTGGTACTAGCTACAGACTTCAGATCATCAACTTGGCACATTCTCCATAGTTCTTCATTCGTGATCCTGTCTTCCCATTTGATCTTTGTCATGTAGCGTAGCATTCGGTTTTCACAGCTCTCAACAAACGTTTGACGGTTTTTGTGAAAACCCACGTCTCTGAACCATACAGGAGAACAGGTCTGATGCAGGCCTTATATATCAGACAGCGTCTCTCCAGTGGGATTTTCTGATTTCCGAGCAGACTTGTCAATTCTTTCCATTTCTTCCAAGCACTCGCAATCCTGGTTCTGACAGGTAACTCAGATTTTGCTTCACAGCTCGTCATCTCTCCTGTGTATTATAGCATACATAGAGTAGGAATTTCATTTCATATGATACATACACACAGAGTAGGAATTTCATATTATATTAGTATACACAGAGATGCATTTCATTTCATATTATACATGGAATATGCATTTCATTTTATATTATACGTATACATAGAGTATGAATTTCACTTCATATGATACATATACATAGAATATGAATTGTACAGAAGGCTTCTGCTAAAAACAGAACTAAGATATTCTTACCTAAAGTGAAAATAACGTTGATTTACAAGTGCCCAAAGCTCAGACAACTTGAATGAATTCTTACCCGCCCTAAAATAACAAGTAAAAAAACAACCCTACCAACAATGTAATAAGGAGTTTTTACCCTATACCAAAACACCTCTCATAAATCTACCTACACTGTCAATGCTAAAACAGGGATAATAAATTGTTATCGCTCACTATAAAAAAACAAAAACAAAACATGAAAACAAACATTCATACATTAATAGGTTACCCCAGGCTAAAACATTTTGTTAACAAAAAAGATTATCTTTGCTGCTTATGCTGAAACATGCTCATGAACTTTTTATTCTCACAGTATTATCATCTGCACCAGCTAGCAATTACACGCACACTTACACACACACATACACCCAGGTGCACGTGCACATATGCATACAAGTATGCTCCAACACACACACACACCCGTACACACACACATACATGTCAACACATATACATGTAAACACACATATACATGTATGTATGCATGCATTCTGGCATGGACTCCAGCCACTAACCAGCCTCCCTCAACTCATTTTGAAATGAGGCTAAGATTAGAAGGAAGGTGGCAGTATGGTCAAGACGTTCGCCTAACAAGTAAACCCTCAGGTTCTGGGCTTGATTCCCAGCCTGGCCTTTTCTTCCCAGTTTGACAAGAAAATCAAACTGAATGTCAAAGTCCTTCAGATGAGACTGTAAACCGAGGCCCTGTGTGCAAATGCATGCAGAACTTCTCGTGCACACATTAAAAACTTGTTCCCCTTTTGGAAGAGAAAAGTCATTTTGTGCCAGTAGGGACAGACGACAATTGTTTTCTAAAGCATGCACGCAAGTGTTGTGTTTAGACACCATCCCTGAAGTTGGGATGCAGCTACGTACATGGTTCGGGGGTGGGGGTAACGGTCACCTATACAAAAATCTCATCACTGGTGAACCCTGAAGCTGCAGCTGAGGAGCTGTGAAAAAAAAAAAATCAGGTTCTTGCATCAAGAACTGTAGGTGTAGTCTTCAGTTTTTTCGTGACAAGATGAAGCTGCACAAAGGTCTTTTTTATTTATTTATTCTTTTATATCGAGGATAATGGAATAAGCACTCATGTGCTTTTTTACATCCAGTCCCCGTGTGTATGCGGTTTTGTAAATTTTGTCATCTGTTCCCACCGGCACACTATGGCCTACTCTTTTGGAAAGTGGAACAGGATTTAACATGTGCGCAAGATGTTCTGCATGCGTTCGCACACGGGGCCTCGGTTTACAGTCTCATCCGGATGAGAGCATCCGAGCATGAGCAGACATGTTGGCAGCCAACAGTCCTGTGTGCTTTCAAGTACTACAGCCCTTGTCCTGCAGGAGATGGAGCAGTTTGCCAAAACCTTCACACAGCTAAGAATTGAGCTGGGTAAGTGTGTGTGACATGGAATTGTCATCATCATGGATAAGTTGTGCTCCCTATGGAAAGTTGTGGAAAGTGAGTGCATTAATGCTGTTTATCAATCGTTTTGAAACTGTAGGCTGGACCTGCTGTGGCTGGTTTCACGCATGTTTTACATTTTCCTAGTCTCCGTCCAGTTGCTAAGAAGAGAGCTTTCTCTCTCTTTATAAGAAAAAAATTCAAACCCTCCTCTCCCATTCCCATGAGAAAGCTACAAAACCGTTCCACACAATCTCTCTCATTCTTAATCTCAAAACAGTATAAACTGGAGGAAGAAGACGCAGATTAGTTTTCTGGCAGCACAGCTGGTGAAAATAGTAGCGATGATTTTGATTTGTTTGAACTTACTGAAGATGAGAGAGAGCAAACTTGCCAGCACTAAATTCATTACTACAGTGACAATGAAGATTTAGACGAGGAGAAATTATTGCAGCTCTTTTACAAAGTTTTTCACACCTGTATTACCTTTGTGTGACATATTTGTGACAAGTGGGTGACGGTGACACACAAAAACACCACATGTACATAGCTGGTAGAATGTTAATGTGTCTCCTTCAGTTTTGGCTTTTGTGATTGCCACAACACACTTTTTCAGTGCCAACTGTTCAGAAACAGACTGAACATTTTAGAAAACACTTGTGATGGGATTACGTGGTGACGGCAAGGTCACAGAGTCATGTTGTTTGACTGAATATTTCCTTCAGTATGCTAAGACAGCAACATGAAAGGCAGTCACATCTGTGAGTAACATGCATATTTTGTCAGCTTCCCTTGTACAGTTAGCTGTCTGTCTGCATGTTATTGTTTTGTTTTGTTATTTGTGACGCAATACTGTCACCCGTCTTGTTTCCCTATGCAACACCACAAGCATACAAGTCCACAAAACCATGCTACTGTTATTGCCACAGTGTTTCACTACACAGCAGTGTATGACATGTGGTGTTTATTATTCAACAACATGGTGTATAACCCCCAAAACCCCTTTTGCACAGTTTCTCTCTCAGCAAACTCAAACTTCAGCAGTAACAAATACTCTCCCACTACAGCAACCAGCCAGATTTGTATATCTGACAGAATGACTTAAAAATTTCACCAAAAATCTATGAATAGTTAAAAATTAAGTTTTAGATCTTATTTGAAGCACAGGTAATATATATCCCATTTACCTGGCTGTTTATAAACCTTTGTCTACATGAAAACACACCTGCATTAGTAAAATAGGTGACAGACAGATTTAAACACCCATCATTAGTACATTACTTACAGCTTTGCAGCTGAGGCTTCTGTTCATGGTGCTAAAAGAATTGCTGGGTGTTGTGAGGTGTTAATGACCAATAAATAAAATTTTTATAGAACAATAATGCACAGCTTTCATGACGTTTTTTCGTCATAAAAATTTCACACACTTGCAAAAAAAATAAATTAGATTTTTAAAAATTTATCAGTCAGAATGACTTGCAATTCACAGAAAGTATATTTCAGTGCATCCTCTTTGTTTTGCGCGAGTTATTTTGATGTTTTTTTCATTAAAAATTTTGTCATCCTATCAAGATATCTATACGTTCATCAGGCTACACATGGAAAAAATCCCCAAAATGGGAAGGTTTAGAGGTTTAGAAAAAAACCCACAGAAAATACAACACAAAACAATATGTTTTGTGCTTACTACTACTAGTGCATTAGGTGATCAGGTAGTCCACACTCCCCACTCCTGCATCACCATTGCCTCCTAACAAGTCACTTTCACTATCACTTTTGCTGGTCTCTTTGACTTCATAGTCAAGAGTCAACCCCCCACAGTTCATCATCGTCATCAATGTCAGACTGTTTCTGTCACCAATAGTGTCATCACTGAACAAAATCTCCCCTGGTGAGCTGGCCACACTTTCTCTGTCCAAATCCAACATGCCTGGTTCTTCTCTGGGTCCACAGCCAAACACAAACTGAAAAAAAAAATCTTTAAAAAAAAATCACAAAGCCTTGCTGGCGGGATGAAAAAAAAGGAGGATGAAGCACTGTCCTATAGTCACTGTACGATGGGCAGATACAGACGGTATTTTGAGACAGGCAGAAGAGAGCGCTTATTGTATTACCTTTGAAATAAAAGAATAAAATAAAATAAAAGTTGTGGACAGATTTAATCTGGAAAAAAAAAGCCAATCAACAAAAAATAAAAAAAGAGAATTACAAATTAAAATGCTAAACTCCAGAAAGTGACCAAAAAAATGAGAAAATTTTACAACTTTTGCAACATAACAGGTAGTCAGGATAAGAGTCAGATATATTCAAACCCTTTTTTCAAGCAAAAAGTGGTCAGGCGCAATCTGACCCATTTCTGAGTGGAGGGTCACAGGCAGAAACCTACTTCCTCCACAGAGCTTCAAGTACTGAGTTCATTATGATCATGTCTGGACGACAAGAAACATTCAACCATCTCCTTTCTCCGTTGTCGGTGGAACAGTAACTGACGACACTCTCGCTGCACGTGGTCGATGAATGGTCCTGTAACTGCACTGTCTGTAGCATGAAGCCAGTCACCACAGTACCCACGCAGCAGGAGCTATGCCGTCCTAACAGCGGTGTAGCACACACTGCTGAAGTCCTGACCATGGAGCACAAGAGGAGTTCTCATAGCGCCGGTGGCATGGTCCTGAGAACGTCCTACGAAGAAGCAGAGGTCTGCAGAAGCTGAAGAAGTTGTTCAGCGTAGGTCCTTTCCTCCTGAAAGTAACAAAGAGAGAAGGGTCTGAGCAAGCGAGGGAGCACACAACATAAATTTATAAACTAAGTTTACACTACTTCTTCTTCTTCCTTTTTTATCATGTTTCTCCCAGGGGAGGTTTGACATTGATGAGCCTTCTCCATCTCTCTCTGTTTTGAGCTTCCTCCTTATTTATGCCCCTTTCTCTAAGGTCATCTGCAATACAGGCAGCCCAGGTTTTGCTAGGTCTTCCCTAAGTTTAGACTATCAATTGTTATTGGTTGCATGACTGTGTAAGAATAGGTTCAATGCATGCAGTCTGATTTGTCTTTGCAAGATATAGTGCTATATAAATTCCATTTATTATTATTATTATCATTATTATTATTAAATGCATAATTAATTAAATAAAAACAATGTATGAACAGATACGTAGCAAATGAACAAAAATCACGGCTGTCGTAACTCTTATCAAAAGAAAGAAGGTGGCAGGACGTTAAGACGTTCACCAGCCTAATAACTAAACCATGAGGTTCTGGGTTCGATTCCCAGCCTTGCCCTTTCTTCCAAGTTTGATGAGAAAATAGAACCGAATGTCAAAGTCCTTTGGATGAGACTGTAAACCAAAGCCCCATGTGCAAATGCATGCAGAACATCTTGTGCACACGTTAAAAACCTGTTCTGCCTTTTGGAAGAGTAGGCAATTTCATGCCAGTAGAAAGGGATGAAAACTTTTTAATACAAATTAAAAAAATGCAAGCACATAGGTGTTAGGTTTAGGCACCATTCCTTTTATTTTTTAAATTTTATTTTAATTTTATTCTTTTATATCGAGGATAATGGAATAAGCACTTATGTGCTTTTTTACATCCAGTACCCGTGTGTATGCGGTTTTGAAATTCTGTCATCTGTTCCCACCGGCACACAATGGCCTACTCTTACGAAAAGCAGAACAGGATTTAACATGTGCGCAAGATGTCCTGCGTGCGTTCGCACACGGGACCTCGGTTTATAGTCTCATCCGAAGGACTTTTGGGGAGAGTGGAGTCTGCACTGATGTTAACTCCAGGGGAAAATATCCCCCTTGAACTGGAATCAAACCCGGGTTGTCAGATTGTGAGCGCAATGTTCTAACCACTAGGCTATCCCTCCCGTTCCTGAATTTGGGAGCGCAGCTTCGGGGGGGGGGGGGGGGGGGGGGGCGGGGGGGGATGGTTACATACACAAAAATCTTGCCATTGGTGAACCTGGAACAAGTTAACCCCCAAACACACAAAAATAAATCTCTTATCAGTCAAGTCACAACTCCCTCCCCCCCCCTTCCCCCCCACTGACCTCGTTCTCCTCTTTCCCCGTCAGCAGCTGTATCCTGGTCTGAAGCAGAGAGGTCAAGGACAGGTGGGGCTGTGACAGCAGGGTCTGCGTGGGCGGGTGGCCTGTGGCCAGGTGGAGCAGCGCCGACATGACCACTTCGTGGTGCTGTTCATGCTCCCCTTGCAGCTGCTGGGCCAGGAGCTCCACCAGACCCGCCTCACACACCGCGTCTGCACACACCACCATGTTCGGCCAATCAACACGACATTCCCCTACATATTAACAAAAAAAATTTTTTTGACATAGTCCATTTTGAAGAATATTCATTGTAAAATTAGTAAAGGACACTAGTAATTTTTATTCAAAACTGTAAAAAAAAAAAATTTTCAAGAAAGAAAAGAAGAAAAAAAAGAAAGAAAAGAAAAAAAAAAGTACCTCACCATTATTCCCACCAACCCTGTTTCTAAGGACTACAAACTGTTGAAAAAACGAAAGTCAACTGTCTCTACCACCTGCTTTGGCACAGTGGTTAGTGCCTTGGGTTATGGGCTGGAAGGTCGTGGGTTCAACTGCCATATCACTGGGATTAGTTTTGACCCTACCCAGAGTGAATATGCTGTGGGCTCAGTGGGAAGACTGGGACCCCCACAGTCGAGCTTCATCCACTTTACTGATGTGAGTTTGAGAGTGTTGCTCAAATTACCTGACCAACTCTGCAGGTGTCTGAATCTCTCGGGCCTGGTTGATGCTGGGACATATTATGATAGGAAGCGTAGAGTACAGCCCCAACATGAAGTCTCAAAGCAGATGCACTTCCATAGCAGCATCCTGACATAATCGTCATCGTCACTGATCATCATTCAATAAAAGAATACTAAGATCTGGTGGTCCCAGTTGCTCTGGTCTCATGATGACTTTGGTTTTGGTTTCCCTATTCGCTCCTGTGCCTGTCGGGAGTTTGTGTCAAAGCCTTCGGGGTTGGAGGTTCACAGGAGAAACGCTGTGGTTGCCACCCTAGGTGGGCATCTCACTCAGTCTGGCTCCACAACTGAGCTATTACTGTTGTCAGTTGGAGCTAAGTAGGTGATGTTCTGCATATGCTAGCTCAAAACAGGCACCACTGAACACCACCAAACTGACCCAGTGGCAGTGCAGGGCCCCTCTGGCTGGTGGCCCCAAAGCAGTCTGACATTGATAAGACTCCTTGTGGACTTCTGGCCCTGAGGTTAGGACATGGTGAATCTGGGTCTGGTTGCGGGGAGGAGGGGGGGGGGCGGGGGGGGGGGGAGATTGAGTGGCGTGGGAACAGCAGGACATGGACAGAAGCTTCACAGAAGATGAGGCAGCAACAACTACTAACAGAGGAAAAAGCAACTAAAATCAACCATTTTTCAAACTTGTCATTTTGAGACTGTAAAATCATTGTAAACTGTAAAGTACTTGAAAAATATGGCTTTTAACATGTAACTGAATGTACCTGAATATTTAAGAACTGTATACTTAATGTAAACTATCAATGTTCAAAAAGAGAGGGGGAAGATGGTTGGCAAAGTAAGGACCAGTAACTCCTTCTTTCTACACAAAAGCACACGTACATCAAAAGCGCACATTTTAACAATTGAAGGGAAAGAATCCAAAGAAACAGTTGATCTATCTGCCTAAGTACATTCCCTTTGGTTGGACACTACTGAATTCTTTTTTTAAATCTGAAAAGAATCCAAAGAAACAGTTGATCTATCTGCCTAAGTACATTCCCTTTGGTTGGACACTACTGAATTCTTTTTTTAAATCTGAAAGGTGTCACAGCCAAGCACACAACTCCAGAGAGTGAAATGATGTTAAGTCCCAAGTCTGTTCCCGTACTCTTCATTCCTTCTTCTTCTTCTGAGTCTGAGGTTCACCAAGGGTGAGATTGTACCTATGAGACTGTTTGCCCACATCAAGGTAGCTGCATTCCAACTTCGGGTATGATGTCTAAACACAACACCAATGTGCATTTAAAAATGAAATGTTTTATTTTATTTTATTCTTTTCTTTCATATCGAAGATAATGGAATAAGAACACATGCGCTTTTTTTACATCCAGTCCCTGTGTGTATGCAGTTTTGTAAATTCTGTCATCTGTTCCCATGGCACACAATGGCCTACTCTTACAAACAGCAGAACAGGATTTAACGTGTGCACAAGATGTTCTGCGTGCGTTCACACACAGGGCCTCGGTTTATAGTCTCATCCGAAGGACTTTTGGGGAGAGTGGAGTCTGCAATGATGTTAACTCCAGGGGAAAATATTCCCCTTGAACGGGAATTGAACCCGGGTCGTCAGATTGCGAGCGCAATGTTCTGACCACTAGCTAGGCTATCCCCCCCCATTCTTACTGGCATACAATGGTGATGATGTCTAAACATGACACCATTTTTAAAACACTGTCATCCAACCCTACCAGGACACAATGGCCAACTCTTGTATGTTTGTTGTTGTTGCTGTTGTTGTGTGTGTTTGTTGTGGTTGTTCTTGTTGTTATCTTTTTTTGTTTGCTTTGTTCAGTTGTTTCTATGGTTGGGTTTTTTTGTGGGGGTTTTGGTGTCTTGTTTGTTTTGTTCTTTTTGCTTTGGTTTTGTTTTGTTGTTTGTTTGTTTTTGGTGGATATTTTTAACAAGAACTTTTTCTTTGTTTGATTTGTATGGTTTTACACTGTTTAGGTTTTCTTTTATTCTATGTATGCATATACTATTATTTTATTGTGTTTGATTTGTATAGTCTGCCATTGTGTAGGTTTTTTAAATTCTATGTATGCATATGCACTGCCACTGCTTATTCAATGTACCATCTGAAAATAAAACTTTGACTCTTCCAAGAAGCAGTGTGATGTTCTGTTTGCGTGCGTGTGTTCATACACAGGACCTCTGTTTATAATCTTACCCAAAGGACACACACACACACAAAAGAAACACAAGCAAAAATTTAGTCACAGAGCTCTGTCAGTTTCCTCCCCACTTTCCCCTGCTCTCAGCTGCTGTCCATCCCATCCCATCCCAGCCCAGCTGGTGCTGATTATAGCAGGAACTGACCACACTTGGACTAGGTAAAAGGAAGGGGCGCGCTAAATTTCAGCACTCCTGACTGAATGATGTTGAAGTTGTGGGCTGTGTGAAGTTATCTCCCCATGTCCTGACCTTTGTACTGCGGGTGGTTGCGACAAAGGATGTCGAGGAGGAAGGCGACCTTGGCCACGCGTCTGAAGGTCCCCGGGGTGAGCATCACCTTCTTGAGCACCTCAAAGCCCTGCTGGCTGACAAACACCTGGCGCGCTGCCTCCATCTCGCTGTCCCGAACCAGACCTGGGGGTATAGACGTACAGACAGTCATACTACTGGTGACTGCTGTGTGTGTGTGTGTGTGTGTGTGTGCGTGCATACATGTGTGTGTGTCTGTGTGTGAGTGTGCTTGTCTTCATTTTAATGTCTATCCACCAAAAAGTAATTTTAGATAGTGTGTGTGTGTGTGTGTGTGTGTATTGTGTGGGAGTAATGGAGAGGAAGTTGGTGTGTGTGTATATGTGTGAGTGTTGTGTGGGGGTGGGGTAGGGGAGGTGAGAGGTGTGTTTTGTGTGTGTGTTTTGTGTGTGTGTGTGCGTGCGAGTGCATGCATGTGTGTGTGTGTGTGTGTGTTTGGGTGTGTATGTGTGCAAGTGTGTTGTTTATTTATTGACTTATTCCTTTATATCGAGGATAATGGAATAAGCATTTGTGTGTTTTTTTACACCCAGTGTATGCAGTTTTGTAAATTCTGTCATCTGTTCCCACCGGCACACAATGGCCTACTCTTACAAAAAGTGGAACAGGATTTAACGTGTGCACAAGATGTTCTGCATGCGTTCGCACACATGACCTCGGTTTATAGTCTCATCCAAAGGACTTTTGGGGAGAGTGGAGTCTGCACTGATGTTAACTCCAGAGGAAAATATCCCCTTGAACGGGAATCGAACCCAAGCCATCAGATTGCGAGCGCAATAATCTAACCACTAGGCTATTCCGTCCCCACTAAAAAGTGTGTGTGTGTGTATGCATTTGCGTGTGTGTTGTAGGAATGTACGTATGTATTTGTGAGCACAATTTGATGCATATGTACATATGCATGAATGCATGAGTGTACACATGTGTGAGAGAGAGAGCGAGACAGAGACTGTGTGTGCGTGTGTGTAATTAGTACACAACAAAACTCATCACAGCATACAGAAAAATACCATAAAAAAAGAAAAGAAAAGGAAAATGCCATGGATAGGACAGAGGACAATCCTCTTCATGGAGTACAGAAGCATGTTGTCTTTAAGATTTTACGCGCATCACAATGTCTTGCAGACTTTTTGCAAAATACAGGGGACACATAATCCCCAGCCATCACAACAAAAGAAGACCCACAACATCAAAGTGCTCAAAGAAGCAATGGATACAGCACAGCAAAAAAATGTCCCCCCAATTTTTTTTTTTTCAAAACCTGACCAAACCCCAAACCACCACCCTGTGCTATAATTATATAGGTGAGAAAAAATATGTACACACAGTCTAAATGTTACAAAGGAATAACAGGTCCAAGATAAATAAAACCATGATCAAAGAGTCAAAACAGAGCAAGACTCCTTCTCTTCTTCTCCACATTTTCTTACTGGGGTGCCTGGTCTTCTCCTGTGCTTGTGACAATGCAGGAGGTCTGCCTGACGGCCTCAGCCAACACATCCTGACTAAACAGCAGCAGCTCATTTTATCTACAGGATGCATGCTGGGTCTACATATATATTCATCTTTCCATAACCTACAGAACGCTGACCCAAATTACAGGATCGTTTCACACATATATATCAAAATCTTAACCATTTGTATGCATACATGAAAGGAATTAAGATGCTGGCAGGTCTGCACTTAAAGGCTGCCCTGGGAGATGGTAAAAATCTTTACCCATTATACACCAGATGCTACCGAAATCTGAACCCTACACTCCATGGACCTACAACCCCACCCCCCCTTCAAAAAAAAAAAAAAAAACCCAACCAAAAAAAAAGACTCCATGGACCTACAATTACACCCCCCCCCCTTCAAAAAAAAAAAAAAACCCAACAAAAAAAAACCAACAAAAAAAAAGACTCCATGGACCTACAACCCCCCCCCCCTCACCCCCAACAACAAAACCCAACAAAAAAAAAAATAAAGAAAAAAGGAAGGGAAGAAAATGCAACATCTCCCTTCCTCTGCCCCCTTACAGGAAAGAGCCTGCACAGCCTGGCACTGCACGTCAGGGTCCTGCTCCGTGCTGAGCACAGTCATCATGGTGGGCAGCAGCTCTTCCTTCAGCGCCGCCTCCTGGCAGGTGGGGTTGTTCTGCACCAGCACCCCCACCAGCCGGAAGCCCTGGCGGCGGAACTCGCGCTCGCTGTGAGTCAACAACTCGTGCAGGATGGAGAAACCGCCGATCTTGACAAAGTCTGGAAAGGGTGAAAAAAAAAAAAATGATGACGTGAAACGGGAAATGATGGGGGTAGAAAGAGTAAAAGGAAAGATAGGAGGGAGGAGAGAACCTTTTCTAGTTAACACGCGTGTGCGCAGACAGACAGAGAGACAGACACAAACATGCAGACACAGACACGTTATATATATATATATATATATTATTTATATATACATATATATTATTTATATATAAATATATATAATATATATATATATATATATATATACACATATCCTCCAGGATCACTGTGACAGCTCTTTACAAACACTACAGACAGACAGACAGAGATACTGTCTCTGGATCTCCACACCTGTACTAGCAATGTCCAGGGATTTACCAGGGATTCACCCTGGTCAGTCAGTCAGTCACACAGCTCCTCCACAATTACTGAGACAGGGTTCCCAGGTGCAGGGCATGAAGCAACAAAAAAAAACCCGGACCTTTGAAGGACTTAAAAGGACCCCAAGTCAGTGTAAAAAGACCTAGACCATTGCAATTTTATAGAATCTTTAAAGATCCTAACATGCAAATACAGTGGAAGTATTCAGAAAACCTATAGCTGTAGTGGTGGCAGTCAACAACTTTAATGCTCACATGACTTCAGCCTTTAAATGATGATCGTTGTCAGCATCACTTGTAGGTTTAATCTTTGATTGCCGTAGCTGACTCCTAGTGGTGTTTTCAGATGATTCAAGTTCACTGCTGGCACTGCTAGAACTAGTGCTGCTGCTACAGGCACTGGAAGAGACAGTGCTTGGCAAACCAGGTCTGCTGTTCATAGAAACTGATGCAGAGGAAGCAGTAAAAAAAATTTTGTAAAAAATCAGTCACACTCACTACATCTGGTGTCTGTCTTGAACTGTCTCTAATTTTTCCAATGTTTCTCAGTCTTGGCATGCTGCTGCCTAAAAACATTTCCGTCCATTAACGTAAGCTTTGATGTCACCCCCACACAAAACAAAGGCAGCATGCAGTACGCTTTTCAGTCAGATCTAGATCTCTCCTGTAGGGGTGCCAGGGCCTGTCAATATAAATTTATAACATCCCTGCCTTCTGGAAATTTTGTGCTAGAAATTTCCTCTTTTCTATCATTCTCTTTGTTTTCTGTCTTGTTCATTTTCTTCCTGTCACCTCCTTCTTGTCTATTTTCTGCCTTCTTGGTCAACTCTCCTACCTTTTTCCAGAAAGATTTCAAAGATGACCATTTTCTCTTATGCCAAAGTTGGATATGATGGGCCTGATTCATCAGGTGTTTAACCTCTTAACTGCCCAGTGCAAGTGCACCCTATATGCCGGGGAATAAAATTCTTATGTACCACTGCTATGTTCATATCCCTCTTACTCAGAAACTACTACATGAATATTCCTGATAGTCTAACCAATGACAGTATATATATCGTAGATTACTTCGAGGCAAGCTCAAATTAGTTAGTATGATATTTCACTGCAAAAATATATTTAAAATGTAAAAAATCGACCATAAATACAATTTTTTCATCACCACTGTCATTCTGAGTACCCCCATCTCATTAATGTCAAACATATGTCTAGGTCAAATCTCATTCATTGGTTTTTAAATACACGATCTCCTGAATCATACATGATTGTTTTCATCACTGTTAGGTAAATCTAGAGTTTTATTTGCCACTTTTACAGCTGTGTAAAGTTATTGATGCCTTCAACAAGAAGTGTCAGCAATTTTGAACAAGAACTTCCCAAGCAGTCATGCATAAAAACACAAAATACGAGCGAAAAAACGATCGTTTTTGCCACGGTTTTTGCAGCTCGATGTTGCCAAGCAACAGGAGAGTGGTCTCCATTAATTTGGGGGTTCTTTCCCTTTACTGTAGTCAAGGAAGCAGGTTTGTTTACTTCAGTTCGACACCCCGGAAATTTTCCGGGCTGTTGGCGTATAGGGTGTACGTTTAGCCCCGGAAATTTTCCGGGGTAAGGCAGTCTAGTGGTTAACAGCAGCATGATGCATTTTTACTCATACAACGGACAAGAAAAGTTGCTGCCTGAGCGGTCGACGAAGAAGAAGATAGATCTACATCTATCTTCTAATCCACTTACAGTAATCCTCAGCAGTCAACTTAGCAGCTTGAAAAGAACATTTTTCAGGCATTTTGAATCTCAGTGCAGCAAAATGAATGCTATCTCTGTTCTGTCTACACATCACCTCTCAGAAAGACAAAGAAAGAGCAGACTGGGGAAGAATGTTAATTTGGGATGCTGAGACACGCAGCATATACCAAAGTTACCTTTTGGTGCCTTTCATTAAATTAGCAAACTTTAATGTGATAAACCATTACTAAAAAAAAATAAATATCAAAGAAAGCTTCCTTTCTTAATATTTTGTAATTTCTTGCCTGCAGGTGGTGAAGTGTGCAGTGATAAGAGAGAACGCTTTAAAGAAAATTAACTGACACTGTAACATGCTGTGAACATTAACATCGCTGTTAACCCAGTGTCTGGTCACACTATGACCTCATCTGGAACCTGCTGGACAGGGAAATGCCAAAGCTAGGGAGGGGATCAAGGCTAAATTCCATCTACTACAGCAATGGACATTGCTTAGACACTACTTAGCAGCAACGAAGAGTTTTTTTAATCTGACCTGTCATCAGGCATAGTACTGGAGGGAAAGCATTTTTCCCTGAAGCGTATTGGGGGTCCAGTGAGCATTGTCCCTGGTGGGGTCAAGGGGCAGAGCCCCTTGTGGGGGTCAGGGGGCATTGCCCCTTGAAGTTGAAGGTTTTTCAGCAATTCTAGCTTGTAAAAAAGCCTCTCCTTAAACTCATTTCAGTTCTTCATACTAAGCAATTTCTGCCCTAAAATAACCTCTCCTAGAATGACTTTATCAGTCCTTTCTTCAACCAAAATGGGGACATATAGATCTAGACAAATGTGCACTAACTGAGATACTGTCCCTGGATCTCCTCACCCATAGCAATGCCCAGGCCCTCACACCAGTCGTACAGCTCCTCCAGAATAACTGTCAGAGCTAGCTCATTATAAACACTACCAACAGACAAGAGATACTGTCTTTGGATCTCCTCACCCATAGCAATGTCCAGGCCTTCACACCAGTCATACAGCTCCTCCAGAATGACTGTCAGAGCTAGCTCATTATAAACACTACCAACAGACAAGAGATACTGTCTCTGGATCTCCTCACCCATAGCAATGTCCAGGCCCTCACACCAGTCATACAGCTCCTCCAGAATGACTGTCAGAGCTAGCTCATTATAAACACTACCAACAGACAGAGAGATACTGTCTCTGGATCTCCTCACCCATAGCAATGTCCAGGCCCTCACACCAGTCGTACAGCTCCTCCAGAATGACTGTCAGAGCTAGCTCATTATAAACACTACCAACAGACAGAGATACTGTCTCTGGATCTCCTCACCCATAGCAATGTCCAGGCCCTCACACCAGTCATACAGCTCCTCCAGAATGACTGTCAGAGCTAGTTCATTATAAACACTACCAACAGACAGAGATACTGTCTCTGGATCTCCTCACCCATAGCAATGTCCAGGCCCTCACACCAGTCGTACAGCTCCTCCAGAATGACTGTCAGAGCTAGTTCATTATAAACGCTACCAACAGACAAGAGATACTGTCTCTGGATCTCCTCACCCATAGCAATGTCCAGGCCCTCACACCAGTCGTGCAGCTCCTCCAGAATGACTGTCAGAGCTAGTTCATTATAAACACTACCAACAGACAAGAGATACTGTCCTTGGATCTCCTCACCCATAGCAATGTCCAGGCCCTCACACCAGTCGTACAGCTCCTCCAGAATGACTGTCAGAGCTAGCTCATTATAAATACTACCAACAGACAGAGAGATACTGTCTCTGGATCTCCTCACCCACAGCAATGTCCAGGCCCTCACACCAGTCGTGCAGCTCCTCCAGAATGACTGTCAGAGCTAGTTCATTATAAAAAAACACTACCCAACAGACAGAGAGATACTGTCCCTGGATCTCCTCACCCACAGCAATGTCCAGGCCCTCACACCAGTCGTGCAGCTCCTCCAGGCTGTCCAGAGCCTTGGCGCGGTGGTCTTCTGTGGGGTCCTGGCTGCCCAGGTACACCCCCACCGTCCTCAGCAGCCTCTGCACCTCCTGCACAGGGTCCCCGCTCATGTCGCTCAGCGCCTGGTTCAGCCACTCCTTCCTCTGCAACCACCAACAAGCAAGCGCTGACTGGTGACTTCACTGATGAATTCGCCTTACGGTGACTTCACTGATTGACTTACATGACTTATGATGAGGCGGACTGACTTGTGACTTCACTGATGAATTCACTTACGGTTGACTTCACTGATTGACTTACATGACTTATGATGAGGCGGACTGACTTGGGACTTTACTGACTGACCTACAGTAACTTCACTGATTAACTGTCAGTGACTTTACTCACTGATTGATTGTGACTTCACTGACTGACTTACAGTGACTTCAATGATTGACTACTGAGTCACTGACTGACTTAAGAGTGACTTTACTGATTGACTTGTGATTTAACTGATTGACTGGCAGTAACTTAACTGATTGACTGGCAGTGACTTAACTGGTTGACGTGTGACTTTACCGATTGACTGGCAGTGACTTTATTGATTGACTTACAGTGACTTCACTGACGGACTTGTCACTTGATTTACTGACTTGACAGGACTAATCGACTCATGACCTGATTTATTGACAATGACAGAAAATGACAACAGTTTATTGTGATAAACTTGTTAATTTAAGCCTATGTGCAAGGGGACAGTGGGAAGGGGACTGGGCACAATACACATACTGAACAAGAAAAAAATGACTGCAGCCTA
Source organism: Rapana venosa (assembly GCA_028751875.1). Lineage (NCBI taxonomy): Eukaryota > Metazoa > Mollusca > Gastropoda > Neogastropoda > Muricidae > Rapana > Rapana venosa. The sequence goes on along the minus strand of CM054148.1, from coordinate 46,836,726 downwards.
AAAGATCATCATGGCATGGATTCCACAGCATGGTAAAAAGATATAGATCTAGAGTCAGATAGACTATTATTAAGTGCTCAGTCAGGTTGGAAGGTTGGAGAGAGAGAGACAGACATAGAGACAGAAAGAGAGAGAGAGAGAGAAATATATAAATATTAAATTATGGATTTTTTTCTCCATGATTAATTTTGTTCAGGACTGTATTGGTTTCCAGGACATACTCATACTTATGGTCATACTGTGTCATAGTCATGAATACCTCAGGTGACATCTCTCTGCCGGCAGTGGTGGGATCCTCAGCTGAAGTGTTCTCCATGCAGAACTTGAGCAGTCCCTTCATGTCTTTGGGTGGGCGGCTCTGCCTCTCCTCTGCCATCTTCTCTTTAGTCGATAAGTGACTGTAGTGTTTTATGTGCCTGAGAGCAAAGACAATGCACTGGTCATCATAACATTAACAATAACAATGACTATAATAATAACAATATTATTATTACTATCAATATTAACCACAACACTAGTCAATAATGTCTTTAATGATAATAATGCTACTAACTACTACTACTACTACTACTACTACTACTACAGTACTAGTTTACTACTACTACAAATGATGATGATGTTGTCTGATGATGATAAGTTGATAACAATAATGATAATGATAATAGTAATAATAATAAAAATAAACAAAGAAGGAGAGAAAAATGACAACCACAACAATGATAACCAACAACAAAAAGCAAAAATAACAATGATCATAATAATAATGACAGTGATCAGCTCCCTATGGACTTCCGACCTTGAGGATGTCACAAAACAAATCTGAGTATGGTTGGGGCGGAGAGATTGAAATGAGCAGAGTGGGAACAGCAGGGCAGGAATGTCACAGTAGATGAAAAAAAAAGGCACGAGTTTGAATCCCATAAATTTGTAAGTGTTAAGACTATTTTTTTCTTACCCAGACTTTTACTGTTCACGCATAACATATATCATAAATATTTAAATTTTATACTAAAAATTGGAATTAGGCTGGCTCCTACCCAGATGTGAGCTTGCAATGCCAATGTGGAAATGGGCTTGTTGGATGAGAAGACTGGGAGGACCATGATACACATACAGACAAGCATCATCCACTTTAGCCCAAGTTTAGGGGTGTGATTTTGATTGAACACTGCTAAAAAGTTATTAACTTATTTGATTACGAACACCACAGGTGTCTGTACTATCTCTCAAGTCTCAGGCCTGGTTGATATTGGGATATTATTAATAAATAATATTATAAATGGAAGTACAGAGCACAGCCATAAACTGATAAAGCCTCAAGACTGGGGCAACTTTATAGTGCTCATTATGATTTGGTCATGAATTCATCCTCACAACCACTGATAATCATGCAATAAAAAAATAAATTGTGATTTGGGGACCCCAATGGCTAGTTTCATGGTAGTTTTTCTCTTGGTTTCCTGTACAGTAAGCCTAATCTAAACATTTGAACAGAGATATCACACACAGACACACCCATGTGACACAGCAACAACAACAAAAACAATTACTGAATTTTAAAGTGTATATAGTATTTAACCATTTCAGAAATCTTATAGTTGTGTCATACAGTACAGAGATGTAATATATATATATATATTATATGGATGTGCATTTTTTTTAAACCACTGAATCAGTCTTTGTAACCATGTAAGTTACATTGCTTTATAAGTTTATTATTATATTTAAAAATCAAATACAAAAAAATTAATTTTATAGTACTAAATATATTACAGGTTGAGGTAGGTAACATTTCAGCAATAATATCAAGAACCTTCTAGTTCTACATCAAATAAAAAATCCCTTTTACAATGAACTTCCTCCTGTTAATATACTACCATACAGGCCTAATAATATGACTAATAATAAAATAATAATGTGAGATCAACAAACAAAAAAAGTCAATATACCTACAGTCAGCTCAATGGCGTGCTAAGTTATTTGCGTGCCTGTGTCATGTATGGTCTCCCCTTCGAAGAAAACCTGGGAATTTTTCAACTACAAACGGGTCTTTTCACAAGTTCTCAACCAAACTTTGCAGGCTAGACCTAGCCAATAGGCTACTGTGTCGCTTCTTGACTTACGTCCTAGCGGAGCAGACCGGGACTTTTGATCACTCAGTGACTCAGATTCTGGTTCGTTCTCGAACACTCGAAAACAGTCGAAGAATCCAGCAACATTCCACCCACACGTTACAGTGAAAGCTCGTTTGAGTGATGTTGGTGAAGGAATGGATGATCCCCGAATAAAATCCTAAATTTTCTGACTGATCATTCCTTGACTGTGCTCAAAGCTTTATTGTCAGGTCAAAACAAATTAATCAGTTAAAGCCGTTAGACTCCAACCACACATGCTTTCAGTTTCTCGAGTAGACTAGAATAGATTCCCTTACTAAAATACTTAAACCGAGTACTTTCCCCTCTCTCAACCTATTGGTTGCACACCGCAGTTAAAAATTTGCACTTTTCCTTTGTTTTTCTATTATGACTTATATTTATACCGCACCGTACTAAGGCATCCACAGAAATGTTTTTAAACCCACTTTTTGGTGAAAGACTAGCCTCTGACTCAAAACTCATGTGATTTTGAACAAATATTATAGGTTTTAATTTTACTTTTTTTTCAGCAAACACTGTACCCTTCAGGGTTGTTTTTTTAACGTCTGCTAGCTTCCTTACGGAAACATGCATACGCGGGATCAACACTGTAGGAATACAAGCAATCCTCATTTCATGATCATTTCCAACTTTCTTGTGACTACCTGGTATTGCTCTTTGTCCTCAATCCCCAAAACAAGTACACAGTGCGTTTTTTCACACTTAAAACAAATCTGTGAAAATCACCAAAAAATTATTCACACATAACCCACAAGCTAATACAGGTATGTACCCATTCTTGGGTTAGGCTACACTACAATCCTGTTACTTCCTAAACTCCCACAGTATTTACTAGAGCATCAGCACTTCTAACAGACACTTTCTGTGAAAGATAAATCTCTGACACACAACTCACGCAAGTTTCCACACACACACACACGCACGCGCGCGCGCACACACACACACACACACACACACACACACACACACACACACACACATCTTTACTGCACAGTCCAGTTGGTTCTTTATTATGATTATTACGGACTTTACTGACATTCTCTTTTGGTGGAATATAGTTCCTTTCACTGGTTATAGCTAGACATATGGTTATTAGCCTACTGTTGGCTTGTTAGACCTTGTTACAATTGTGATGGTTTTGGGGTTATTTATTTATTTATTTATTTTTGCCTGTTGTACTTAAGTATAACTGAAGAGTTGCATATTGTACTTTTTTCTTTTTTCTTTATTTTAATTTTATTTTATTGTAGGTCAGTCATTTCATTTCAATTTACCTGTCAACTGGTATTCAAAATTATGTGTCTCCATCCCTCAAACACTGATCCAGTCCCCCCCCCCCCCCCCCCTAATATCACAACTTGTGAAGAGACGTAAAATGAAATCGAACACACACGACCCCCCCCCCCCCCCCCCCTGCTTGGGGTTATAAGAGTAGAAACAAGTACCTAACAAGTTATGATAGTGACTATCCTTTTTCTTACACCTATTTCCAGGATGCCCCCCACCCCCACCCACCCAAATGAACAAAACCCAAACCAACCCCCCTCCTCTCCACCCCATAACAGCAACAACAAAGCATTTTTTAGAAGCACATTTCCTCTATCTTCAAATTAACCTGAAGATGTTTATAATAGATAGCTTGTGAACTGTGTAGCCTTTTGGGTTTATATGAGGAGGGGGTGGGTGGGGGTGATAATGTAGCCATAATTAGAACTTCGGAAATAATTCCAACTGAGAAGTGAGGTACTTACTGGCATTTATAAGGATTTTGTGATTTTTTACTTTCAAGAGTGTTCTTATCTTATTTTGGGGGGGGGTGTGGGGGGGGGGGGGGGGGGGGGGGGGGGGGGGGGGGGGGGGGGTGGGGGGGGGGGGGGGGGGGGGGGGGGGGGGTTAGCTTTTGTTTGTTAACGTTTGTTTGGCCAGTTGTGGTGTAGTTGTGTAGTGGGGTGGTTGTGGTGTAGTTGTGTAGTGGGGTGGTTGTGGTGTAGTTGTGTAGTGGGGTGGTTGTGGTGTAGTTGTTGAGTAGTGGGGTGGTTGTGGTGTAGTTGTGTAGTGGGGTGGTTGTGGTGTAGTTGTTGAGTAGTGGGTGGTTGTTGTGTAGTGGGATGGTTGTGGTGGAGTCGGGTGGTGTGGTGTAGTGGAGTGGTTAAGGGTGGTTGTGGTGTAGTTATTGTGTAGTGGGGTGGTTGTGGTGGAGGGATGGGGTGGTTGTGGTGAAGTGGTGTGGTTGTGGTGTGAGTGGTGTGGTTGTGGTGTTGTGGGGTGGTTTGTGGTGTAGTGGGGTGGTTGTGTAGTGGGTGGTGTGGTGGTTGTGGTGGTAGTGGGGTGGTTGTGGTGGAGTGGGGTGGTTGTTGGGTGTTAGTGGTTGTGTGGGTGTTGTGTGTTGTAGTGGGGTGGTTGTGTGTAGTGGGGTGTGGTAGTGGTGGTGTGAGTGTGGGTGGTGGGTGGTTGTGTGTAGTGGGGTGGTTGTGGTGTAGTGGGGTGGTTGTGGTGTAGTGGTGTTGTGGTGAGTGGTGGTGTGGTGGAGGGTGGTTGTGGTGGAGTGGGTGTTGTGGTGGTGTGGGTTGTGTGGATGGTGGTTGTTGGGGTGTAGTGGTGGTGGTTGTGGTGAGTGTTGTGGTGAGGTGGTGTTGGTGGTTTGAGTTGTTGTGGTTAGTGGGGGTTGTGTAGTGGGTTTGTGGTGAGTGGTGGGTGTAGTGGTGGTGTGTGTGTATTGGGTGGTTGTGTGGGTGGGTGGTTGTGGTGTGTAGTGGGGTGGTTGTGTGTTTTTGATTGTTGTGGGTGTGTGTTGTGGGTATGGTTGGTTTGGATGGTGTGGTGTGTGGGTTGTTGGTATGGGGTGGTTGTGTGTAGTGGGTGTGGTGATGTGTGGTGTAGGGGTGGTTGATGTGTGTGGGGTGTGGGTTGTTGTGTAGTGGGTGGTTTGTGTGGTTGTGGTGGAGGGGTGTGTGTGGTGTTGTGTGGGTGGGTGAGTGGGGGTTGGTGTGTAGTGGTGGTGGGTTGGTGGGTGTAGTGGGGTGGGTTGTTGGTGTGAGTGGGTGGTTGTGGGTGTGTGGAGTGGGGTTGTGGTGATGATGGTGGGGTAGTGGGTGGTTGTGGTGTGTGTGGGGTGGGTTGGGTGGTGGTAGGTGGGGTGGTTGTGGTGTAGTGGGTGGTTGTGGTGGAGTGAGGTGGTAGGATGGTTGTGGTGTAGTGGGGTGGTTGGATCGCCAGACTCGTAAGCTTGGGAAACCTGAGGGTAAAATTTTCAGTCACCATAGAGTTGTCTGTCCTTTTGAAAGAACTTTAACTTAAAAAAAAGTTTCAATTCCTCCCTAAAAAAACAACAACAACAACACAACAACAACAAACAATCCCCCCCCCCCCCCCAAAAAAAAAAAAAAAGCAAACAAAAAAAAACCCCACAAACAAACAAAAACCCTGACGAAAATGAGTCATCTGCTGCAATTTGTTTTTTGTTGTTTGTTTTGTCTGGATGGTTGGATTTTCCGTTTTGTTTTTGTTTTGTTTGTATGATTTTGTAACTGATTATCTGTAGACTTTTTTAAAATGTTATTTGTTGCGGTTACAGCATGGCAACATTCTGAGGCAGTGTTATTGATGGTCACTTGGTGAGGAGTAGTTGCTGCTGAAAACACATAGTTCTGTCATTTTATATATTTAGTATTATCTCTGAAATACACACACACTCTCTCTCTCCTTTTATTGTTTTGCTTATAGTTATAGTTGTTGTGTATCCTGATGAAGGACATATTCATACTTTATATGTTCAATATTATATTGGGCCTGTCGACTAGTTATAGTTGTTGTGTATCCTGATGAAGGACATATTCATACTTTACATTTTCAATATTATATTGGGTTTGTCAACTGTACTTAAGATCTAGTGAATGTCCTCTTTCAATATCTTATTGTTACGTGTAACAACTATGTGTACCATTTTACAATGCGAAGATGTTCATTTTTATGACTGTATAAGTCTGGCTTTTTTTGTGTTTCTCTTTTCTTTTTTTTGTCCTTTTTGTTTTTTGGTGGGTTTTTGTTGTTGCTTTTTTTCTTTTGTTTGTTGTTGTTGGTGGTGGGGGGTTCTCTTATTTGTTTGTTTGGGTTTCCCCCCCCCCCCCCAGTTTTTTCCCTTTGTTTCTACTGTGTGAGTATGAGTATTGGGTTTATTATTAAGATGTATCCCCTACGGGCGGGGACTGGATGTAAAAAAGCACATGAGTGCTTATTCATTATCCTTGACATAATAGAATTTGTCATTGTCATATTATGAGTGAAAATGAGTTGGGCTGCCATTCATTAAAGTGCCTGAAAAGTCAGGCCCAGGGCATCCAACTTCGGCATATTTCTTTTCCTCATCCCCCCCCCCCCCCCTCTATTTTTGCATTTACAATGAAAAGAGCTGTAGCTACAGTACACAGCCTACCACGAAAGGCTGCAGCGTGAACATGGAAAGCACTGACAAGCCAGCTGCACTCATCATCAAAATGTAATCAACAAGCCTACACTTAGATCTTAGTCCCAAAAGCCAGAATGCGAGTCAAAATGTTTAATTTTGTCATAGTGAACACACCCAATCCTATGTTGGTATTCATGCTGATTTCGGGGAGCATATAATTATCTGAACAAAGGTACATTGTCTTCATGGAAAACTGATGTATCAAATCAGGGGGAGAGAGCTTAGTGGTTAGAGCATTGGATTCCTTATCTGGAGTACTGTACTTTCAGGGCACCAGTTCAAATCTCAGCCCAACTGTCTGTTTGAAGGGATTTCTCCCCCAGTGTTAACATTGGTTTTGTGTGTGTGTGTGTGTGTGTGTGTCGGGGAGGGTGTCTTGTTCGGCAGCTTGATCTCTGAGGTTCACCCACAGCGAGATGTTTGCATTTGCAACTGTTTTTGCCCATCATTAAGGTAGCTGCATTCCAACTTCGGGGATGACGACTAAACATGACACCAGTGTGCACACAATTCCTCTTTTTTAAAATGTTGTTTTGGTCATCTATTCTTACTGACATGAATGGCCTACTCTTCCGAAAGGCAGAACAGGTTTTGACATGTGCACAAGATGTTCTGCATAAACCCACACGCGAGAACTCAGTTTACAGTCTCATTTGAAGGACTTTTGGGGGAGTGGAGTCAGCACTGATGTTAACTCCTGGGTAAATTTTGAAGGACTTTTGGGGGAGTGGAGTCAGCACTGATGTTAACTCCTGGGTAAATTTTGAAGGACTTTTTGGGGAGTGGAGTCAGCACTGATGTGAACTCCTGGGGAAAGATCCCCTTGACGGGCGTCCTAGTGGTGGCTCAAACCTGGGCTGTCCTATCACGAGTGCAATGCTCTAACCACCAGGCTATCTCGCCCCCTGGTTCTGTTTCATTCCAAGTTCTTTGGAGGAGACTATCAACCAAGGTCCTGTGTGCCAATGTACTGATATCTTGAGCGCAAGTTACAAACAAAACACATCCATCTTTTATACAAGGGCTAGCCATGGCTGGTGGTATGGATGACACAAACACACCCAGCATGCAATATGTGCAAACGTAGACTGTAAACCCTGTGTAAAGTTGTGGGTAGGTCTCCCAAGAACACACGTCATTTCAGTACTGCTGATGGCATCATCTTGTTTTTAAGCATTGGAGGTATCCATCAAGTATGATGACTGTTTCCATCTCCTTGTTTTTGTGTTTGGGGTGTTGTAGTAGTTTATTTGTTTACATCCCTACCAACAGTATGAAATAGATGCCATATCTGTACGTCACTATGGCTTAATATAAAGTTATTTATGAATTGAGGCAAACACAACTTTGAATGTTTTCTAAACTTTAACATGGTCATCCTGCAAATCTCAACACTTTATGATGTATTATTCGAACTGTTCATTTCCAGAAGGCAAATATTCCTGAGGCATGCAGATTTAATGTCAGTTTCTCTGTTTATATATTAATCAATCAACTTACCATTCCAAAGATTACAAAAAGGGACGTTCTGTTTAAGTATTTTGAAGTGGGGAAAAAAAGGGGGCGATAAATTGCAGATTTTATAATGTGCATGCATACACTCTAATAATGTTAGCAGACATCTGGAAAGGTTTATTTTCTATCTTAGGTGTTTACCCCGGAAATATTTGTATGTAAACATGCATACAACAGTGCATGCACATGTGAGTGTTAAGTGCACATACATGGGAGCGGCTGTGCATGCACACGTTTCGTTTCAACCAACCAACCCCCCCCCCCCCCCCCCCCCCCCCCCACCCACCCAACCCTTCTTGACAGACAACCAACCAACCAGCCAGCTGAATATAAACAGTGTCAACACTGTACAATAACCAGTCAATAACACACTCACTATGTGTCATTTTGAACATTTTATTTTTTAATATGGAAAAATCGCTCAGCAAGGTTGACAGCGACAGATCCAGTATTTTGATTTCATAATCTGTATCAATCATGAAATGCAGACTTTGGAAGTTACAAAGATAATCGTGTCCATAAAATCCACAATTTCAGTAAAAACAACCAAAATCAACAATACAAACTGTACAGACATTATCAAGACGACATTGGATATAATATTCTCAGCGATATATATTTCATGATCGGTGTTGTTTGACTCACCAAGACGATGGATGAAGCAACACCAACGTGGTACAAAAACGATATAAAAACTCATCTGACACTGTACAACATTGTGATCGATCATTGGGAGTCACAATTATCAAAGTACATTATTGCAGAGCCAGTTGTCTCATACATGACGGCAGACTGATATCATTAGCACTTTCACAAATTGAGCTTTGAGCTTAGTAGTCCTGAACACTAAGTGAAACAACACTTTCCCCGCCCAAGACATACAACAGTGGACAGACTGAGACATTAATTTGTTTGTATAGGGAACTCAAAGGTGTGCGACACTTTGTTCATGCTTGTATGAGTGCTTATGCGTGTGTGTGTGTGTGCGCGTGTGCACGCATGCATGTATGTGTGTATGCATGTGCACATGCGTCCATGTGTGTATGTTTGTGCACACATGCTTATGCCTGTGTAAAATAAATATGCATATATAAAAAAACATGATACATTTTGTTCTTACAGAAATCCGAGAGACACTACAGACAACAAGAAAATAGCGAAAATGATAAACAGAATAATGCCAATGTGCACACCCCACCCTTTCATGAAGTTTGACATCAACTCTAAATATATATTTTTCTTTTTAAAATTTTTGTACGTAGACATTACCCCCCCCCTCAACAACAAATGAGAAAGCAGACCAAAGCATGTGTCCACATTTGGTTGTTTTCAAGCTGAGGGTATCTGGCTTTCACTCACTTTCAACCCAGCCCACCACAGGACTGCAATGAGTCAGTCACATACAAAATTTAACCATAAAAAATGTCCAAACCCTCCCTGTTAAAACCAAGTTAGCCCTTTTACAGCACCAATTCTACCCTTGAGCAATAAACATGTCAACATCCTGTACCTTGGACATATATAGCATTGCTGCTTGGCAAAAGTTAGTTTTTTGTTTGACACCTGCCCCCCCTCCCCCCCCCCCCCCCCCTCCCGAAACAAACAGCCCCCAAACAAAACAACCATAAAAAAAATGCACTGAAAAGAGGGGGTGGGGGTGGGGGACATACCATGACAGCACAAAATAAACAAGAGAATGACAACAAGAAAAGAGAGAGAGAGAGAGAGAGAGAGAGAGAGAGAGAGAGAGAGAGAGAGAGAGAGAGAGAGAGAGAGAGAGAGAGAGAGAGAGAACAAAAATAAAAATAAAAGACAGATCCAAAAAGAATTTCTGCCACAGAAAGGTGGGACTGCTGTTGACTGTAACCTGACAAGCACCCCAGATATCTGAACCAAAATTAATAATTTTCTTCAGTGTTCATAAATTCTAAAATTCCCTTGCAACTGAAATACTTCAGAGTTTTAAAACAGACACCTTCTTCAAAGCTGCAGCATGATAAGTATATAACTGAATCACAACTGAAGTACATTCAATCATTACTGAAGTACATTTAATCATAACTGAAGTACACTCAACTGTAAATGGAGTACATTCAATCATAAATGAAGTACACTCACTCATAATCTGCAAGTTTTTCCATTTAAAAAAAAAAGAAAAAGAAAAAAAAGACTCACAGGTTTAAGACGGGCAAGACCACATTGAATGTGTGTATGTCTGAAGTTTTGGTTGGTTCGTATCTTCTTCAGCCTCTTCCAAGAACTGGGACAAGAATGGAAAATAAGGGATAGCTTGTTTTGGAAGTTTTCCAACATTATTCCTGAGACAAACTGTCTGAACAGCGTGTGACGCTTCTGTTTCAATACACACATCAAACAAACACAATGACTGCACATCACCAACACACCATCAACTTACCCAACTCATGTCATTGGTATTTCTCAACACACATCAAATATAATGAATTTTCACCAATATTACCACACATGCAACAAGGATATGAATGCATTTCACTGATATTTCCATACAGACATCAAACATAATGAACACACATCATTGACATTTCCACACGCAGATAAACATAATGAACACATCACACATCATTAATACCATAATAACACCATGACTATCACTTCACTCAAAAAATCCACTCAAGCAAATTGTCTGAAGCATAACAATTCACTGGCTTTCAATACATTTCTCACAACTATTACTGTTCACTGTCCCACTGACCACAAGAACCAGAGAGAACATCATGCAAACAATCCAACACACACACACAAACCAAGATCCACTATGATAAAATAAGACTGTTGATACTAAAAGCCAATTACCTGAATAATTCCACTTTTTTTTTTCGGGGCAGGGGGTGGGTCTTGAAAAAAAAAGCCCAACCCAATGCAGCACATTCCACAGAAACAGAATAAGTCTGGCTTTAGTTTTTACACAAAAAGCAGCCATGAATAAAAAATACTGAAAACCCCACAAAAACAAATAACCAATAAAACACACTCTAATTCTTTAAAAATCTGTATTACACTTCAGCCTCTGGTATACACCTGTAATGCACTTATCAGATTTGGTAAAGGCCTAAACGGCGACCCTTCTCTTATTTAAAACAACAATAACAACTCAAATCACACCATCCTAGATGCTAAAACATGCATCTGTTAAATGCCCATAAAAATAACGATCTGTGTAAACAATTCCATAAATTACAACAAAAGAACCAAAACAACCCCCCCACCCCTCCAACAAAACAAGCAACAGCACCAACCAACAAACCTAAAACAAAATAAACAAAAAATAAAAACACACCAACCCAAAACTCACCCCCCAAATTAACGGTAATAACATGAAAATACAAACCATGAAAAGACCAGATAAAATTAATAAGATGTCTCAAATACAGAAAACAGACACTGCTGAGAATTGTACCGCATTGTATTGCATACCATTTCCACCCGCCCCTCCCCTCTTGTTTAACACGAGTTTATTCTAAAAAGCGACAAGCGTACTTGAACAACACAAAACAACGACAGAGAGCATCAAGTTTAGAGTTAGAACTTGCACTGTGCTCAGGCAGCAGAAACATAACATCCAAACACATGCATGCAATGACATGTCTACACCACTATCAAACATGACACATTTCTCTGCAGGAAATTCTGGCTGGGCTCCCTGAGAAAAGCCTGTCTCTACATGGGCAGCACCACCCATTATTTCTTTTTAAATTCCTTTGTCTGTCTGATGTATACTTGGTTCCTTATGAAATTATCTATAGTTATACAGAATTTTACCAGGGACATCTCTATTGTTGCCATGTGTTCTTTTATGTGCGCTAAATGTGTGCTGCCCATAGGACCTCTGTTTCATGTTTCATCCGAAAGACTAGCACCCACTCAAAGTCTTAGTTAAGTTCCAGGTTCAAATAGGGATTGAATATAATGGAAACTTATGTATTAATACTCACAAACTGCATGATAAAATGTCTCTGTAAACAAGACTAACACGTAAATGAATAATTTTTTTTAGAAAGGGAGAAAAAGGTACACAATACCAAACAACAAACCCTGAGTAAAAAGCTTTTACATTACGTAGTGTGTAAATTTATAAATACAAAAATACAGGCCAAGGCAGGAAATAAGCAGGTTTGTTGGAGACAAGTTTTTATACCAAAGATGAAAAAAACTCAGTGAAACAGGATTAAAAAAAAAGTATCAAAAAACAAATGACAGTAAGGCAAAAAAGACAAAATGAGAAAAAGTTTTTGGTCAGCTGTGCCATAAAAAGAGCAACAACAAAAAACATCAATAAAAAATCTGCTAATGAAGACAGATACTCATGACAAATACTTTACATTCATTCAGCCAAAGACTCTTCTTCACAACACTGATTCTCTCTTGCTCAAATACCCCCCCCCAATATTCTTTACCCCTACCTCCATCCCCCCACCCCACACTATAGACACATTCAATGAAACTGTAAAAGGGAAACAATAATAAACAAACAAACAAATAGTATTAAAAGATAGGGGAGCCAACCAGACTGATGTGCCAGCATCTCTCAACATTCCCCTCAGAGACCAGCTGAGGAACAGACAAAATGGCAAGGATGCATATATAGCAAAAGTTACGCACACATACATGCAAACTATAACGAAATACATCAGGACATGAAACCAAAATTATGAGAAGATCATCTGGAATCAAGCGAGGCACATGAGACGAGAGACCAAGGAAGGGGTACAGGGAAGATTCAGGGGAGGGGAGGGGAGTGGGTGTGTGGTAACAGGGGCTTGGAAAGAGCGAGCGACGTCTGTAGATAAGCGACGCAGAGACAGCATTTCTGAGCAAATATCGGGATTTCCTGGCTGTAAGTGTAACTTCAGTTTATAAGCATCATATTTTGACCCAAGTTATGTATTTCATAACAGCAATGATAATGTTGATAAACAGTGTATAAAAATGATATGGTTCACCCCTGCATGTCAAATAAGTAGTATATGTGTTCTTTGTTTTTTATTTTATTCTTTTATTTTGATGATAATGAAATAAGCACTCATGTGTTTTTTTAATATTTTTTTTACATCCAATCTCTGTGTGTAGTTTTGTAAATTTTGTCAACCATTCCTACCAGCACAAAATGGCCTACTTTTCTAAAAAGCAGAACAGATTTTAACATGTGCACAAGATGTTCTGCATGTGTTTACACACGGGACCTCAGTTTATAGTCTCATGTGAAGGACTTTTGGGGAGAGTGGTGTGGGCACTGATGTTAACTCCAGGGGAAAAATCCTCTTGAGCCGGATTTGAACCTTGGTCAGCAGATCTTGAGCACAATGCGCAATGCTCTAACCATCAGGCCATCCTGTCCCCTGCATGTGTGTGTATGTGTGCATGCATGTGAACATATGTAAATCTACTTAGACTTGATACAAATCTGCAGTGGAAGATTAATGAAATACTATTCAAAAAAGAAACTGTGCTGACACCTGATCAGCAGAGGGTCTTCAGATAAAAAGCATCCTGGCATCTGACACTTGGAAAGAAAACAGCTACAGAAAATTGTATCCATGAATACCACAACAACATGAAATCTCTCTCTCTCTCTGTGCATTCTCTCTCTCTGTGTTCTCTTACATGTAGTGCCTGGTCTTCTCCAGTGTTGTCATTTTGCAGAAGGTCTGCCCACTGGCCTCACCGACATTAGAACAGCTCACATCACTGTACAGGTTGCATGCTGGGTATGTTTGTGTTTCATAAAGCACTGAACGCTGACATGAAGTATGGGATATTTGATCTCCTACATGTGTATGTAAATATACACGATAGTCTACACTTGAAGTTGACCTGGGAGACTAAAAATCTCCACTCTAAATCACCAGACCTGAGATTTGAACCCATGCTTCATGAACCCAAGGGACTGAAATTGAAATGTCTGAACCACCTGGCTATAGTGTCTATCAACAATGTATTTTAAAAGGTCACAGCCATGGTCAGATCAGGCAAAGACATGTTTTAAGACAAACTGTCATGAAAAAACCCAACTCACTGACATCCCCCCCTCCCCCACTTCAAAATAACAGCAGAAACTGCCACAACCATACTGACAATGTACAAACTATTATGATGAAAAAACCCAAACAAACCAAACAAGAAAAACAAAAACTACCATAACTATACCCCCCCCCCTTCCCCAAACAAAAACCAAAAATGAAGAGAAAAATTATTCATGCAAATACTATAAGTAAAAACCAACAACAGCATGTTTTATCCCATACATGATATGTATAACTTTTTGCTGCATATTACAGTGTGTCACACTTTGTATAAAAACTTTAAGAACTTGGTCACACATCACATAGTATATATAAAAAGAAAACCCAAGAGGAAAAACAAATTAAACATTTAAAATTTCTTCAACAAAATGTTAAGGAAGAATTTTTTTTTTTATTTAACAGCAAAAAGCAGACAGGCATCAGTTCAATGGAAACCTCAGCTTTCAGGTGAGAATACAAGCAGTTTACAACACGGTCCCTTAAAAGTTGTGAAGGAGGTGTGTGTGTGTGTGTGCATGCATGTGTGTTTGTGTGCATTCTACATAATGTATATTCCTTTGTTCTTCAACTAGAGCTCTGAAGTTTACCAATGGTGAGATTTTTGTGTATGTGACTGTCCCCCCCCCCACCCCCCCTCCCACATTTAGGTAGCCGCATTCCGACTTCAGAAATAGCATATAAATACCATACCTATATAATTATATGCATGTAGTTTTTTTGTTGTTTTTTTTGGGGGTCATCAGTCCTACCGGAACACAATGGCCTACTCTTACAAAAGGTGGAATGGATTCTTAACGTGTCTGCAAGATGTTCTGCATGCATTTGCATATAAAGGGCTTTGGTTTGTCTCATCCGTAAGAATTTGACATCCAGTTTGATTCTTTTGTCAAACTGGGAAGAAAGGGCAAGGCTGGCAATCAAACCAAGAACCTCACTCACCATTTACTTGCTAGCAGACGAACGTGTTAACCATCCTGCCACCGTCCTTCTTGTTAAACAAAATAAAATGACACTTCTGAAAATTATGGTTTTTTTTTTTTTTTAATTACAATTTTTTTTTCTTTATACCACTTTCAGCACTAAAAAAATATCAGAGTGAAATTAAGCTGCATCAAAATTTTTGTATGATGTCATAGACCAACCATGTATTGTCAAAACTCAATACACAACATACAAAAACAAAAGACTCAACATACAAAAACAAAAGACTAACAACAACAAAAGAAAATCATGCAACAAAAACTGTGCTTGTTATCATTTTTTTTTTTTTTATACATAAGAGCTGGTGAATTTTACAAAAATAAGCACTTAACAACAACATCAACAAAGCTCACTGTTGAACACATTAGCCAATATACACACAAGCATGCATGAGTCAACGCCTTGTAAATTTTCAAAATCACACCTTAGCTGCTGTCATAGTCTGAAGTCAATATTTCACTCAAGCTTTCGCTCTTTCAAGGGAAGTTCTAAGCCTTGGACTTGGAGGCCTCTTCTGCTTTCTTGTGAGATGGCTTTGCTGACAACACACAGAACTGGGCTGGCAAAGGCGGCAAGCTCAACTCCCAGAAGCTGTAACTACAGTGGCTCTTTTGACTACAGGTCCGTTCTGATGATTGTGATGTCATTCTGCTAGTGCTGTACACAGTCAACGGCTCCCCTCTCCTGTGTCTACATAGGTTGGATACAATCTTTTTTGCGTGTTTGTTCCTCAGCTAGGGGTCTGAGATTCACCAATGATGAGATTTTGCATACGTTACAGTTTTTGCCAACCATGAAGGTAGCCGCATTCAGACATCGGGGATGTATGTTGGGTATGTTTGTGTTGCTGTAATCTACCAAACGCTGACATGAATGGTCTTCTGCATGTGTGTGTATGAAGGGAACTAAGGCACAGCAGGTCTGTACTTTGAGTTGACCTAAAAGGTAAAGGTAAAGGAGTCCCATAACCTATAAAGTCGTAGGGGAGCGAGGCGTCAGAGACCTCACTTCTCTATGGCCAGCATATTGAGGGCGGCGCCCATCTCCTCTCCCTCGCTGCTTTACCTTCCCTGACCCTAAAGAGGGCAGGTACCCATTTACAGCTGGATGAACTGGGGAACTGTACTGAAGCCAAGGCGCGCAAACGGTCACCCATCCAACTGGTAACCACGCTTGACGCTGCTTAACTTGGCTGGGGGAAAGCGAGTGCTCTGACCACTGAGCTATCCCGTCCCCTCCCCGTTGACCCAGGAGATCGCAAAAGTTCCCACCCTTCTTCATTCACCAGATGCCACCAATATTCGAACCCATGACTTCATAGACCCATGGGAATGGTCTTAGCCACTTGGCTATAGCGTCTGACAAGCTGGATATCATCTTTGTTGATGACGTCAGCTGTCTCATGAGATGACTATCTTTGCCGATGACATCATCAGTAACCAGGGCGAGGTCCGATGGAAGAAAAATAGAGGTCCTTACAAGTCTTCCTTTTGGCTTTTCTACAGTTCTCTTTTGTGTTTATCACTTTTGGCTTTCCTACAGTTCTCTTTTGTGTTTATCACTTTTGGCTTTCCTACAGTTCTCTTTTGTGTTTATCACTTTGGCTTTCCTACAGTTCTCTTTTGTGTTTATCACTTTTGGTTTTCCTACAGTTCTCTTTTGTGTTTATCACTTTTGGCTTTCCTACAGTTCTCTTTTGTGTTTATCACTTTTGGCTTTCCTACAGTTCTCTTTTGTGTTTATCACTTTTGGCTTTCCTACAGTTCTCTTTTGTGTTTACCACTTTTGGCTTTCCTATATTTCTCTTTTGTGTTTATCACTTTTGGCTTTCCTATAGTTCTCTTTTGTGTTTATCACTTTTGGCTTTCCTACAGTGCTTTTTAGTACTTATTAGTGATTATTACTTTTGGCTTTCTCAAAGCGTTCTTTACTACTTTAAAGCTTGTCATTGCTGTTTTTCCCCTTCTGCTCTTCAGAGCTTATTACTTATGGCTTTCTCACTGTGCTCTTTTGTGTTTATCATTTTTTGACTTCTGTTCATACTCTTTAGTACATGTATGTCAAGTTTAGCTTCCCTTTCTGCTTTTAAAGCTTATCATTTTTGGCTTTCCCTCTCTGCTCTTTAGGGCTTATCCTTTTTGGCTTTCGACAATCTGCTCTTTAGCACTTATCCTTTTTGGCTTTCCACTTTCTGCTCTTCAGTGCTAATCCCTTTTTGGTTTCATATTGTGTTTATGTCTTCAGAGCTTGCTTCTTTTGAAACTTTCAGTGCTCTTTTTTGGTTTCATATTGTGCTTATGTCTTCAGAGCTTGCTTCTTTTGAATTTTTCACTGCTCTTTTTTGGTTTCATATTGTGC
This sequence comes from Rapana venosa, assembly GCA_028751875.1. Lineage (NCBI taxonomy): Eukaryota > Metazoa > Mollusca > Gastropoda > Neogastropoda > Muricidae > Rapana > Rapana venosa. Next base: position 46,819,192 of record CM054148.1, on the reverse strand, counting down.
TTAAGTCTTCAGAGCTTGCTTCTTTTGAAACTTTCAGTGCTCTTTTTTTGTTTCATATTGTGCTTAAGTCTTCAGAGCTTGCTTCTTTTGAAACTTCCAGTGCTCTTTACTTTCTGGTTTCCACATTTGCTCTTAAGTATTCTTCACTTTTGGTTTTGTCTTCAAAATCTTCTTGACTGTCCCTCACGTTTGGCAATCTTCCCCTTTTCACAAAACCACACAACACTAGGAGTAAAACAATGTTCCCTGGCAACCCATGTAAAGCAAAACAAAAACAATCTTTCAAAAAAAAAATAACGTCCACAAATTCACCAGCTAAAAAAACAAAGAAATCCACAACAGCAGTAACTTTTCTTCTGATCGCTCATAGCTGCCTTTTACATCAAGTTCAACTTGAGGTTACAAATGCATGATTTCTCTCCCCCTCAACGTTTCTAACACTGGTAGAACTCATTCTTACAGCATTTTGTTTTAAAGCTAATTCAGTTCTTTTTGATATCAATGTGACACAGTTTTTTAAAATCTTTTATGTGTGTGTGTAAGTGTATATTATTGTAGTGACTGTGAGTACAACTTCAAACTTAATTTAACAATAAATAGCTGATAAAGATTGTATTATAAATATATTTAAGAGAATAAAAGAGTATAAAGAGGTTAAAAATAAAAGAAGCAATCTTAACAAAGACTCCGGACTTTCATTTTCTTTTCTCTTACGTTACAATCAAAGTTTTAAACATCATTACTATCAGGAGACTCAGTCATGCACATGTCTCCTACTCTCCACTGAACTAAAATACATATTTCTTAATCTTCAAGATAAAAGCAGACTATACAGTCATTTCCTATCAGTGGTTCAGGTAAAACAAAGACTCTGACCACAACAAGTTCTAATACATGTACAAACACACTAAGAAATGCTTAAACCATTTTTAATAAGCATACAGAAAGAATTTAACATGTTGATCTGCCTTTCATGGTAAAATGCATTTCAAAGGAGCAAACAAACCACATTTTCACATACACACACAGCAGCCAGGATAAAACATGTACTGTCTTGACTTCTCAGACACGCACCTCACACGAGAATTGAAAGAACATAGCTCCTGGAGAGTGACTGAGAAAAGCTGGTGATGAAAAAAGGCAACAACAGCAGTGAGCGGCTTTTCATTTTCATACATCATTTTCACACTCAAGGAAAGGCCAACCAAAAAGACGAAGCTGTCATGTTCACTGCCTTTCTCCTACTGCAGCATGTGCACTGGTTTTCCTGTCAACTTGCGGTTCTTCTACCGCAACCTCACACCCAAGCCGCGATCAAGGTAACTGCTCTGGGTCAAGGTCGGTGGCCTCGTCCCGATCGAACTCGGAACGGAACACCAGATCGGGAGAGGAGGGCGCTGCTAGGTGCTGCTGGGAGAGGAACTGCAGAAGTTGCAGAGGGTTGGACGAGGTGGCCAAGAGGTCGAAGTCAAGCTCAACATCCTCCAACTGTATCTGAGAGGTTGGCACCTCCACCTCAGTCACTCCCCCCTCCCCCTCCTGAACCAAACACACCACCCCCTCCGACAACAAGGTTCTGCTCGCGGCCTCCTCTTCACCCTCACAACACGCACTGGGGCTGTGCTCTGTCACTAAAGTGTTGGTGCAGGAAGGTAAGTTCTGGACTGTTTGACTGGGCCGGGGCACATTGGGATGATCCTCCTGTCCCACCTGTGACTCTGTACGGTTTTCCAACACTGGGTAACCCGTCATTCCATCACATTCATCGTTTTGATCTGAATCCTCAAGTCTGTCGTTCTGTGAGGCATTTTCACTTCTGCAGCTGCCGACGGTACAGTCTTTAGCACTGATGGAATTGTTGTTGCTGCCATCCCCCAGGTGTGGATGGTGTGGTGTACGGGTGTGGACATGCTGGGCAGCATCACAGGGGTCAGCTGAAGGGTCAGGCAGGCACTGAGTTTCAGGAATCACCTCCTCTACCACAGGACTGTCAATCTCTATTTCCAGACTGTTAAACCCGTCCGATCGAATGAAGGCATGCATCTTGAAGTCGTCAATGCTTATCACATCACATTCTCCCCACCCTGAGATTCGCCTCATTTGCTGTTGAAGGTCGTCGTCCATCCCTACGTCAGGCACAGTCTTCAGCAGCATCCTGCTGCAACTAGTCTCTTTCTCACATGTCACATCCGCACAGTCACTCTGCTCAGCTAAACCCTCCCTTGTCCATAAACTCCCCCTTGTCTCTTTGGTCCCACATAGGAGACTGAAGGAAATGCTGTCAATGGTGTTTGAATCACAATGTGTGTGTTTGTGGCTGGGTACGCAAAAAATGCTGAACTTTTTCCTCAGGTCCTCTTCATCATCCTCACTGTGTCTGTGACCATGTCGCTTCCTGAAGGGAAAGTCCTCCTCCCCCATACCCCAGGGGAAGGCTGGTGGGAATCGGTTACCTTGCATAAACGGAGCACAGGGAGGTGGGAGATGGGTGTGGTAAATCTGTGGCTCTGTGGGTGGGCGGAAAGAAGGGTAGAAGTTTCCTGGGTACATGGAGGGGTGGTGGGTCATGGGGAAGGAAGGGTGGGGGCCAGCGCTGGAAGGAAGCTGACTGAAGGAAGGGAAGTTGGGGAGGCTGGGAGGAATGTGGGGGGGCGGGGGGTAGAAAGAAGGCGTCATGGCTGACTGCATGGACGGTGCTGGGGCGGGGAAGCCTGGATGACCGGAGAAATCCTGGCGTGCAAAAGGCATGTTGTGGTGAAAGGAGGGCTGGGAGGAGACTGGGGACAGATGGGCCGCGGGGTTGGGCATACCTAGTCGACAGGATGAGGCGAAAGCATTGGGGTAGTGGTTGGCGCTGGGCTGAAACCCGTAGGCTGTGGGGGGATTGGGCTGGAAGGCAGGGTGGGCCCAGGGATTGGGGCGAGAAAACCCGTAAGGCATGGGACCCCACTGCTCCACAGGGGGTGGGTACTGCTCCATGGCAGGCATGGTGGGCATGGAGGGCCGGTCCTTGGTCACACTGCTGGCTGGGGAGGTGGTCATGGAGCTGCCGGTGCCAAAGCCAGAATCCGCCGTGTTGGTGTTGCGACCCAGGTCAAGGGCCGGACTCCGCCCAGAATCCAGCGATCGAGCGCCTGGTGGATAGGAGTTTCTGGAGGGGTCCACCATAGAGGTGGAGTCGTACATACCATTGTGTTGCTGATCCACTGCACAGCCACTCAAGGGCTCCACCACGCTGCGTTGCTGATCCACTGCACAGCCACTCAAGGGCTCCACCACGCTGCGTTGCTGATCCACAGCACAGCCACTCAAGGGCTCCACCACGCTGCGTTGCTGATCCACAGCACAGCCACTCAAGGGCTCCCCCACAGCGCTGTTGGAGGGCAGGCTGAAGGGGTTGGTGGCCAGCTGGCAGGAACTGAGCTCTGAGGACTGAGTGGCCGCAGTAGGGGGGACAACCGGGGTATAGGGTGAAGGGGCGGGCTGAGCGCTGTGATGGTTACTGGAGGCGGAGGGTGTGGAAGGCTTCTGTGGAGAACTCTTGCTCCCACAGCTGCCACTTGCTCCGTTGCTGCCACTGGCCCCACTGACACAACCACCACCTCCCATAACTCCCCCTCCTGCCCACCACCACCTCCTCCTCCACTACAACTGCCGCTGTTGCTGCTGGCTTGTGCAACCTCTGGGCGGAAGCGAGGCACCGGTTTGCGGAGGTAGACGCACTTCCTGTAGACGCAGGCCTGCTTCAGGATGTCCTTGCGCATGCAGTACTGGCACTTGCCGCAGTTCTCTTTCACCTGGCAGGGCCCACACTGCCCACACCGCCGCCGCCGCTTCAAGCGGAACTTGCCCCCTCCCTCACTCTGGTCCTCTATCCAGGGACCTAACTCATGGGGGCTGGTCATTCTGTTGTCATGGTAACGCTCCTCCACGATGTAGTCGCTCTCGGGTGACTGCACATGAAGAGGCATGTTGAAGTGTGCCATCTTCATCGGCACAGGCACCTCATACCTGTAACAAAAATAACACAACAGTGCCGTATTCAACAGCATGAAGTACTGAGGCCTTATACCGAAACCCCAAAAAGAAAACACTGTATCAAGGCCGTGTTACACAGCTGTCAGTTTCCCCCACTTTTAGCTGCTCTCCATTCCATCCCAGCCGAGAAAGGGCTGGCTGGTGCTAATTATAGCAGGAACTGACCACACTTGGACTTGTATTTTGGCCCTTAACTATGTTGGACTGCGTGCTGTGGTTAACAAGCGTGTGATATTGTACTTGTACAGTTGTAGGTAAAAATAAAAAATAAAAAAAAGAATAGAGGAGGAAGGATTTTCCCTGACCCCGAAACTTGTAAACAACCAGTTACACTGTCTGGGATGCTCTTAACTGAAAATCTACACAGCAAAATATACGATGGTGGTTTGGAGGTTTTGTAGCTAAATCACCTATCAAATGAGAGGTAAGAAGGAAGGTGGCAGGCTAGTTGAGATGTTCACCTGCCTAACAAGTACACTGCTCTGGGTTCAATCTCGGCCTTGCCCTTTCTTCCACATTTGATGAGAAAATCAAACTGAATGTCAAATTCCTTCGAAAAAGACTGTAAACCAAGGCCCCATTTGTGAATGGATGCAGAACATTTTGCACACGTCAAAAACCTGTTCTGTCTTCGGAAGAGTAGGCCACTTTGTGCCAGTAGGAAGGATGACAAAATCATTAAAAAAAACAACCCACATGCACACAGGACTCGAGTTTAGACACCAATTCCCGAGGGGGGAGGGGGAACGGTTGTGTATGTAAAAACATCTTACTATTGGTGAATCTCGGAGCTCTAGCTGAGGGGAAAAAAAAAGAGGTAATGGTTAAGTCCTGCCCAAACACCAGAATCGTTCTTCCCCATGCCACTAGACCTGAGTGACTATGGGTGCAAAGTTCACGTTTTAACACTATCCCTACTTTAAGGGAGAGAACCCTCTTTCCCAGTGCACATACAGTGTGTGCATTTGCATAAATGTTGCCTACAAAGCAGTTTTAGCACTGTTCTAAATTTTTTTTCTCAAAATGTCAAAACTCCACAGGGCAAAGCTGTGTATAGCAGTGCAGCTTCCTAACTATCAGACAGTTTACGCATTCTCCTCTCCTCTCCAAATGCATGTGCACTGCACTGACTTGCATTTCAAGGACAGATGGGAAATGTCAAAGGAGGAAATGTACTATAGAAGCTGAATAGAGGCAAGCAGCCAACCTTGGATAACAGTGGATAAAGTAATGCAGTCACATTATCAGGAATGTGGCATTTTCGTATGTATCCATGGAAATATCTGTTATCTGTCCGCACTGACATTGACTTGATTGAGTGAAGTTCGGTGAATGCCTGGGAGTGTGTGTGTGTGTGTGTGTGTGAGAGAGAGAGAGAGTGTTGTGTGTGTGTGCATTGTGTGTGTGCATTTGTGTGTGTGAGAGAGTGTGTGTGTGCATTGTGGTGGTTGTATGAGAGAGAGAGAGAGAGAGAGAGAGAGAGAGAGAGAGAGAGAGAGAGAGAGAGAGAGAGAGAGAGAGAGAGATGGACAGAGAGAGTGTGTGTGCATGTGTGTGTGTGTAAAAAAGCTTACAGGTTGAGACCTAATCACACAGACCACAAACAAAGCTGAATGACAGCACTTCAATTGGAAACAATCATAGCAACCAGTACATTGATTCTGTAACATTCTATACAACTACACTGTCTACAGGTAGATATATAGCAGTCATGACAGAATAGGAAGCCTGTGCTCTCTCTTTCTATATATACACACACTCTGATGTTCTCTCACAAATAAAAGCATGAAGAAGAGGGAGAAGCAAATAATCAGAGAATGATCTTTATTTCAAAGGGTTAGAGATAAAGTGTTCGCTCATCCAGTCCTTGCTCTGATCTCAGAGAGAGAGAGAGAGAGAGAGAGAGAGAGAGAGAGAGAGAGAGAGAGAGAGAGAGAGAGAGAGAGAGAGAGAGAGAAGAAAAGAGAGAGAGAGAGAGAGAGAGAGAGAGAGAGAGAGAGAGAGAGAGAGAGAGAGAGAAAGACACACAGCCAGTGTCAAAGAGTCAGCCCGGCACACAACAAAGCAAAGTGGGTTAATTAATCATATAATTACAGGGGTATATCGGGCAGAGCAGCCCAAGGTTCCAACACAAAGCTAGCTGTAGAAGAAAAGAGAGGTTGTTAAGGTGAACAGCAAGAGAAGAGAAGAGAAGAGAAGCTGGATGAACAGTGATGATGACAAATGTACCCTGGGTGAATGGTAGAGGGGAGGGGAGTGGGTGGGGGGGGGGGGGGGGGGAAGGACAGCTGAGAGGTGGAAGACAAGGGGGCCGGGGTGAGGGAGGTATGTCAACCTGAGGAGCAGGTCGATAAGGTAGCTGACAAGAAGTTCCATTGTCAGTTCTGGGAGAGAGAGAGTTTCCATCTGCAACCACCGCTGATCAATAACAGCCTTCCTCCCTCCCTCCTCCCCACCAACCCAACCACCCTCCCCCACTGTCATTGAAAGGGCACACGGCCATTTAATCATCTCATCCATCCCTCACTTTGTTCTCTGGCTGCACAACACACTACAGTCACTGCTTGGTTCAAATCACCTGTCTCATCTTTCTCTCTGTCTGTCTCTCCTCATCTGTTGTTCTTTCTTCCCATTTTCTTCTCTCTCTCTCTCTCTCTGCACCTCTGCAGAGCAATCCTTCTGCACTCCCCACCCAAACCAAATTATTTTTTCTATGTTGAATCATATGTGGGAACATAACTTCAAGCCATCTCAATATCTACAATGACTATGAGGAAAATTTTCCTATCATTTTCCTATCTCCTCTTCCTTCAAATAGTTTTCTTTTCCTGATTGCTAAGTCCTTTGGGTGAGACTATAAACCAAGAAATTTTAGTATGTGTGAATCCATGCAGCACATCTTGTGCACTCACTGAAACCCTATCCCTCTTTCATGAATACAATTTCAGCAGGCCAGCTATGGCCGATGACATGGATGACAGATGTATTCATATAGCATGCACCCTGCTAATGCTATCAAGAGAGGGATGGGCTCAACTTGCACAAGTCACACCTCCAGGAGAAATTCACTGCAGTGCCCTAACAATGCCTCAAGGTGTTGGACAAGATATATTACAGGAAAAAAAAATGTTTGAGGAATAAGTATCAAAATTATCACTATATGCGAAGTTGGAATGCAGTTACCTAAAATGGTGGGCAAAAAGGGTCACATATATGCAGAAATCACAAGATTAGCAAAAACTGAAGCTTTAACCAAGAAACAACAACAGAATTATCACTGGCTTAAAACTGAAGCTCTAACCAAGAAACAACAACAGAATTATCACTGGCTTGGTAGTTTTAGAAATCTTTGTTAAGGATCAAGTCACTTTATGTTGACTCGACTACATTAATTAAACAAATCACAACCACAACACTCGCATGACAAATAACTCCCCCCCCCCCCCCCCCCCCCCCCCCCTCCTAAAAACAAAGTATTCACAATTATCCTTTCCTGGTACAGTGGTAGAAAATCTCCTAGAAACTTCCTTTCCCTTTACTTGCATATTAAAAAACAAAACAAAAAACAACCCAAAAAAACCCGCAACTGCTGTCTCTTTTAACAGGTTGCTCTGAAAACAGGAGATTTAAACCAGCATAGTCACACGCACTGGTCCATATAATACACATGTAATGTATCTAAATCTTTTGTCTCTGAATGTGCATGTGCGCGCGCGCACACACACACACACACAGAGAAAAAAAAAGACAATTAGGGTGAATTATGTCCCAGAAGAACATTAGATCTATAATATACACGTTAATATTGTATAGATACAAGGTGGTTTCTATGCATCTGCTTAGATATATTAGACATCTAAGCACGCAGCTGGTGCCCTGAATGAGCCAAAACATTAATAACTGGTCACAGCTCTCTTTCTCTCTCTCTGTCTCTCACTGTCTGTCTGTCTGCCATAAACACATTGACAATGAACAAAGCAGTCAGCCCAGCTGTCAACTGCCCTGCATTAAGCGACATTGCTCTACTGTAACAGAAGCACACTTTCTGCAAATTTATTCACCAATATCACTATTCATCTTATGTTTACAGCTCAGCGGTTCTGTACCACCATATGACACTGCTGACAGGTTTTGACTAGACTGATTTGATGATGTTTGTGGCCCAACCAACTGCAGAATCAGAATTATCACAACTGTTATAAATACTAAATCAAACCCTGCCAAATCAAATAGTGTTTCAACACCTATCACCTAGTCTAGGCACCCATACTCTGACTACAGAGGAAGTGAGTGAATAACTTGATGCTGTTGCTGGTGGATATGCTTTTGTCTGAATGAGTGAATAATCACAAATGGCTTATTCATTTGATCACTTGTTATTTGGCACAACCACAACCATTCTGACACCCCCCCCCCCCCCCCCAAGTGTGCTGAGGCATGAGGGGGGAAAAAAGAAGAAAATAGAGGTTAGCACACCAACTTAACACTTTTAATAAAAGTAAACAAAAACCCTGCTTGAAAGGGGGTGGGGTTGAGATTGGTCAGTCAGACACTGGCACAGTGGTGTTGTGGTAGCAACTAAATTCCTAACAATAACTAAATTCCTAACAACTAAATTCCTGAACAACTAATTTCCTAACAATAACTAAATTCCTAACAATTACTAAATTCCTAGCAATGATGTTGGTAGTTAGGCATTCCCCAGCTTTACACCCTAGGGGTCACCCACAATATACGCCCTGTCTCACTCACCACACCTGGGAATCACTGTGAGACCGTCATTTCAAATAATTGTTTATAAATACACATTGGATGATAAAATTTGCACACATATGTTTGAAGTACATCACCATAAAGGCAGCCATACTCCGACTTCAGAGGACAAAGTCCTAACTAAGAACCAATTCACTGCATAAGCTACTTGCTTGTTGCTGCTCTTGCTGATTACGTTTATCATGCTATGCTTGTTCCATGCTTACTAACGAATAAACCTTAGCTAAATCAATTCACTGCTACAAGGAAGACATATAATACTAGCTCAGCAGCTCAGGCTTGAACCCCTGACTTCAGATGATAGCAAATCAATCACAAGTCTGATGTGTATTCTACCCGCTGAGCTACCTGCCCCTAACCTTCCAACAGTCCAGCCTTCAGCCAGTCAGAGGCCCTAGGACTGTGTCTTTACAGTTCTCCACAATGAAAGCTGTTTGTCTCAGTGTCTGTCACTCTCACTGCTGGTTCCCATAGCGACCCCTGCCTGCTGCCCATCATGAAATGATAAAGACAGTGCTCACACAATACCCTAGGTAGCTGGCTACTCTACTTCTTCACAATGGACATTGGTGTGTGTGTGTGTGTGTGTGTGTGTGTGTGTGTGTGTGTGTGTGTGTGTGTGTGTGTGTGTGAGTGTGTATGTGTGTGTGAGTGTATATGTGTGTGAGTGTGTATGTGGTGTGTGTGTGTGAGTGTGTATGTGTGTGTGTCTGTTTGAGAGAGAGAGTGTGTGTGTGTCTGCATGTGAGTGTGTGTAGGGCCTGTTTGAGAGAGATTAGATAGAGAGAGAGAAGAGATAGAGAAGACAAGAGAAATAGAGGAGAGGAGAAGAAGAAGAAGAGAGAGATAAGTGTGGAATGTGTATGTGTGTGTGTGTTTACAATGGGCATTACTTTGGGGGATGGGTCAGTCACAATAGGCTAATGACCACAGGACTGGCAGACAAAGGACTGAAACATTCAATGATTCATGAATATATATGTTCATAATATATTATATGACAGACTTGGTAAGCATGCATGTATATGACTGCACTTAGTAACTGTATCATAGTGTGTGTGTATGTGTATGTGTGTGAGTGAGAGAGAATGCATAAGTGTGAGTGTGTGTGTGAGTGTGTGTGTGTGTGTGTGTGAGTGTGAGTGTGTGTGTGTGTGTGTGTGTGTGAGTGTACATGAGAATATGTGCCTAAAGGTGTATCCTTTGCTTCCATCTCTGTAAGGAACACACTATGCGCGTAGTAGGCTGCACAAAGCAGAAAGATGCAGAGATAACTCATGAGTCATCATTCAATCAATAATAAAAAAAAAAAATCCCTTTTCACCTTTGATATTAGACTTTGCTTTCAGCAATGAAAGGCAAGATTTCTACATGGCACTTCTAATATAATTTATAAATTATACTCTGGATGAATATAGTCAGTCTGCTTGTCTCCAAGTCTGACATGAAAAATTCTAGATAGTTAACAGAGAGAGAGAGAAGAGAGAGAGAGAGAGAGAGAGAGAGAGAGAGAGAGAGAGAGAGAGAGAAGAGAGAGAGAGAGAGAGAGAGTGTGTGTGCATGCGAATGCATGTGTGTTTGTATGTATGTGTTAACAGGTGTGTGCACATGCATGCATTTATGCATGAGTACATATGTATGCATGTGTGTGTGAGAGAGGGCGAGTGTGTGTGTGCATGCATGCGCATGCATGTGTTAGTGAGTGTGCATGTGTTACAGTATGAGCACATGCATGCATTTACGCATGAGTGCATATTATGCATGTGTGTGTATGTGAGAGAGAATGTGCATGCACGTGTGTGTATTAGTGCACGTATGTGTATGTGATCTCCCTCCTTCAAATCTCCTTTTCCCCCTCTTAGGTCCAAGTCTGTTAACAACAAATTCAATAAAAGAGAAAGGAAAGAGAGAGAGAGAACTACTACTTAACAAATTGCCCACTTTTCTTCGCCAAGAGCCACAAAAAGCTGCTCTGCCCCTTTAAGCACGCACAATCACTGAATCAGAATCTCCTCTTTTCACAGGGGGGAATCCAAAGCCCCCAGTTAACACCATTGATCAATTTGCTGCTCCAGCAAGAATAGATCCCCTGTGGAAATGCTTGGGGGTGGGGGGTGGGGGGAGCTGTAGTGTCAGTATAAATAGCATCCCCACCTTCTGGAAGTTCTTTGCTAGGAAATCCCTCTTTTCTATCCCTCTCTTTGTTTCTGTCTTGTTCCTTTTCTTCCTGCCACCTCCTTCTTGTCTATTTTCTTCCTTCTTGGTCCATTCTCCTGCCTTTAAAATTTTTTTTTTATAAGGACTGAAAAGATAATTCGTTCTACTCTGAAGTAGATGCACTGGGCCTGACTTGTCAGGAACTTAACGGCAGCACCTATGACAGACAATAAATGCTGTCTGAGTGTTTGATGACAACAAAGAAGCAGCAAGAATAGAAGAACTAAAGAACTTGAAGAAAGGTCCAATTCTGAATCCTGTCAGGTGTCAAGTAGTGCAACGATCCCAAAAATGGCAGATTAGCCTTTTCCTACAGCTTCAAGTTAATGTATTTTGTAATGCACTGTTGCTTACAAGTTGGGCATTCAAGATGAACTATGCTCGTAATCCCCCCCCACCTCTGAAAAAAATACCAAACTATAAAAAAAGACAAAGATTCAGTTCTGCAACTTCATAACACTTTCTTTCACTGAAAAATGCCCTAGCCTTGTCAGTGCAATGACACAATGTTCTAAATTAAAAACTACTGATTTCATTCTTATTATTCATCACAACAGTGTGTGTGTGTGTGTGTGCATGCGTGCATGCACAAGCAAGAGAGAGAGAGAGAGAGAGAGAGAGAGAGAGAGAGATGCATATGTTCTTACTGTGGATTACCAAGTTCTACAACAATATACAAATTAATGGTAAATAGGTTTATTATGATGAAACTTTGATTGCCTAGCCCCCCCCCCCCCCCCCCCCGAACTTTTTTCTTTTTCAATAATGGAAAACAGGTGAAGTATTGAGAAGTTTTTGTGGGTTTTTTTGTTGGTGTTTTTTTGGGGGGGGGGGGGGGGGGGGGGGGGGGGTTTGTGATGGCAAAGTCCCACAGATATTTTTTACCCACAAAATTTCCAGACTCCTCAGGAGATTGTAGAACTCAGCAGAGAAGAGAGAAATGGTGAACCCTAGTGGCATTGTGTGGAGCTCCTACCAATGACACATAAACACCAGGGTTCACCACCCTTCTCCATCTCTGCTGTGTTCTACAATCTCCTGTAGCCCTCCTAGACCACTGATGTCAGTGATGGTGGCAATGTAGGATGTTGGTGGTCTGCCTCTTTTCCTTCTGCCCTCAACCTTACTGTGGGAGACTGTCACCATCAGACTTGTTTGTGTGTTTCTGTTTGTATGACCAACATATCAGTTTCATCTCAGTCTGTGCTTATCAATTTCAGCCAACAATTGTCTTTGCACTGAGAATTCATAAAGAATGCTTTTTTGGGTTCTTCTGTCTGACCATTTGACTCTTTGAAGTCGCCTGTGGAATCACACATTGGTTGCATTTATTTTGTCTCTTCAAATATTGTGGTGTCCAGGCTTCTGACCCATGCAGCAATACAGGCCATATTAGTGTGTTGGCAAATCTTTTTTTTTGGTGTTTTTAGATATTTAGGGAAGGAAGGAGGGTGGCAGGATGATTAAGATGTTCGCCTACCAACAGGTAAACCATGAGGTTTATGGTTCGATTCCCTGCCTTGCCCTTTCTTCCCACTTTGACCAACAACAACTAAAAAAAACCCCATAAAATAATCGTACTGAATGTCAAAGTCCTTCGAATGAGACTATAAACTGAGGCCCTGTGTGCAAACACAGGAAGAACATCTTGCACACACATAAAAAAACCCATTCTGCTTTTCAGAAGAAGAGTACGCCATTGTGTGCCCGTAAAAACGGATGACAAAAAAACAACATAAAAAACCCCCAAAACCCTGCATGCACAAGTGTTGTGTTTAGACACTATCCCCGAAGTCAGAATGTGGCTACCTATATGGCAGGGAATAAAAAAACCAAACGGTCACATATGCAAAAATCTCACCATTGGTGAACCTTGAAGCTCTAGCCAAGGAACAAAAAAAACAACAACAAAAAAGTATGCCTTTGTCTTTCCAAATGTTCAACTGAATCATCTCTTGCCTGGCCATACCTATTGTACTTCTTCCTACTTCTAGCCTTGATATCTTGTAGACAGGAACCATCATTCTCTTTTCATTCCAGCAGTGTTGCCTTCTACACTGACTCTGTAAAGAATTCTTCAGATATCATTGGCCATGATTGCCGTTTCATCAGTGTACCTGACGTTGATGATGTTTCTGCCCCTATATTTATGCCCTTGTCATCTATGTCCCCTGTACACGTGCTGAAAAGATGAGGGGATAATTATTATCCCTTGCAAGCATTGATTGCTATCCACACACACCAGTTACATAAATACCACCCTCAATTTGGTTATGTTGTTTCCGTCTCAACAGCTTTCTTATAGTAGTCAAAGGACACTTAATAGAAATCTCATTGCAAAGTTTTTATTTCCCTCTTTCTGCTGATGGGGCTGTTGTGGGTTGTTCTTTTTCTTTTTAAACAGGTGTAAAATAAGATAAGTAAAAAAAAAAAAGCGCATCAGCAGGGTATGTGCCTGTGGAGCACAGAAGAGGGGAAGTGATGTTGCTAGGATGTGCCAATCGTGAAAGAATTCACATCTGTACAGATTCCATCCCCTGAAAATCCTTCAAGTGAGACTATATAAACTGAGGTCTTGTGTACATATGCCAACACATGCAGAACATCTTGTGCACACATTAAAACCTGTTTCACCTTTCGGCGAGTAAGCCATTGTGCTGGTTGGAATAGCTGACAAATTTGACTAAACAGCACGCACACTGGTTTTGTATGTAGACATCATGATCATCCCCAAAGCTGGAATGCAGCTACCTCAATGGTCGCATTATATACAAAATCTCACCAATGGTAAATCTGGAGCTCTGGCTGCAGTACAGAAAAAAACCCCATCAGCTTCTAGATCTATGCATGACTCCTCTTAAGATTATTTCCAGAAACAAATGCTTGGAAGTCACTGATACTGCCTAAGCATCATACTCCATGGTTATCAACCTTACTTTCTATGATGTGATATAGATCTACCACAAAGCTTTATACAATTTGCACAACCTATAACATTGTATTTAAACAAGCTTAAAAGTTGGAGGGTACTTTTAAGTGTTGACTTGCCAGACTGGAAAAAAAAACTTGCTCAGGGCAAGCCATCAGCTGTGCTCTGATTGGGTAGCATCCCATTTAAACAATGCTAGATATACATTGGGTGCATCCTGATACAACTGAGTAAATGGACAGCCTATGCATGCATCATTCATTCTCTGTGCACATGCTTCCAATCAGGTTTATCAGTTCTGTTTAGGGGGAACCCATAGTGGCCTCATGCCATCATCCCTTCCTGCACCCCACTGTGTAATGGGGTCAGCCTATGAAAGATGAAACATGCTTCCCCTAATCTTTCACACATCCTTGAGTTCCTTTCAACCACAGGAAAGGAGGAAAACAAAATGGCCTACCTCTCAAAGACGGGCATTTTGGATTGCTTGCAGCAAATGTCAGCAGCAGCGCGGGCAATCTAAAGTCCCTCTGCGCTACATGCCGCTAACAACAACGCCCAGTCGGTAACAGCGCTAAACCCCGCTAGCACTCATTTCCGACGGCGCTCTAAACCACACAGCGCTGCACTGCACGCCCGTGAGACCTCCACTAGGCTAGGCCTATGCTCCTCCGTCCGTCTGTAAGGGGAAAAAAAAAGCCGCGTAACCAAGCCCAGCGGGTAGCTTTACGGCGCCCTCGTAAGCCCGAGCAATTAGGGTCGATCTATTCTTTTCTCGGGGGCTCTTGATCAATCATTGACCCCCAACGAAAGAATGATCCCTAAGCTTCCCCACTTATCACTTCCCCGTCCTTTTCCCCAACACAACTGCTCGTGTTGAGTTTCAGCGCCATGAAACGTCAATCACGCGGAATTTATCAGCAAGGCGAGGATCGTTCGCGCTGAGTGCGCACGGCAGGCAAAACGGGGAGTGCCTGGGGAGACAGTGCAGGGGTTGATCCCGATCTGTCACGAAGGACCACTTGTGGTTTTGTCTATCACCTGCACTTTCCTGCTTTGGAAAACGCCGTTGCAAAGTGACGTAAACATCGCTCGTAACATGCACTCTTACAACTGTAACAAAACAGTAACTCACCATTGTTTGACACCTAGGCTGGGGTCAAATTAACGGGACCCGAGGTGGAAATGCCTTCCCTCCGTACTTCCGCCATGTTTGTTTATGAGTCGAAGATGAAATAACACAAGATAATATCATATTTTTATGATTCATAATTTTTTAAAATGCCCGCTAAATAATCAAGTACTGTACTAAACTTCACACAGAATTTTGTTTTCGTATTTGAAACTTTCTAGCAGAAGAAAGAAGCGTCAAAAGTTGACGAACATTTATCGATTATTTCTGCAAGGCTTTATCTTAAAGTGTCCGCAAGGGGGCGCGTCATGCCATGCATCGTCTGCTTGTGCGTGCTGACATGGCCTGCCGCTCCGCCAGCCATGTGAAAATTATCCTCCATTCGCCTCAGGAGGGAAAGGAGAGGGCGGAGATCGTGGGGTGTGAATGCCGCCGCTCGCTTTGCCGTCGGCCTAACGGCACAAACGTACGGGGTGCAGGCAGGACAAGAGGGATTGAAAAGAAGACAGCTCCTTTCCGATTAGCTAATCTCGTTTGTTTCTTATCGTGTTTTGGCCCCCAGGCGGGTAATTGACTTGTCAATGAAGGCCTTCAGGTGGGAAAAGAGCTGCCGCGCGCTGTTAGTTATTCAGTTAGAGAGGGTAAGGGTGACAGATTTGTCGAAAGCAATAGGGCTGGGGATGTTCCAACTGCGAAACAGCACGTACAGCTGACGCAAGGGAACCGAAAAGCTTGTTTCGGGAAATTATCGTCTGGCCGAGTGCGTGTGCTGCTGTTTGTAAACATTCGGCTATTGACTGTAGCACGTGTCTTTTGTTTGTCTGTCCTCTAGAGCTCCCTTCCTCTTGGGGGGATTTAGAGCTGGGCATTCTTTCTAGGTTAATTAATGGACAGTATCTAGTTAAAACTTAAAAAAAAGAAAAATCAAACCAAGGAAACCGCAAGGGCAACACACACACACACACACACACAAAGCAAAGGAAAATATATAAACAATTTATTTGCCTCAAAACAAATCAATCAAATAAAATCTAATTCTTTTATTTCGAGGATAATGAATAAGCACCCACGTGCTTTCAAAATTTGTTTTCTTACATCTAGTCCCGCCCTTAGGGATACATCATATACTAAAATAAACCCCAAACCCATATACTCACACACTAAGAAAACAACATAATTATAACAAACAAAACAAAAACCCATCCACAGTGTAAAGGAAAATAAAAACCATTATAGTACCAGTACTGACTGATAACAAAAACAGCACAAACTAAAGACCACCATCCCTAATTCTTGACCTTGTCGATCAGAGATAGCCTAGCTATAGCTAGCACTGCTTGCCCCAAAGCCCAGCGGCCATCAGTCACCACACAGAGAACCTCCACCACACAATGAGCAACATTGTAACAGAGGTCAATTATTAATTGTTCACATGTTATTGATCTGCAACATCCCCCCCAAAACAACAACAACCCAACAAACCCAACAACCCCTGTTTAGTTAAAAAGAAGAAAAGAAAGTCGGACAATTCTATGAAATGTTATTACAAATCGAAATGCTAGAGTCCAGGAAGTGACAAAATGAGAAAATGACAAATTTTGAATCGTAATAGGTGGTCAGGATGAGAGGTTGGGTGATTTAAAACGCATTTTTGAAGGAAAAGAAAGAAACTTGATTTAAAACGCATTTTTGAAGGAAAAGAAAGAAACTTGATTTAAAACGCATTTTTGAAGGAAAAGAAAGAAACTTGATTTAAAACGCATTTTTGAAGGAAAAGAAAGAAACTTGATTTAAAACGCATTTTTGAAGGAAAAGAAAGAAACTTGATTTAAAACGCATTTTTGAAGGAAAAGAAAGAAACTTGATTTAAAACGCATTTTTGAAGGAAAAGAAAGAAACTTGATTTAAAACGCATTTTTGAAGGAAAAGAAACAAACTTACGCCTTATAATTCAATCCAAGGGGGAAGAAAGGTGATAACTTTATGATCAATTGAAATCTCAAAATCGACGACTTGACACCCCCCCCCCCCCCCCCCCCCCCCCCTCGCCCCACACCTCCTCACTTGCCTTGTTCTATTTATTTATTTATTTATTATTTTATATCGAAGATAATGGAATAAGCACTCATGTGCTTTTTTTTTTTAAAATCCAGTCCCCGTGTGCGGTTTTGTAAATTTTGTCATCTGTTTCCACCAGCACACAATAGCCTACTCTTTCGAAAAGCGGAACAGGATTTAACGTGTGCGCAAGATGTTCTGCATGGGTTCGTACACGGGGCCTCGTTTATAGTCTCATCCGAAGGATGTATTGAATTGTATTGTGTCGTATTGCATGTGTTGTAATACATTGAGTTGCGTCGTGTTGAGTTCTATTGAAAAGTATTGCATTGCGTTGTATTGTATTGTAATTGCACTGTACTGTATTGTATAGGCAGCTTAGTAGTCATTGTTGATCTCTTTGCATGACATCAGCAAGAAATTAACCCCAGGACCATTATAGGTGGCCTCAGTTTTTACTGGATTTTTTTCTCCCCATAAATTCAGGGCAGTTTTCGTGAAAGGTGCTTGTAGTTTTGTGTACGTCTTTTTTCCCTTGTATTTTATTTTTTAAAAATCCAGGGACATAGTGTGTGTGTGTGTGTGTGTGTGGTGTGTGTGTGGTGGCGGCGCGCGTGCGGTGTCGTGTGTGCTGTGTGTGCGTGATATGATATGAACATGTGTTAATGCCTACTTAATGGCAAATGAAGCAGCAGCAGCAGTATCATCATCATCATCATCATCATCATTCCCTTAACCATGATGACGGACTTTGGCAGAAGAGGTGGAAGGGGGTTGGACACGAGGGACATGTTGATCGACGGTTTTGTCCACTTCAGCAAATAAGTATGAGTTAAGAGGTATTTCAGTACACGAGAGAGAGAGAGAGAGAGAGAGAGAGAGAGAGAGAGAGGATGCGCGGCGGTAACGAGGGGAAGCAACTCTAGCGCGATTAATGAAGGATATTATGTGAAATACAGTCCCCTCACCCCGTTCCCGTTTCTTGTTTTGTTAACTTTGTCAGTTGTTGCTTCTGTCCCCAGTCTCTTACTGAGACTTGAAGTAGTCTGGATAGTTTGGCTTGCCTTGCAGCAGTTTGGGTAACACTGCAATGTGATTTTGTGTGAATTTCTTGGCAAGGTTTTTTTCCCCCTCGTTTAAATTTTTTTAAATTATAAATATCCTGGCTGTCTAATTTCAGAGTTAGAGATACCGGATATCCTGTGTTGTCAGTGAGTGACACACTCAATTATCCAAGGTACGTTTAATTAAAGAAGGAGAAGAATGCGAAGAAGAAGAATTGCGAAGAAGAAGAAGAATTGCGAGGAAGAAGAAGAATTGCGAGGAAGAAGAAGAAGAAGAATTACGAAGAAGAAGAAAAAGAAAGAGGAGGAGGAGAAGTCGAAGAATAAGAACATGAAGAAAGAATTTCAGAAAAAGAAGAATTTTACAGGAGAAGGAGAATGCAAAGAAGGAGAAGAAGAGAACGAATGATTGACCGAATATTGAAAAGAATGAATCATCTTTTAGCACACAAGGATAAAATATTTTAGGCTAAGCCTAGAAAGAAGAAAGAAAAAAGCCTAAGAAGGAAAAGAAGAATTGCGAAGAAGAAGAATTACGAAGAAGAAGAATTGCGAAGAAGAAGAAGAAGAAGAAGAAGAAGGAGGAGGAGGAGGAGGAAGAGACATCCTCTAACACACAGCCAAGTCACGGAGCCGGCAAAGCTGGATATGACACTGAAAGCCAGAGAAGGGGGCAAAACCCAGTATAGGGGCATACCGGAAGAGCAAGGTTCCGTCATGGGCGGTAATCCCCATAGCCTGTAATCAATACACGGCCTTCAGATGGGTGCTAACAGACCAGGGATCTGCTGGCCAGTGGCGTCAACACCACTAACAATTTACCTTGATTCTGGCTAATTCACCCTGATTCACCATCATTCACCATTATTCACCCTAATTCACGATGCGTGATCATTGCATGAGGTTTGAGGGGGGGGGGGGGGGGGGGGGGGGTCAGCCAGGAAAGGAATTGGCAAAAGAGGCATTAGTTTACGAATTCAGTCTCTTTACTGTCCGTTTTTCCGTCTGTGTCTGCCGTTCGTCTCTTTTGTTCTCTGCTTTTGTGTTTTTGCTGTTAGTTTCTGGAATTTCCAGTTTTAGAAAAATCTCTTTCTATATATACTAGTCTATATATACCAATGGCTACAGTGCATCATAGTTTATTTCCTAAACTTTTGCGTCCTTTCGGTGATGATACAGATTTATTGTCGTACATTAGGCTTGCGGTACGTTTTGTTGTTGTTCTTCGAGTGTTTGTTGTTATTTTGTGTTTTTGGGGTTTTTGTTGTTTGTTGTTGCTTTTACAAAATGTGACCTGACTCGTTACATGCAGAACACATTCACATTTTTCAGAAACTTCATGTTATGATGCTCGCAATCTGACGACCCGGGTTCGATTCCCGTTCAAGGGGGATATTTTCCCCTGGAGTTAACATCCGTGCAGACTCCACTCTCCTCAAAAGTCCTTCGGATGAGACTCTAAACCGAGGTCCCTTGTGCGAACGCACGCAAAACATCTTGCGCACACGTTAAATCCTGTTTCACTTTTCGTAAGAGTAGGCCATTGTGTGCCAGTGGGAACAGATGACAGAATTTACAAAACCGCACACACACAGGGACTGGACGTAAAAAAACCACATAAGTGCTTATTCCATTATCCTCGATATGAAAGAATAAAGTAAATAAATGAATAAATAAAGCGTCAAGCCGCCATAAGGTCACCTGTCAGAACGAGACCTGCACTGTACTGCCGCTGTCCTGTCCTGAAGCACTCTACAACACACGACACTTCTTTTCAAAGAAAAACCACGAAGAGTTTAGTTAGTCATGGAGCCAGACTGAGTGAGGTGCCTAAGCATGGTCCGCTCACCACGTCCTGTGCAGTTGTGTCCCCCTGACTGTAGAGGCCGTGTCCAAATCTCCCCACTGACTGCAGGAGGAGAGAGAGGAGGCCTGAGGCCACCTCAGGATCAGGGCCACTGCTTCAGACACTTTAAAAACCCAACTTATTTAGTGTATGTTGATTCGTGATGACAAGGACAATAACAATGACAATCGTGAAGGTGTAGTACAGTGTGGGGCCACATGACAGGGCTTCTACACTTCAGTTCATCATACACATGATAGCCCAGAGTCGATCAGACCCACGACATTAAAAAAAAAAAAATCCAAACCCAAAACAACAATACCACATACGCACATGCGCGCACGCACAGAGGCACAGGCAGACAGATAGACATCCAGACAGACAGACAGACAGACAGATAGACAGACAGACAGACACACACACACACACACACAAAACACACCACCACCACCAACAACAACAACGACAACAACCCTAAAACAAAACAAAACAACACACACACACACACACACACACACACACACACACACACACACACACACACACACACACACACACACACAAACACACACACATACACACTCACACACCACCACCACCAACAACGACAACAACCCTAAAACGAAACAACAAAATACACAGAGCAAAAAACCAACGACACAACCGCCCCTCCCCCACTCCCCCCCAAAAAACCCAAACAAAACAAAAACAACATCAACAAACAAACAAACAAACAACCCATTCGCAGTTTTGGGTCAAGCAAATACAAGCACTCCATTCTACTTCCCATCCCTGAGTTCAGTTAGAGAAAAGAAATACTCGCCCCCTCTTTGTGATCGCAGTCTTGGTGCTGAAGTCAAGCCACAACAACCTCCTCAGCTGGACTGCAGACGACCAGAGCCCCCCAAAAAGCACTGACCTGATGGGATTCGAACCCAGGGCTGCAGTCCGTTGTCTCAGCACTGCGCCAAGCCGCTGGTTTAGGTAGCCTTCATGGTTAAACCTGTGTGACTGATTGGTGAGAATCATGTGTCAATAAGTAAGTGATGCTTACTGTATTAAATTGTGTTATGTTGTGTTGTATTGTACAGGATTGTGTTGTGTTGAATTGTATTGTACTGGATTGTGTTGTGTTGTGTTGTATTGTATTGTACTGGATTGTGTTGTGTTGTGTTGTATTGAATTGTGCTGTATATTACTTTCAGTCACGGCATACTTCTTCATGTGAGATTTGAGGGAGGTGGGGAAGGGGGGGGGGGGGGGGGGGGGGGGGGAGGGCAGAGCAGGAGAAGGGGAGGAGGAGAACGGGGCAGAAGACGAAGATGGAAGCGGGGAGGGGGGGGGGGGGGAGGAGGGGAGGAAGAAGATAGAAGGGGGAGGACGAGGAGGAAAAGGAAGAAGAGGAGGGGCAGGAAGAAGAAGACGAAGGAGAAGGAAGAAGAGAAGAGGGAAGGAGAAGGAGGAGGAAGACGAAGGAGGAAGGGGCGTGGTGAGGGAAAAAGGAGGATGTGGAGAAAAGAAGGAGGAGGAGGAAGAAGAGAAGAGGGAAGAAGAAGAAGGAATGAGACAAAGGAGGAAGGGGGGAGGGGGGGGGGGAGGAAGAAGGAGGATGTGGAGAAAAGGAGGAGGAGGGATTTATACAATATAAAAAAGAATAAACTAACATTTACATTAAAACTTACATCCGTTACAGTATTATGATTGATAAATGCTAGTTTTTTCCGCCCTCCTAAACCTGCATTCTTCAACGGCACACCGATGGAACCACTAACTCAGCAAAAAAGAAAAGCAGAAGGCCAAACCCAAGGCCATTCCGAGAGAGCGAGTTTCTGACCCGGAGATTGCAGAGCAGCCTGTGATCGATAACAGTTTACTCTCTCCCATTCCCCCCACAGCTCTGCAGGGAGGGATGTTCATTGCTGTGAGGCTTTTATCGCTAATTCGCATTGATCCAGACACAGGAGTCACTCCACTACTTCACTTGGCATAGCACCAGTGCTTTTGCTGATGCAGGCATTGAGATGTCTCTGGGGTGTGCCTGTCTGCCTTTCCTGAGTTTGTTTCTGTCTTTCCATCTGTTTGTCTGTCTGTCTGCCTGTCTATTTGTTTGTCTGTCTGTCTGCCTGTCTATCTGTTTGTCTGTTTGGATCCAAAAGGAACAGGTTTCTTGAAGCAGGCGTTCGAGTTCTATTTTGACTGAATGTGTCACTCTCACTGAATGAAAATAATAATAATAATAAACATAATAAACATAATAATAATAATGATAATAATAATAATAATAATAATAATAATAATAATAATAAATGGAATTTGTATAGCGTTATATCTTGCAAAGACAAATCAGAGCGCTTGCATTCAACATATTCTTACAGAGTCATGCAGCCAATAACTATCAAAAGCTTAAACAAAATTCAAATGTATGCACCTATACACACACACACACACAGGTTGTAGGCTTTGGCAGGGTAATGGGATTTTGGCTGTTGAAGGCAGGGGCAGTTTTAAGATGAAAGAGGGAAAAAGTTAGGTTTGAAACAAATATGTCTTGAGGCTGGATTTAAATGTGTCATATGTAGGCCTCTGTCGAAGAGAGAGAGGAAGGTTGTTCCAGCTACTGCAAGAACACTCAATCGCTTTAAAATGTTTCAGTCAATAAACAGTTTCTCTGTGAAAACGCCACCACTGCAAAAAGTATATCATTACAAGAAACTTGAACGAAAGGGAAGTTAGCTTGGACACATGTGTATAAGTGCTGTATACTTAACAAACAGTGAACGCAGTCAGAAAATCTATTTTCACACGTCCGGCTAAAGGATGTGAATCATACAAGCCAAATCATGTCATGTTAAATCCGTTTGTCAGTTCGAAGAACATTATGCCCGAAGTAGGCATCAAACCGGAAGTCATACGTTGTATATGCCGGAAATAGATAGCAAACCGAAGTCATACACGTGTTGTCCTCTTCTCCCCCCTCACTATTAAGAATTAACAAGGTTACAAAGGTCATGGCTATAGTGATGATAGTAGGGGAGGCTGGGGGATCACTGAAAAAAAGAAAAAAGAAAATGGCGTACAACCTTCAGAATATAATTCTCATTGTTAACCTGCTATTTATTACATGATGTGTGAATGCCCGCGCGCACGGGCGTGTGTGTGTGATAAAATCTTCTTGTTCTTGTATCAGTGTGGCGGCTAGGCGCTGCAGACTGAATCGTGGGAGGTCTTTGTTTTACACCTTGACATAAACATGGACGGGCTTCTGAGACAGTTTGTCCAGGCTTCACCTTAGTGTCTTTCCCCAGGGAAATGTGGGAGGGGGGGATTTCTGTCAGTATAAATAGCATCCTCACCTTCTGGAAATTCTGTGCTAGGAATTCCCTCTTTTCTATCCCTCTCTTTATTTCTATCTTCTTCCTTTTCTTCCCGTCACTTCCTTCTTGTATATTTTCTGTCTTCATGGTTCATTCTCCTGCCTTTTCCCCCCAGAAAGACTTAAAAGATAAAAACAAACAACAACTCCACGCGGAAGTCAGATGCACTGGGCCTGACTTGTCAGGCGCTTAACGGCAGCCCAAAGCATTTCCCCCTCATATGACAGACAATAGTAGTTGCTGTATGAACGTTCGAAGAAAGAGAGGAAGACGACGAAGAAGAATTGAGAAGAATGGGACTCTAGAGTGAACAATTCCTTCCATTTGTCTGCACGGCTAAGCTCATTATCATGGCCAGTAGATGTCTTAGTAGATAATAATAATATA
>CM054148.1:46749460-46794874 GCA_028751875.1 Rapana venosa | reverse complement strand
GCAACGGGTTCAAATCCCGGTAGGGTAGCATTAGGCTACGGTCCTATATTTATATATTTATGTGTTGTGTTGTGTGTACTATGTTTGTGCTGTTGAGTGTTTGTGTGTTATGTCCTGTTTGTACTTTGTTTGTGCTGTGTGTGTGTATTATGTTGTCCTGTTATGTGTACTGATTACAAGTGGTGTGTGAATGCGTGTGTCGGCATTCCAACAGTCGTGAATGCCGGAAATCTTCTCCGCTACCCAAAGCTCCGTTGCAGTGTCCTCCAAATTGCTCTCCTTCTGTAACGGAGCCTGGGTAGCGGAGAAGGTTTTGCACTTTTTTTGAATAAAAAATTCAGCATAAATCAAATAATAAAGAAGAAGTATTAGTTTTATTTTTTTAGTATTTTTGTATTAGTTCTTGACAAGATATTGTTTAGCAAAAATTCCCATAATTTTATATTACCCATCAAAAATAAAATAGGAACATTTTCATTTTAATAAGTTCTTGACAAAATATTTTATTAGTTATTAATAAGTTGTTGATAAAGTTCTTGACAAGTTCTTGATAAGATATTGTTTTAGCATAAGTTCCCATAATTTTATAGTTTTACCCATCAAAAAATAAATCAGTATTACTTTCAGTTTTAGTAGAGAGATAGGGAAAAAGCCGAGTTAAGGTAAAGTGCTCTTCAGACTTACCTAGTTTTTATATAAAACATGGCAACTTTTTGGGCCGATGAGGCGCAGACGAATCGGCCCAAAGTTGCGGGGTTTTATATAAAAACTAGGTAAGTCTGAAGAGCAGTTGAGCTTAACTCGGCTTTTTCCCTATCTCTTAATAATAATATATGGAATTTATATAGCGCTGAATCTTGTAAAAACAAACAAATCGAAGCGAGAAACAAATTACACAAATCATTTACACGCTTGCAACTCTCCTTAAACATAATGAACAACAGATTTCAAATCCATGCGCGCGCGCGCACGCACGCACGCACGCACGCACGCGCACGCACTCACACACACACACACACACACACACACTCGCGAACACACTTAGGAGGTGAAGGATACTGTTGAAAATTAGGGACAGATATGAGGGAAAAGTCTCAGGTAGGAAATAAGTGTGTTTTGAGGCTGAATTTGAAGGCATCAAATGAAGGCTTTGGGCAAAGTGAAAGAGGGAGGTCATTCCAGGTGGATGGACCAGAAACAGAGAAAGAGCGACGGCCAACAGGGGTTTGTTTGAATCTGGGTGTTCCAGAGCACAAAGTATCTGCACAAAGCACAAAGAATTCCGTTCAGAAAGAAAAAGGACGAAAAACCGAATGTTCATCAATCAAGATGCCAGTGTCAATGTGTTTGCTTTAGCTTTCCTGGTCACTTCCCTCTCCCAAACAACTACCCCCCCCCCCCCCCCCTCTTCCCCTCCCCCTTTCTCGTTCACTTTACAAGTGGACCAAGCTAAAATTACTCATTCATAATTTTGTTGTGAGTCATAGATTTCATTGAGAAGTATTTTTCAAATTTACATTTTCTAACACTTGTAAAAGAATCGATGTCAAAAAGAGTTGCTCTTTGTAAAGTTGCAGGGTGTACCTTATAGGGAAAGAATTGGGGGTCGGGGGTGTTTATCTAGAAATTGAGATTTAGATTGATCGCTAGCTAGACTGATCGGTTGTTTGATTGAGTTGCTGATTAGAACTTCATGCACTGGTCACTTGCAACTGGCAATGCAATTCACCATTGTCTTTTTTTGGATTTTCTTCTTCTTCTTTTCTAAAATTTTAGTTTGAAAGTAAGTGCATGCATTTCCTAATAGTTGATAGGTATTAGATATAATCTTTTTAGCTCTAGAGAAAAACAAAAAGAAATGCTTTTCTGGTGCCATGGAATTTTGAGGAATTGTGGAACACAATAACTGGCACCAAAAAAAAAAAAAAAACAGGGGAAAAAATCACGAAAGCAAAAATTATAAGATAGGCCTACATAGATGCGCTTTGGTTTGTCTGCTTTACTAGATTTGGCACTATAGAAATTCCATGTAAGTGTCATTTGCTATTATGATCATTTCAATTGCAAAGACCTGTTCTGGCATTTCATGCTGGAATAAATGCAGGACAACTGTGGACATTCTTATGGTATTCTAAACAGATGAGGAGAACAAGAACTAACATAGGCCTAGCAGTGAAAAAAATATGCGGTGCATCGCAAAGAGGTGTAAAACAATACATACAATACCAAACAATACAATACAACAGGTCAGAATTTCGGTGAGCCAGATCTCAGTTTAATCGAACCGAAACCATTAGGCCTAGGCCTATCATGTGGGCAGTTTGTGTCCCTTGGAAAGTTTGTATCGCGATTCAGTTTTTATTCTCAAACTGTCCAAGCTTGGAATTGACCTCAATGTTTGCTGGCTGCAAAGGTCAAGGCCAAGTGAGTGGCGTGGATGAAAGTAGGAGTCATGTCATCGTCTGATCTTCTGGTAAGTTTTTGCAGGTTCGATGCCTGCTGTTGCCTCTGCTTCAAAAACGTGTCAATTTGTTTTCTTTAACTTAGTTGCACGATTTGGGGGTTTCTGAGCACAAACGCCTTCGAAGTTTGTGACTACGTGCTGTGCCACTCGTCGAGTCATTCAGTTTTTGTCAACTGTTCCCTGTTAGCAGTGTTACTACTGTTAGTGTTTGTGTCATACTGTGACCGTGTCAGCTTGTAACTTGTATCACAGGGTCACCCCATTTCATACAGTATAGAGTGGGCGTTAAAGCAGGCATTCAGAACTTCTCTTTTTGCTTATAGATAGAAAATTCCGTTTGCTGTTTGGTTAGTTTATGAAGCAATATACCGATTATAACTATAAGAAACAAGTTCATGGGTAACACTTAAGTTGATATAACCCTAGATCTTTCGCTAGGTCTGCCACTACCACTACTACTACACTACCAGTGATAGTTTTGCCTTCCAATATGAAACATTTACTTTAATCAGCAGTAATTTTCCCAACTCATCCAGCTGGTGCCTAGTTAGTCTTCATTGAGTTGTTGAAACAGAAGGTAATTAGGTGTGCTATGTATGCTGAGCTCTATCACTGTAGTATCACTATCAGTCTATGTGAAAAAAAATACTCTTGGTTAAGACCAGTTTGTTGAAAGCAAACACTAACAGGGAATGAAGGAAAGTACATTTTAATATTTGATATATGCATTTAATGATTTATGCAGGCATGCTTTTGCATGCATATGAAAGAATTGATATTCAGTGGTGATAGGAAGATCTAGAGAAACAGTACTCTCAGATAAAAATCATCTTACAAAGAGTACAAGTCTGTGAACTTAACTAATTCTTTTGAGAGGTTAAAGTAAGTGGCTCACAGTTAGGAATAGTAAGCTTATTCTGGATTTCTTTTGTTGACTGCCTGTCAAGTTTAAATAATTACTTGAAATTATTAATAATCATGACAGTCCCTATTCAGGGCAAGAGCTGGATGAAAAGGATGTCAGTACTTATACAGATGGATTATTAATTGTATCAAATAAAGAGGATCTATCACTCAGAGTGTTTTAACTCTTTTACAAGTTATAGGCTTCATATAGTTCATTAAAACAAAATGCAGTTAACACTAACATAAATAAAACACCAGGCAATCAGCCAAAGAAAGTCAAGTCAAGTCAAAAACACTTTAATCATCCCATGAAGGGCAATTACAATACTGACAGGAACATTGATATGTATAATTATCTCGAAAGACAAGAAAAATACATTTCAAATTGGTATGAACAGTCCAAGATAGCTTCAAAAACAAAAACAAAACAAAAAACCAAAAACAAACAAAAAAGAAAAATTAATCAACAACACAACACAAACGTGCGCGCACATAAACACGAACGGCGTACGCACGCACACACACACGCGCACACACACATATCCACACACACCAATGTAGGAATACAATGTTGTAAAAAACCATTGATTGAAAAAAAACATATATATAGACTTATTATTTATGTGTGCACGCACGCACACACACCCACACGCACGCACATGTGCGCACACCCACACACACGCACATGTGCGCACACCCATACACACAAACCAATATATGAACACAATTTTATACAGACTATATTATATATTTTATAAAGAAATCATAGCAATGCCAATGGACAATATAATTTATAACAATTAAGAAATGGAAAGGAACACTTCTGAACAGTAACTTATAATAAGTAACTTATAAGGAAAGTGCATTCATGAGGAAGTAAATATATATGAATCTTCTTGATTAGAACTTTAACTAGTTACTGTATCAGTAGTCACATGGCTTTTATTTCAGTAGACTGAAAAGGGAGGGGGGGGGGGGGGGGGCAAGCAGGAAAGGAAGATAAATCTTTAAAAAGAGATGTTTTGATGCACAGATTGACTACCCTAGGTAGGCAGTAGTAGTCATAATACTTGATACGTCATAAATTTGTATGAAAGTGAAATTGATAATGTTATAACTTGTATTGTTAGGAGTTGTCATTTCTAATCGTTGTATATCTGAGCAAAGTCCATTTAGCTAAGCCCACCAGGGTTATTCATAAAATTTGTCATTTTGTGTCAACCAGCTAGCTAGTATGGGTTAGACAGAAGGGCAGTGCTGAGATTGGTTTTTGTTGTTTTTTTGGTTAAAAAAAAATCTAAGCCATTCAAGATATTGAAAACTAAGGCCCTTGGGCATGGGTGTTGGGCTGTAAAAGTTCTAAAAAGTATAATTTATAAGCCATAAACAGTTTTATTTTCCTTCATTGAGAGATTTTGAGAGGACACTCTTCGGTCTACATCCCCTGTCAATGAGTTAAGCATTGAAAAGCTGTATTGTAAAGTTTTATTTCCCTCACCCCCACCCCTCCCCAAATGAATTTAAGCCTTGGATGAGATGATTTACAAAGAGTAAAGTGCAGAAGATATAGTCATATACTTCCAATAGCAGTGACCCTATAAGTAAAAACAGTTGGGGAGGAGTACAGGTTATTGAAGTATTCAACCAAGAATTTGTTGGAGTTTTAATTTATTATCCATGGCAAATAAAGAGATGATTGTTCTGAACATTGAAAACAGGATTTCTTTGTTTCCTACAAGTTGATTAATTTTGCTTTGTTTGTATACATGTGTCTGTGTGTTGGTGGGGTCTTTTTGGTTTTATTTGGCTGCCTCTTCTGTCTTGTACCTCTGCCAACCATTCCTTTTTTCCTAGAATGTTTTCAGTTTTTTAGCTATGATTCCAGTTTGTCAAGAATGTTTTCTCTGGCTTTCAAAATTAAAAAAAAACAAAAACAGGGAAAAACAGCATGGATGACATCAACATGGGTATTGGTTTCAGATGTTGATCACCAAGATGTTGAAGAAAAGCACAAAATATAATAGCTGTGCCTATCAGAAGTTTAATAGTAATAATAATAATAATAAATGGAATCTATATAGCGCTATATCTGGCAAAAACAAATCAAAGTGCTTGCATTCATCCTACTCTTACACATGCATCAGATTACAATTAATAGTTTTTACAAATTCAAATATATATACACACTCACGCACGCACGCACACGCACATATAGGTTGTACACTTTGGCAGGGTGATGGGGATTTTGTCTCATGAGAGCAAGGACAGAAATGAGATGAAACAAGAGGGGAGAATCTTAAGGCTGGATTTAAAAGTGTCATACTCATAAGTAGGTTTTTGGCGAAGGGAGAGAGAAAGGTTATACCAGATCGTTTCACCAGAAACAGAGAAAGTGTGATGGCCAACAATGGACTGGTTGAATCTAGGTATTCATAAGCACAAGGTATCTGCAGCAGAGCGAAAGGAACGAGGAGTGTACAGGTGAAGACATTCACAGAGGTAGGAAGGTGGTGTTTTGTGGAGACATTTGATGCATATCACTATCAATCTGCGTGTCAGTATTGTAATTGCCCTTCATGAGATGATTAAAGTGTTTTTGACTTGACTTTGTAACAGAGGGTACTTATCTTATATTTTACTCTCTGTGACACAGGCAGCCAGTGGAGAGATCGCAAGAGAGGAGTAATGTGCTCAGATTTTTTCTTTCTGAAGACTAGTCTAGCGGCAGAGTTTTGTATACATTGAAGGGAGTGGATAGATGATGCTGGCAGACCAGCCAGAATAGAATTGCAATAGTCCAGACGTGAGAGAATGGGAGATGTGATAAGTTTTGCTGTTGCATCAGTGGACACTGGACAGATACTTTCGAACTGCACTAATTCGCCGTAATTGATAGTAGCACGACTGGCAGGTCTGGGTGATGAATTTTTGCATGGAGAATGTGTTGTCGATAAAGACCCCTAGATATTTCACAGCATTGGATAGAGGGACAAACATATTGCTGAATTGTATTGAAGCTGTTCTGGTGGAAGACAGTGTGTTTGGTCCCTACAACTAGAAGCATGGCTTCAGTTTTATTTGCATTTAGCTATAACTTGTTTTGTGTCATCCAATTTTGAATATTTGTCAAGAGAGAAGGCACATTTTCAGGAGAATCACTACTAAGAATCTGAGACTGAGAGTCATATGCATAAAAATGATGGCTGATCTGATGACGATTTATTATATGTGAAAATGGAGCAGTGTAGAGAGTGAAAGCTTGTTCTCAATTTATATAAGGATGGTTTTCCATACATTGATCAGTCTTGACAAGACAAAATTATGCCTTGTGCTGCACTCTGTGTCATTGCGATTACACAATTTTGCGTGGCGGACAAAATAACATTACTGCACATGCGAAGAGTACAGATTTGTTTACCTCTATGATTTTGTCATAGCAGTTCTGATTTCAGCTATCTTGCTACGTTTCTACACCAGTTGCTAAAAAAACTCTGATAATTTGCAAGTTTATTGCAGTGGTTCAAATGCACAGAAATGTGTGGACAAAACAAACTAGGAGTTGCAGATGACAGTGACCAAGGGAGGCAATGGCTGAAAGTGTGCATATATATATATATATCTTTGTAGTGTTTGACAATGACCTCCAAAGTAGCAGAGGAGGCAGCTACTGTTTCGGAAACTGGGCAGCAATTTGATTATAGTGGAGATTTATGCCTTGCCCACAGTACATCCCCACTTTCTCAGCCAAGTGGGCATAAGGACAGTCAGTGTTGGAGATGTTCTCCAAAGGCCAACTAGCCCCCAGGGCTGCAGCATGTATTAAGGACTGTGCAAGTAAAGCCTCCTAGTCCTAGTCAGAGAGTCATACAGTCATAGATGATCACTTAAGACAAAGCTGTAAAGTGGAATTTCGTGAGTATGAAAGCCATTGATTATACAGCCTCTCATTTTGCTGTTGCCCCCAGCGTCAGTGGTTTAATCAAGAACTGTGATGAAAGAAACCCAGATGGAGAAGGCAGATGTGCATAAATTGTGTTCATGTATGAAGTCTTGTATCAATTACTTGATCTGGACAGATTAACTTTTTGTGCCCATCAAAGTTCAAAACAATGAAGCAGGTGAGAAACTTTGTGCAAATGCCATATTACTAGTGAAAGCGAAGTTCAGAGACTGGAGTAGTGATGTAGCAACAAATAAAACTTATGTTTTTGCTGGGCAGGCTATAATTATAGCATTGACATGCAGGCACTGGCAGTAGTGGACAGATGTGAAGCTGTAGTCAACTAGGTCTATGAAGAGCCAATGTAGTCCAGCCCAGATTTAACACTTTGTTTGGAGTTAAATGGCTATAAAACAAATGAAAATTGATATACAACAAAAATCAATGCAAAGTGGTGCTCAATGCTTGTCTCTAATTCCAAGCGATTGTATCTACTGATTTTGTTCTTCATGAAAGCAGACGTGATAACCAGATAACTTGAGATAAGTGATTATCATTAAATGCTGTACTTCGGTTTCCGCCTACACTTGCGCTACAGCCACCTTGTTTCAAAGTGGGACATACTTTCTCTCCTGACATCATCATCTTGCCAGGAGATGAAAACAGAAAAGTGTACTCCTTTAACCATAAAAAATGCTTCAGCTTCAGCGAGAACGGTCTTCTAACTTCCACTTTTTCAAGAGGAGGAAAGCCCCACCCCCCATCCCCACCCACCCTATTCTGTTTAAGAATTTTGTCTTACTCAAGTTGCTGTTTCCAAACTGCTCATTCTGATACCATTACCCAGCCATACCTTAACCTAGAGTTTTCTTGCTGTATCCTCAGGGTGAGAAGTGCATAGGGAGCCTACTAATAGTATTATGCCACCGTTAGGCCACCAACCAGAAGGGCCCTGCACTGCTGCTGGGTTATTTTGGTGGTGTTCAGTGGTGTCTGTTCTAATTAAATTTAAACAAATGGAGAATACTACCTTCTAAGCTTCCTAATCCTGTTTACTCATTCACAAAGCCACTCAAGAGCACAATGCCCACCTGACATGGTTACCATCACTCTACCCCTACAGCAGGTGAGTATGTTCAGTAACCCATTACCCAAGAACCTCCAGACCTGAAGGCTCAGACATGAGCTCACTATGTGCAGTTAATGACACACACTACATACATGTGTGCACTGATTTGAAAACACAACTCCTTTACCTGATGTTTTGACAGCCATCTGGGGCCATCACTGATCAATAGCCTCTCATTGATTCAGTCTGTGTACAGTTGGGAGGTAAAACTTGCACGCATGTGTATGTGTGTGTGTTTGTGTGTGTGTGACATGTGATGCATGTATGCACACACACAGATAAAGTGTCAGCACAAAGGCATTATTCAGTACAAATTTTTGTAGTGTCATAAAATGAAGTGGGATAATTCCTGACTGCTACTAGTACTTAGTTATTTGGGACACAAAAATTAACTTTCAAGGTAAGATAATTATGTGCTGGTAGAATTTTAGTGGAGGGAGGTATTTATGCTTGAACAGACATGTAACATTGTCAAAAGAAAAGGAATCATTCATCACAAGAGTTAAACAATAATAATGATGGTGATGATGAGGTTGATGATGATGATGACAACAGCAGCAGTAACAACATGGATACTACTGCTGCTACTTAAAGTGAAAATGATGACAATAAAGGGATTACAACAGTTAAAACAACACAAACTACAACAAAGATGATGATTAGCAAATTTCTCAAGCAGTTTTATGCAGTTGATTGTTGAACCAGTCACCTGTTTCCTTTGTAAAAACTGTGTACTAACCATTGTGCCTAGTTGACCTACGAATGATCTACAGACAGCTCGTTTCTTCTGTCTGTTCAACCCTTTTTTCTGGAGCTGGAAGCCTGTTTATGTCTTCAGGTAGTTTTGTACTTTTTAGACTAAAGTAAACCAGTGTAATTCTTCATTAATAGTTTAGATGATCTATATAAAATTCAACTTTTTTATGAATAAAACTAAACAAAAGCTCAAAACCATGTAGCAGGACTAATTTTCATTACGTCAATTTCGCTTAATTTAGTGTGTGTGTGTGTGTGTAAGAGGGTAGAGGAAGAGGTACATGTGTGGTGTTATTTATTGACAACTATTTTTTTCCTTTTCTTTTTCATTCCTTGGTTCCAATGGTTAGATTTTTGTGTGTACATACATACACAGGCAACCATTTTTTCCTCACCATTAAGATGGGACACGGGTCTAAAAGTAGCTCGAGACATGTTTTTTTTTTTTCAGAATAAAATATTGCTAGATGCATATAATGTGATGCACCTGAGCCACTTTTTTAAAAATATTTTTTTACCGGAAGCCATTTTAGGCAGGCAGGGATCAGGTTGTTGATTTTGATTAATTGTAAGTCCCTTCTTCTACTTTGTACAGAAGTATCAAGGCGTAATTTTGTTTCCTTTTTACTTTAAAAATGTGTTCAAAAGACACCTAAGCCTTCATTTAGACCATCTATTACAATGCAAAACTGGTCAGTTCTTCATTTTGTCACTTCTGCAGTCTATCATTTCAATTTGTAATAACTTTTCACAGAATTTTCTGATCTTAGTGGTTTAAAATTTTTTTATTGAATAACTTTTTTTTAAATTGCAAGTTAATATGTTAAGAATTAAAAATTGACCTCTGGTGCAATGCCACTCATGTGGTGGAGCATCACATATGCAGATTTCTCTTTGAGGATTAAAAACATTTAGGTTGTAGAACATGTCGTGGTAAAATACGGTGTTTTGTACTTGTTATAGACAAAAAGGCTTAGCAATTTGAAACATCTAGCTTTGGTGGCCATATTGGATTGTTTCCATGGCAACAGTGCATACTACTGAGTAATTTGTAGATTTTTTTATGCTTTACAAGTGATGCCCTTTTAATATATTAAAATCATTATGTGAATCAACTTCAAACATGAGCTTGTAAACAAAGTTTTATCAGTTTCATGTCATGTCCCACCTTAACAAAGGCATCTGTATTCTGACTTCGGGGATGATTGTCTTTTGTTTTAATTAGTCAAGCTGTTTATTTACACATTTTCCCCTTTTCCCGACTTTTTTTTTGGAGGTGGGGGGTTGTTTGGTGTTTTTTTTTATAACCTTTTTGTCTAGTTTTTTTAAAACTCTGGTCTTTATTGCCAGAATGCATGGTCTTTAGTTTGGGTTATTATTTTTACCTTCTAATATAATGCATCTAGTATGTTTGATTAAACTTCATCATACTTTTACTCATACAAAAAATATGTAAAAGCAAATATTCACAAGCACTTGTACACTTGTGTGCCTTTTCACCCATACAGGCACATGCATACTAGTGCACAAGACATTTTGATGGGTAAATAATATAATGTCAGTGCACACACCTTTGAATGGAATGCAGGCGTGGCCAGCATACTGGCCAATAGATTTGCTTCGTGGGTTTGACCCCGCCTTCTTACCCCACCCCTCTACTTAGTAATTTAAATTGTGTAGTGTGTACAGCACCTATAGAAGCCAGTACAAGACCCCCCCCCCCCCCCATGTGTTAACTGACAGAAATGGAATGTCTTAAGACATTGCTTGGCACAGTTACTGACACAGAGTATCTTCTGACCACAGAAAGCCTTCATAACTGCAGGATAGGGATTCTTTCTCCCCCGCAACCCCTCTCTGACAAGGCCTTGTGGCTCGACAAGGCCTTGTGGCTGCACAGATCTCTGTGTATCATGTCACATGACCTTAGGATGAAGCAAGTTAGGAATTTCGCCAAATAGGAACACACCTTCAGGACAGGATTTTGTTCATGTGTATGCATGAACTATTTACCAAGACCGTGGGGAAAACCGTCCACAGCGAGCAAACATGTCTGGCTTCGGCAGAGCAACTTTGATCGTAAGTGCATTAGCATTACAAAGTCTAAGAACCAGAAGATTTATTTTAAGCAGCAAGTCGACGATCGGCAATCTTGTTTTCATCATCCGATTATTTGCTGACTGCTGTGTGTTGCCTTCATCAATTGACCTTCCGTGCCGCCGGTATTTTCAGCGGTCAACTGCTGGAAACTTCCAGTGTCGATCTTCCACCTAGTCATTAGATACTATGATGTAAGCGATAAGGGACGTCTGCTCGACGTGCAGTGCCCTAGTGTAGCCTAGTTTAGGCCTACTTGTGGAAGCCACCAGTGGCTGAGCCAGACGGCACTGGGTTAGGCTAGCCTAGTTCCAAATGGGGATCGGCCACAGCCTCCCCCCCCCCAACACACTACTCTCTCTCTCTCCTCCATGTGCTAGCTTCTTTTTTTTTTTTTTTTTTTTTTGGGGCGCAAACCTGTCATAATCGTTTGGCCCTTGTGGCCTTGTGAAACTCTTGTGTGTGTGTGTTTAGTACAGTATCATGTGTGTGTCACTGTGTGAGTGTGTAGTAGTAGCCTACCCTATCAATGTGTGTACTTACAGTATCAAGTCTGTGTGTGTGTGTGTATGTAGTACAGTATGTGTGTGTCACTGTATGTGTGTACATGCATGTGATTGTGTGTGTGTAGCATAGTAAATTATGTGTAGGCCTATGTCAGCTATGTGTGTTCAGCAGAGTATTATTTATAGTTTTATACATAAAATACTGTGTGGTACACACAGTGTAGCACAGTGCACACGGTGACACACATGCACATGCATGCATGCATGTGTGTGTACATAACATTTATAAGTGCAGTATAAACTACTGTTAAAAATAAAATCAATAAAATGTTAATTTTTATATCATTCTATACATTTTAAGCCTATGACTATGAGAAGTATCACGATCAGTGGTGACTGCCAGTGCATCAGTAGTTCTTAGTATTTAAAGAAGAAATGTACTGTCAGGAAAGGGTCAGGTAGAATAAAATGGGGATGCCGGAGGCGCTTTCAGGATAACTGGAAACTGCTGGAATCTTTCCCTTTTCTATCCTATCCTATTCTATTCTGTTCTTGCCTTCTCCTTACCTCTCTGGCATCTCTTGCTTGTTCTCTGCTTCCAGTTCTATCCTCCTGTCTATTGTCAGGCATGTCTTATAATGTTTTCTTTTTGTGGAACACCTAGCCTGTATTTTTTTTGTTCTGGCGACCAGGTTGTGATGTTGGATACACTGGGATGGGTAGAGAATGACCGCTCTAGTACTTTCCGCATTTTTTTTAGGAGTTTAAGCATTTCTCTTATGAGGATGTATGTGCTTTTTCATTGTATACATTGAGTTTAATGTATTTTTTGTGCTTTTTTGTGGCTGGGATGATGGATGGATCGAAATAGCGGTTGTTTTTTTCCCCCCAGCATGGCTTGGTTTGAATAGCCTTGTGGAGGGAAGTGATTTGGGTACTATGCCATTGGGTGGCCTTTTTTCAGCTTGGCAGTGGCCAGAAGTTTGAGGAGAGTGTGTGGAACTGGTTTAGAGCTTGGGGTGACTGATATTGGAATACTGAGATTGAATGGGAGGGCGGGCATGATATGGCCTTTGTAGTTGGTGGGAGGAGAAACATGAAATGAAAGACTAGCGACCCTGAGGCCACCCAATTTTTTGCTTTCTTTGGGGGATGGAAGGGTTGAGGAGACGTGCTTCTTCCCGCTGGGAATGGTTGTTGTTGTTTATTTGTTTTTGCTTTCTGGGGCTTGTTGGTGTGGTGGGGGTCGGGGGTAGGTGTGGGATGATGCATACAGGGGATACAGAAAACATGACTAAAAATGTTGGGGGGGGAAAAAGGTAGAATAAAACGCAATTTATTTGCTTTTATTGAGCACTAAATATTAGACTATGGTTCATTTCTTCTTTATTATTAAAAACTAAAAAGTATAAATTAATCAAACAAAAAGTGTTGATAGAAGTGTTCTCCCCT
Source organism: Rapana venosa (assembly GCA_028751875.1). Lineage (NCBI taxonomy): Eukaryota > Metazoa > Mollusca > Gastropoda > Neogastropoda > Muricidae > Rapana > Rapana venosa. The sequence goes on along the minus strand of CM054148.1, from coordinate 46,781,624 downwards.
GCCCAACCCTTTTGCTCTGGGTTTGATGGATGGTTTATTGGTCACCACCTTTCAGCTCAGAAAACAGAAATCAGTTGTAATGTAGCAAGTCTGGAAACTCAAGTTTAGAAAAGGAAATTTAAACAGATTTCTAAGGTGTGCTTAATGGCAGTATTGTAAAAACAACAAGAACAAACAAACAAACAAACAGCAACAAAAAATTACAATGCTTGTGCTGTATTTCTAGAAAGACACACACACACACACACACACACACACACACACACACACACACACACACACACACACACACATTCTAATCTAACTCTTGGTTCACATCTCTCTAATCATATATATTGCCTGTTTGGGGGTGGGAAAATCTAATTTGGTTCATTGCACTTGTGATCAAAGATTAAAAAATTTTTTTTTTAAAATCTGTTCACCTTTAAATTTCATTCTATGTTAAACAAAAAAGTTTTGATATTGAAAATTCTCAAAAATGGGGTAAAAACTCAAAAACAACAACAAAATGACCTCTACATCCAAAATTAGTTTTAAAAAATTTAAATACTAAAAATAGCGAGCAAGAGGTTTGACTGAGGTATTTCAGAATCAGTCAAATAGCTAGCCAGTGACAAGAGGTTTGACTGAGGTATTTCAGAATCAGTCATGAAATAGTGAGCACTACCAATCCCAGTGAAGAGAATATTCCAAAACACTTGTGACTTTCTGAAATCATGATTGTGCAAAGTCAGTTACAGTTACGCTGACAGAATGATAATTTTAGAATAATATATGGAAATTTAGAAATACAGTTGTAAATAAATGAAGACAATGAATGAGTGACAGGATCCCCCATAACTTTATTGATATTATCATACCCACTAACACACATTTACGCAGAACCAACCAGTTTCAACAGTGTCCTTGTTTGGAAGTCTCTGCCTGTAATACTAAAGGGCTGTAGTAGATAAATTTTGCAGGGCATCATTCTTTTTTTTTATTTTATTTTTTTACTTTCACCAGCCTGTATATTCATAAACCAAGAAATGCATGGAGTCACCAACCCCCCCCCCCCCCCTCCCCTCCTGAAAAGGTTTAATTAGCATAAATCGGTTGAGTCAGGATTCAGAGAACTTAATATACTATCTCATCTGTCTGCAGACCAGCTGTTGTGTCATATTGTAATAACAGCTTTGAGCTAATTGTGTTTGGTCCACTGGTATGGTATCGACTATCGTATATATATCTATCCTATACATATGTACCCCTTGGTGATTTCATCATTCATGTGGCGTTTTGTTAGGGAGCAGTTGGATTTGTGGAAACACAGTGACAGTACACTGCCTTCCACCAGCATTGCCGACATTGGTTTGGTGAAGTGATGGAACTTGATTAGAGCTTCTGAGAAACTGTGCACAGCAAGTTGTGTGGATCTGAAAGAGTGTTTGTTTTTGGTGACTAGATCATCTCACTGAGATACTCAAATAGGGAGTTGTTCATTAGAAATTTTAAATATTTTTGTGGGAAAAGGGCTGGGGGGCTTTTGATTAGATTTTGTGAGGAAAAACAAATAATGCAAAACCAGAAACATGGAACCAAATGTGGTGAAGCATTTAAATTCCATGTGATATAATCATCTTTATAGAAAAAGTGAAATAATAATAAAACAATTTTTTTAACCTAAAAAACACAACAAAACCAACATATTTAATTTATGTATCTTCCCAAAATTATTTAATATAATTCATGCAAAGTGCAATAAAAGGATTTATTTTAATTGATAGAGACTACATCGTACAAGTTACATTTTACAATGTACCTGCATCAAGTACTAATTTTTCTGAATTCATCTTAAGGCAGTGTTAAGTCTTAAGAGTTGCTGCATTTTTAGGCATTGGTCTGGCTTTGCTTTGTAGTAATAAACTAAAGTATTCTAGGTGTAGATTAAATCCAAGTGTATGTGGATTATAAGTATTGTATTTTGTATAGTATTTGGGCTCTTTTGGAGAAAATGTGTGTGTTGCTGTGGAAATGGGGGTGGACATGTTATGGGAAATGATAATAATAATGTTCACACAAGTGTGTGTGTGCGCGCGCATGCTTGGGTATGTGCATGTGTGCGTATGTGTGTGTGTGTGAGAAAAGAATGTATACAGATTTGTATAATAAATTATATCTCTTGTAGTACTTTGACAGAAGCTAATTATTTACAGGTGTATAACTATATGAATTATAAATTTAGGAACATAATTTTGCAAGGAAAACGTCTATTGAATTCGAAGTATGTGATAAGAAATAGTTTTAACTGATTAAGCAAAATGGGAAAAAACCCAGGAGTGTTAACACCGTTATTGATACAAAGGATTGCATTATAGTAATTAATTTGGACACAGTCTTCAGTCATAAAATGAGTACACATGTTTTAAAAGTGTTATTTTGACAGGGAACAACCCGCTCTGTCATGGTTTCTTTTCTGGGCGCTAATCAGTGATCAATTCAATGTGTTTTGTGGACAGAGTGTACCTGTGCTGATTGGCGTGGCAGTGGTGGGGGTGACCGCCATCCTGGCGAAGATTTTTCTGTTTGGCGACCGCAAGAAGAAGTCGCCTGTCACCCTGAAGGACCCCACTGTCAAATACCCACTGAAGCTGGTGGACAAAGAGGTAATAATAATAATAATAATAATAATGGAATTTATATAGCGGTAAGCAGACTTGGTGACTGAACATTGTAGTTGGTTTTTCATGTATAGTGTCTATAGATTAGATTAGATCTATTCTATTCTATACCTTCATCATTGTAGTTGTTCACTCCGGCTGAGGTATTGCTGGTGTTGGTGTTGTTTTGTTCCACAGCTAGATCTCTGAGGTTCACCAATGTTGAGATTTTGTGTAAGTGGCCGTTTGCCCACTATGAAGGTAGCTGCATTCTGACTTCAGGGAGGATGTCTAAACATGACACCAGTGTGCATGGCTTCCCCCCCAATCCCCCCCCCCCCTTCCCCCCCCAAAAAAAAAAAAAAAAAAAAAAAAAAAATTGTCATCCATTTGTTCAGGTCTGCATGATGCAGTGGCCTTTTCTTCTGAAAGGCGCAGCAAATTTTAATGTGTGCGCAAGTTGGTTTTTGTTCCTGGATTCTGTGGAAGCGTAGGAAATGAAAAGAAACACATTCTTCTTTATTAATGAACAGAAAAAGACGAGCAGTCCTTTGGGACATTGCATTGCATTGCATACTGCTTGAAGTGAAGCATGCAGATTTCTCTGCATGAAATGTGGGTTGCTCCCTGAAGGGAGCATATCACCATTAGTACAGCGCAACCATTTAAGATTTAAAACAAAAATTCCTGATTGCGGATGGGATGGTTCTTCTTCTTCTTTGTCAAACGCTCAGACAGCAACTATTGTTGTCTAACAAATGAGAAAAAATGCATTGTGCTGCCAGAGTGCCTGGCAAGTCAGGCCCAGCGCATCTGACTTCAGCATGGGAGAGAATTGTGATGAGAGTGGCTTTTTACTATATTATTTCACTGAGGGCAACTGTTTTTGTCTTTTATTAGTTTAATGTACACATGTACCTGGGTTCACCCAAAGGACTAGCACCCTGACTACTGCTTGTGGTCTAGTGGTTGGGGGGAAGAGTTTGGCTTCAAATTGATTGGAATCAGACCCATGTTCTTTTGTACTGCAGACCGATGTGTTATCACCAAATTACTGATTCACTTAGAACTGCTGAAATAAATACATGTATGTATTGCACTGGCATGTGCACAGACATGGGCCTTGAAACGGCAGAGTTTGCTGTCAGACTTTTAGAACTCCCCTCACTCCTTGAGCAGTCATTTGGGTAGAGCACTGAATTGTTCAGTGTGTGTGTGTGTCATAGGTGAGTGGATCTTTGCGGAGCCTATTCCTCTCTAGGTGGCGGGTTCTTATTGTCCATCCCACAAAATGTAGCAAGCCTAGTCTTCTGCGCAAGATTGATAGTAAAGATTTTGTGTGCAGAATGTTGTGCATGTGTTTGCACTCAAGACTTAAAAGATGTAGTCTCTCAGCTGAAGGACTTCTAAAAATACTAAGTGGGGTTGGTGTGACTGTTGATTTGATTTGATTTGATTTGTCACTTTTAGTCACAGCAGATTTCTCTGCTTGAAATTTGGGCTGCTCTCTCCTTGGGGAGAGTGCTTGGCCACAAGAACAGCACCATCTTTTATCTGTTTTTCCTTTGACTGGTTTCATGTGTATTTGTTTTCCTGTCCAAGTGGCCTTTTTGCCAAAATTTTGCCAAAGACTGGTAAAGTTGTCATGGGTTTCTTTTTATGTGTACTGAATGCATGTTGCATAAATTATGGCACCTTGGTTTATTGTTTTATCTGAAAGACTAGCACCCAGACTACCACCCCAGGTCTAGTGAATAGGGCAAAAAGTTTGGTCTCAAACAAGGATGGAACCCACACTTCTTGGTTTTTTTAGGTATGTGTTACACCTCTGGTCCACCGATCCACCTGTTGACTCCATTGTTTTTAAAAATTATCTAACAGACACCTCAGTAGAGGCTCAAACCTGTGCTCTATCAGTTACATCCATGATTTTAAGTACAACCCTCTTCTGTCACCCCCCTACCCTCCCCATCCCCTGGATTTTTCCAGCCTTGCGAGAGCTCTGAGGTTCACTGATGGTTGAATTTTGCATATATATGCAATTGTTTTTGCCCACCATGAAGGTAGCCACATTTCATCTACTGGAATGTGTATGCTGGATATTAGTGTTTCTGTAACCCATGGAACACTAACGTGAATGACGGGATCTTTATTGTGCATATATTTGATCTTCTGCATGTGTATAAACTATATTATACACACAAAAGGAATTAAAGCACTGGCATGTCTACACTGGATGGTGACTTGGGTGATGGTAAAAATCCCCACCCTTGATGATTCACCAGACGACACTGAGATTCAAATCCATGACTTCATGGATCCATGGGACCACTTGGCTGTGGTGTCTGTCAGGTGTCACAGATGTTTAGTAATGTAACATGCATTGACCATTGTGGTTGATTGGTTTGTGTGTGTGTGTGTGTGTGCAGGAGATCAGCCATGACACTCGCAGGTTTCGCTTCGCTCTGCCCTCTCCTGAACACATTCTGGGCCTGCCTGTAGGTAAGTCAAGTCAAGTCAGGTGGCACTCTTGCTTAGCTGCAACCAGCGTCCATACACACTGTTCAAAGTGAACTAGTCTATCTGTGCTGAAGTGAATTGTGTCTGTGCTGAAGTGAACTAACTGTCTGTACTGAGGTGAACTGTGTCTGTGCTGAAGTGAACTAGTCTATCTGTGCTGAAGTGAATTGTGTCTGTGCTGAAGTGAACTAACTGTCTGTGCTGAGGTGAACTGTGTCGGTGCTGAAGTGCTGTGTCTGTTCTGAAGTAAAGTGTCCATACATGTCCTGAAGTGTCCATACTTGTCCTGAAGTGTCAGTGTCCATACATGTCCTGAAGTGTCCATACATGTCCTGGTGTGTCCATACATGTCCTGAAGTGTCCATACATGTCCTGAAGTGACGTGCGTCTGTTCTGAAGTGAACTGTGTAATGAAGGATAGTGTGTCTGCTCTGAAGTGTCTATGTGCTGAAGGAAAAGTGCATGGTGAAGTACAGTTAATGTTAGTACTAAATGTGTGTGTGTGTGTGAAGAAGATCACACGCGGTGAACCATAAGAAAAGCGAGGTGGGATGTTTGCAGAGACTGATACATAAAGCATGTCTGCACAGGGAAATGTGTGTGTGCTGAAAGAAGAGTGCAGAGATTTAACTGTATTTCTAAAGATACTTCAGAAGTTCTCCTCTCTCTCTCACACACACATGTGCACACACACGCTAATAAGGTGGGTACACATACACATACACACACACACACACACACACAAGAAAGGTTAGGTGGGGGGCGGGAGGAACCGAGGATCGCTAACATTCCCATCAACCACCCACCAGAGATTAAGTGTTAAGACTTTTTTTTAGGTGGGGTTTGGGGGTTGGGAAGGGGAATGATGTTTGAGGATGTGTCTTGATTAAAATTTTTTTTTCCATTGATAAATATGTATAATTTTGCTTTCTTTGTTGTAAGCTGGGATGAAGAAAGTAGGCAAGAGGGGAGGGATTAGCCTCCTGAAGACAGCTTTGTGGTGATAACTTAGAACTTCAAAGTTTCCTGAAGGGACAAAGTAATGTGTGGTAAATACTGCTTTTTGTAGACATGTCTACCTGTTTTTTTTCTCCAATCTGCTGCACTGTACTCAGTTGCTTTTAGAAGTTCATGGCTCCATGTTCCAGAGGAATGACACTGTCTAGAAAGTGAGTTGTCACAGGTTCGATCCTCGTTTGTACCTGAACATTCCCCCCCCCCCCCCCCTCCAAATCTGTTACACCCTGAGCAGTGGTCTGGGTGCTAGTCTTTCGGATGAAACCATAATCAGAGGTCCTTTGCGCAACACATTTAGCACAGTGTGAAAGAACCCTAGGTGATGAGAGAGAGAGAGTTATTCTATGCAGAATTCTGTAGGGGAAAAAGCCACTCTGACAGGAAAAAACAAATTAAAGGGGTGGTGTGGCACTGCTCCTGTGGTGACCTTCTCTCCCTAGGTAGAGCAACCCAGAGTTCATGCAGAAAAACCTGCTGTCGTTCTGGAAGTGGTATTCAGTACAGTACAATACAATACTGGTGCAGTACAGTACAATACAATGTGCTGCAGTTGACTCACCTAGTTATTGAATTTTATGGAAGTAACATGAGAGCTTTAAGGAAATTTATGGTACACATACACACACATCAAAGCAGGTGATTCATAGGGAAACAAATATATATATGAATACATGCAAACAGGAAAGTTGAAAAAAAAAAGAAAAGAAAAAAAAAACGGGTGGTGTTGCTCTTATGTTGACGTGCTGTCCTGAGGGAGAGCAGCCTGAATTTCGTACAGAGAAATCTGCCGTAACTGAATGGGGTATACACTACACTACAGTCCATGCGTTTTGTTGTGGAATGTGTTAACATTTTGGTGGGGTTTTGTTTGGACTGCAGGTCAGCACATCTACCTGACGGCTCGCATCGATGGCAGTCTAGTTATCCGCCCTACACCCCTGTCTCCAGCGATGATGACAAGGGCTACGTGGACCTGGTCATCAAGGTAGGAATGTAGGCCTGAACGGTATTTGTGGGAAGGTGTGTGTTGCATTGCAGTGGGCAGTACAGCATCAGCTTCACGACCCATGTCTCTCTCTCTCTTTCTGCTTGAAGTGGAGGCAGTTGTCGGCAGGAAGGAAGACCATGTTGTGACTAGGGGAGGTGGTGGCTGGTATACATTACAGGCATTGTTCCCAAACACCCACTTCTTTCATTTTTCGTTTGTGTGCATACTTGGGGTGTGTGGGTGTGTGTAGGTAGCGGCAGCCAAAATTTTATACAGCATTTTGTGTACATAATAATGATATTTTTGAAAAGAACTTTTTAAAACAAACACAACAAAAACAAGAATTATGTCTCTATTTTTTCAAAAGTTATGGGTGTCTAAAGATGGCGGTACATTTTTCGGCCATTTTAACTGTATGGAAGCCTTCTTTGGAAAGGACCTGTTGTGGAAAGCACTACAATCACACCCATAAAAATTTCCACATACAATGTCTATAATACTAATAATACCTACAAAAATAATCAGCTCTCTATCGTGAAGGGGAAAAATGATAAACTTTGTTAAAATTGCCTCATCGTGTGATTGGCGGTTTACTCAAATTGCTCGATAAGCCATGTTTGAGGTCCAACATGTCGGGTAAGATAGCATCTTATGGCTACATTTTTACATTGCTTAAAAGATATGCATACATAGATTATGTCCAATTTTTTCGAGGGCTATACCAGACCAAATGTTTCAAATATTGGGGTCTAATTTTGCCAAAAACCCTAAAATGCTCTGCGACGGACCAAAAAGACAGTACATGGTAGATTTTCATTAATAACTTTTGAACCTGTATAGATATTGACTTGGAATTTGGTGGTGTAAATATGGTTGTATATGCTATTAAAAAATACATTTATTGATTTTTTTTCATCTATTACATAATGTGTTTTCAGATTCAAAATGGCTGCCAAGTGGCTAAATATGTGGTGAACATTTAAGTGAAATGTTGTGAAGCATTAGTTTTTGTTAAAACATGCTTAGAAAAGAAACAAATTCATTTTAACTTATATTTTAGTGATTAATCAGATGAATGATCCCTATTTTAATGATGAATCACTTTGTATGCATTTCATATATTGTGATAAATCATTCTGAGAACCAGCTTCACTAATGCCCAATTACAGGTGGTAAAGGAGAGGGACAGGTTCATGCCAGGACTGGGGCAGCTCAGTGCTCCCTCACTAAACTTGTGAACCTCTGATGTCAGAGAACTAGGCTGGTGTAAATTTGATGCTACAGTGCTAGAGGACACTGAGGATGCAGAAGCGCAAGAAGCCAAATCACTTGAATCAGCCAAAGCCACTCAACCTACTAATGATGAAACACTCATTTGAAGGAGAAAATACCACAAAAGCAAAAATTTATTCCAGTCTTTGTATAACTTTTCTCTGTAGGCAGTTGAAGCCAGCTTTGATGTCTTATTTGTAATTTTTTCCCACTGTTGTGTACAAGGCTTCCTCTTCCACAGAATTTCCTGTCAGTTGCTCCCACCACTGGTACATATCAATATGTGTTTTCCTATGCCTGTTTTCACAAGCAATAACAGCTTTCAAAAGTCAACATGAAGGGGATGCATAAGTCTCCAGATGATGTCCATGTTGGCTGGTTACAACATTTTCACACAACAATCCTTAAATGGACACAGCTGTCCTATATGGACTGGCTTGGACAAAAATGTCTTTCTATTGGTGTATCCTGTAGTACATTTTCTTTCAACTTAGTCAGAAGACACTGCAACCCTGGAAGCTCAGCATCCAAATGAGTTGACAGAGAAATGTGGCTGTTTCATCAATATGTCTTCTCACCTTCTTGCTTTAGTACCAATAACTGAATCAGCAGATGCTTGCAAATCTCTGCAACACACCTTTGGATGACAACTGTTTAGAGTTGCCAGAAAAATGGACCTCAGCTTGTTATGTTGATTTCCATTTCTATGTCAGCATTTAAAGAAATGAAAAACTAAAAGGTTTGTAGAAAATGTTATGCATAGACAAAGAAAATAAGAGGGGAGTCACACGGTGACGCACATAAGAAATCCAACAAAGTCTTCATTCCATTGGTGCTAGAACTGCTGGTAATGACTGCAGTACAAATGTGTCACAGATTGATAAAGGTTGAAATAAAGAATTATTTACTGGAAGCACATCTGTGTTAACTTCTTTTATTACAACACACACACACTAAGTCTTCGTTTTCAACGATCGCACGAATTATTACGCAAACCACGCGATCTTTGTATAAATAAACTGTTATATTGATGATCTGTATTGAAACATTTATGAAATGTACTCTGTACATTGAAAAAATTTGTCGATCCTTGACAAGATCGGTTCGCGATGTCCGTTCGTCCGTGCTCTTGCATTAACGAACTTTTCGCAATTTGAACACTTCACTTTTATTGGTTTGCGGGTGAACGACAGTCCATGAATACATTAATCCGTTCCCAAATTAGTACAAATAGGTCATCTAGTTTGATTTTCACCTTGAGTATTGGCTATTTTAAGCTACAGGTTCTTGGGAGTTTGCCGTCAGAGATCGTGTACCGCCAAAAATCCCGTTTTTCGCGAAAATTAGTCAGATATGAAAACTTTTCACCCATTTTGGTATTCTACAATAAAATCTGAACACAGTGATACCAAATATAGTGACAATAGTTGTCTGTCGCGAATACGCATTGGATTCAAAGGGGTCATGTCTCTTTGAAGATTTGTCCATGTGCGCGAAAATGGCGGCCGCGCAGCGTTTTTTAGCGGAACGCACACCACATTCACACGCTTTGCGTATTGACGATACACCAGCCACAGAAATAAAAATGCATTCAATGAAAAGAAGAAAGATTGAACTTTTTTTGGATATACAGTGTTTTTTAATCAGTAAAACAGAAGTGGAGTAATAAGGAAGTGAAAAGACCGAAAATTTGCCACTTTTCAGCAGGGATGACAGTATTTGCTGGGGGCTGCTGCTACCTAGTGTGTGTGTGAGAGAGAGATTTTTTATTTGTATATGTGCATTGTAATGCCGAAGCAGTCAACATACTTTTGTTGTTGTTGGTTAATTTCCTTGTGACCTCATATTTGGTGAATGCAGTTAGATTGCTTGATCTGAATAAAATGGGTTGCCATTATTTTTTTAGTTCCCCTCCCCCCTCCTCCTCCTCCCTGCCTTCTTTTCTCCACCCCTCCCCAACATACATGCGCATACACACACACGCCTCCTCCTCTCCTTCTCCCAGTGGCATACTTCTGCTTTGAATCATGTTATGTAAGTGTGTGTCATCATTTTTATTACTGGCAGAACAGCTGTCACACCACGCTCAACGCTGCAAACAAAGTCAGTTTGTGTAACTGCCTCCTAGTGATATAGGGATACATGTACAAATCTTTTTTTTTAAACCACAAAGTCAGAATATTGAGGGGAAAAAATCTGTCAAAAGGGGTCAAACATGATAAAATACGTAAAACATTTCTTTAAAAAGAATCAGGAATTTAAAAAAAACCCATAAAACCCCCAAACTCAAACATCTCTAGTGTACATATTGCAGCAAACCACACAAGGCTATTCACAGGCATGTGCACCCTCTGCTTTCCTCAAATATTTGTTCCGGAAACTTAAAAAAATTAAAAAATGGAAAGACTGTTTTACATGTCATCCGATTTTTCTTGACAAAAAAATCTGAAAATTGAAAATGTCGTCTGCTACTGTCAGGTCAATAGTCTCCCCTTACTAGGCTGACGAGTCAATGCGCATACGCCGTGATCTTTGATGGCATCACTTTCACAACAGGGTGGTGGTAGAAGAACATGATGGTGATTCTCATTTCACTTAGACAGAGAGGCAGACAGACAGACCGACCAACCACACTGACACACTTGAAGCCAAGAAGGGTGTGGAGCAAAGGCAGAATGACACCAACAGACTGGTTTTCTCTCCGTGAAAAGGCTAATCCATGCTAGATGGCAACAACATTGAACATATGCATGCAGGCACATACATGCACGCATGCACACCCACACACACACACACACACACACACACACACACACACACTCACTCACTCACTCACTCACTCACTCACTCACACACACACACACTCACTCACTCACTCACTCACACACACACACACACACACACACACTCACTCACTCACTCACTCACTCTCACACACACACACTCACTCACACACACACTCACACACACACACACACACACACACACAGATGCGCCATAGTGAGAAAGGCGCCCAGTGAAGGACCCACGTGGCTGTTGTCAGGTGTACTTCAAGGACGTGCACCCCAAGTTCCCTGAGGGGGGCAAGATGTCGCAGTACCTCAACAACATGCAGGTTGGGGACTATATGGACTTCCGCGGACCTAGCGGACTGCTGGTGTATGAGGGCAAAGGTCAGTCACAGCGAGACAAGGGGGGAAAGAGAAGAGAGAGAGGGGAGGGGCTGGGGGGGTGGGGGAGCAAGTTTTTGAGTCATCTTTCACTTTGTGAATACATGGCCCAGGCCAAAAGCTGTGTCAGTTATTGATGTCGGCTAATTGCCAAGGCCTATACTAAAATGTTGTTATGTTGTAAAATGTTGTGTTGAGATTGCCTTCAGCCATGACAAGCTCTTAACATAACAACCTGCATTCTCCTTTGTTAAAGGAGAAAAAAATCCTCTGAAGTCGGAGTATGGCTGCCTATATGGCGAGGTACTTGAAAAGAGTCATACACGCAAACTTCTCACCCGGTGTACTTCCTATCTCACAGTGATTCCCAGGTGGGATGAGTGAGTCAGAGTGCATGTTCTGGGTGACCCCCAGGGTGTAAAGCTGGGGAACGCACAACAACAACACAACAACAACTTTGTGAATACAGTGTATTTGTTCCTTGTGGAAGGGTAAGAGTATGTGTGTGTGAGAGTGTGTGTGTGTGTGCATGTGTGTGTTTGTGTCTGTGTTGGTGCTCTGTGTGTGTGTGTGCGTGCATATGTGTGTGTGTGTATATCTTGGCACGCTTGACTCTGCATGTGTATGTGTGTCAACATGCACCGCATCCATTCACATGTATGACGTGTGTTAGTACATGTATGTGCACAGCTCCCATTTGTGAAGAGAAGTCTGTGCAGAGACTAGTGAAGGAAGGAGGGAGTAAAGACGGTCAGTCAGTCGTGCTGGATGTAGCTGGACAGGGCCTATATTGCAGACCTTCATGTGGGCACATAATTATATACATATATATATATATATATATATATATATATTATATATGTATATATATATATATGCATATATATATATATATATATATATATATATATATATATATATATATATATATATATATATGCATACAGACACATTTGCATGTGCATGCATATCTCATTTACTTTTCACTAGTTTGTTTGCATGCATGCAATCTTATACACACATGCACATTGTATATTCACACACACACACATACACTCAATATATATATATATGTATATGTCATACACACTTGTGTACACATAAACATGTCTCTCTCACACACATGCACACACACACACACACACAATTACACATTGTTACATATATATACATGTCACACACACTTGTGTACACATAAACATGTCACACACATACACACACACACACACACACATTCCCCACCACCCACACACACTCAGGCACGCCATTACAAACCTCTGTCATAACCCCTCTCCCTGACGCCAGACGCCTGCCTGTCTCCCTTGCAGGGGTGTTCAAGGTGCGCGCGGACAAGAAGGAGGAGCCGGAGATGAAGACGGCGAAGAAGGTGGGGATGATCGCGGGAGGCACGGGCATCACCCCCATGCTGCAGCTGATCCGACAGGTCTTCAAGGACCCTGAGGACAACACCAACCTCTGGCTGCTCTTCGCCAACCTGGTCAGGACACACCACTCACTCCACTCTGTTGTCCGACAGGATTGCATTCACAGGATTTCCCCCCCCCCCCCCCCCCCCTCCTCGTTCCTTGGATAGCTCAGTGGTCGGAGCACTCGCTTTCCCCCAGCCAAGTTGAGCAGCGTTGAGCATGGTTACCAGTTGGATGGGTGACCGTTTGCGCGCCTTGGTTTCAGTACAGTTCCCCCAGTTCACCCAGCTGTAAATGGGTACCTGCCCTCTTTAGGGTCAGGGAAGGTAAAGCAGCGAGGGAGAGGAGATGGGCGCCGCCCTCAATATGCTGGCCCTAGAGAAGTGAGGTCTCTGACGCCTCGCTCCCCTACGACCTTATAGGTTATGGGACTCCTTTACCTTTTACCTCATTCCTTGGCTAGAGCTCAGAGGTTCATCTATGGTGAGATTATGCGTCTGCAGCTGTTATTGCCCACCAGGGAGGCAGCCACATTCCTTCTTCAGGGATGAGGGCTGGGGATGTTTGTGCTTCTGTAACCGACTGAACGCTGACGTGAATTACAGGATCTTTAACGTGGGTATTTGATCTTCTGCATGTGTATATATATATATACATGAAGGGAATTAAAACACTGGCAGGTAGGTCTGCACTTGAAGTTGACCTAAAAGATTGCAAAAATCCCCATCCTTAATTCACCAGACGCCACAGATATTTGAACCCACGACTTCATGTACCCTTGGAATTGAAGTTGAATGGTCTTAACCACTCTGGTATAGCGTCCGTCATTGAAAGGAATAATGTGACTGCAGTTACCCTATTCTACAATTATGCAATCGCAGTAATGCCTTTCCTTCACCTAGTACTGTGTTTTGATCTTGCGATAATTATCATTATGTGAGGTGATGAGAGAGAATAAATAAATGATGAAGCATGAACTGTGTTACTGTTTATATGGGAGATTTTTTGGGTGACTGATTCACTTCAAACTGAAAGATGTTGAGAACGAGGAAGAATTTCAGTAGGACTGGCTGCTTGATTCGTAGAACAGTAACAATACAAAGAGAGATCCATTTAACTGCTTCTCTCTTGTTGGATTTTTTTTGGGGGGTTGTTTGGGGTTTTTTGCCTTATGTTGTCTTTTCTTACTTATTTTCAGCATTTACCTGTATCATTTGAAACTTTTTTTTTTTTAGGGGGGGAAGTGGGGGTGATTGATCATTGGGAGCTGTCAGTTTTGGTGTTCATTTGTCTGTGGCCATTTTGAGGTGTGGTGTGCACTTGAAGAAAGTTGTGTTATATTTGATTCACTTGATTGATCTGGGGTTTTTTTTTTTTTTTTTTTCTTGTATTGACTTGAACATCACATGTTATCTGTGAAGCCAATTTTGGATATGACAAACAAGTGATAAAGGGTGTTGAACAGGTTTTCTTTTTAAAAAATTTTTTTTTAGCATGGTGAGCGTTTTTTGTCTTTTGGTGTGTGTGTGTGTGTGTTTATAATGTTTATAGTCATAACTGGCCAGTCAGTGTGGCATTATGGTTGAGAGTATCCAGACAGAAACAGTGCTAGAGGGAATAATCCTTGCAAATATTTAGTTTGGGGGCATTTGTAGTTGATGCAAGGGAACTAATCTTTTGTCCAGTGTCATGTTTTTTTGGGTTTTTTTCTAGTTTGTTCCCTTGAGCTACTGTTGTCATCTGTACAACTGGGAAAGAAGAGTCAGTGGGAATAAAGCATTGTGAATTGTGAGGTTGATTTTTTGACCTTTTGGCAAGACCACAGAAGCCCACATCAATCACCAGTGGGTATTCCTCACATAAACTTGGTGTCCTGTTTTAAGTTATGTGTTATTGTGTTCTGCCCAACCGTCTGCTCCGGATGACCTCTGACCTGGATTGGTGATCTAGCTGCAGAGCATCTGTCTCAAGTTTGGTAGATTGAAGTCTGTCTGGAGAGACAGTCTCTTCTCCCCCTGGACCATCAGCGGTGGTCTGGGTGCGAGTAGTGATTTGGATTAGGTGACACCTGATGCCTCCTCTGCAATATTCGTTTAGTGCCTGAGAAAAGACTCAGCAGAAAGAGAGGTTTCTGTGCAAAATGGCATATGCAAGAGCCACAGTGTGTGTTGTGTTTGTGTGTGTGTGTGTTTGTGTGTGTGTGTTTGTTTTTGTTTAATGTCCATTTGCTACTTGGTGATAAGGACACCCCTGCATTCAAACCAACATTCTCTCTTTATGTATGTATATTTATATACTCACAACTAACTACAGATAATAAGTGTGTGTGTGCGCGCTATAGACACCATCATCATCACTGGATGTCACCTTCAGTCAGTGAGTGTTGGAGTGTATGTAAGGGGAGTGTGGCACTGACTTGCTGTGGCTGTGCACAGACGGAGAGCGACATCCTGCTGAGGACCGAGCTGGAGGACCTGCAGCAGCAGTACCCCAGCCGCTTCAAGCTCTGGTACACCCTGGACCGCCCCACTGCAGGTAAACCCTCTACACCCCTTGACACACCCCTAAGGGGAAGAAAAAACCTATCAAAACAATTAAGATTTTTAAAAAAAGGGGGAAAGGGCAATGAGAGTAGGGCCTAGACGTGGTCCCTAGGCTTTGGCAGTAGCTGAAGTGACCCTGTGTTGTGTAACTTTAAAAAAAACTAAAACTTTTATATCGAGGATAATGGAATAAGCACTTATGTGCTTTTTTACATCCAGTCCCCGTGTGTATGCGGTTTTGTAAATTCTGTCATCTGTTCCCACCGGCACACAATGGCCTATTCTTACAAAAAGCGGAACAGGATTTAACGTGTGCGTTCTCAGCTGTGGTTGAAGCTCTGTGCTGAAAGGTTCAGGTTCAGGCACTCTTGCTTTGGGTGTGGACCTGGTGGAGCTCGTTCTTCTTCAGGTAGGGAATGACATGCTGGGTATGTTGGTGTCAGCCGTCCATCAGCTGGCCTCCTTCACTTCTGAGCATGAGATGGCTGAGTTTTCAGCTTGTGTGCAAGATGCATGGCTTTGGACTTGAGCAGAGGGGGAGTTGGTTTGCAGTTAGTGAAGAAGTTGTAGAGGAAATGAAAGGGAGGCGGTGGGTGTTAGCTGCAAGAGATCAGCAGTCAGATGTCGTCTGATTTTAACTCTGGGGCAGATGTCAGACACTGTAGTTGTCGTGCAGTCATCCTGAGCTGAAGAACGTTGCTTGATAATAAAGATGGGAATTGTTGGGGTTTTTTTTTTTGTTCCTTGGCTAGAGCTCCAAGGTTCACCAATGCTGAGATTTTTGTGTATGCGGTTGTGCCCCCCCTCCTCTTTCCCCACCAGCTGCATTCCGACTTCAAGGAATGTGTCTAAACATTACACCTGTGTGCATGTGGTTTTGACATTTTGTCATCCTTTCCTGCTGGCACGAAATGGCATCCTCCAAAAGGCAGAACAGGATTTTAACCACTGTGCAAGATGTTCTGTGTGCATTCATATACAATTTGGTTTATAGTCTCATCCAAAGGACTTTGACATTCAGTTCAATTTTCACGTCAAACTGGGAAGAACAGGCAAGGCTTGGGAATCAAACCCAGAACATCATGGTTTTCTTGTTGGGCAGATGTACGTCATAACTGTCCTGCCACCTTTCTTCTTGAATTGTATGATTGGACTGTATGTATACTGTTTTCAGTCACAGCAGGTTTCTCTGTGTCAAACTCGGGTTGACTACTCCTCTCCCCATGGAGAGCATGTTGCCACAGGAGAAACAAGCGCTACCTTTTCCTTTGTAAAGATTTTCCTCTGTGTGAATGTGTGTGTATTTGTTTCTAATACGACAGTGGCTTTATTTCCCACTGAATTTTGCCAGGCACAAGTCTCTTGCTGCCGTGGGTTCTTTCATGTGCACTGAATGTGTCTTGTACATGGACCTGTACTTTATCATCTCATCCAAAAGACTGGCACCCAGACCACCACTTAAGGTTTAGTCTGTGGGAGAAACGTCTGGGCACACTCAGGGATTGGAATCTGCAGTTCTCTCTCTGGGCAGGTGCGTGACCTCTAGACCACAGGTCCACCTGAGGTGAACAGATTGAACAAATGAAACAACTTGTATTGATTGATGGAAAGAGGGAGTGTGTGTGGTGAATGCGTTTTAGGTCTGAATATCTTGTTCTTGGAGGGGAGGGGGGGAGGGGGAGGAGTTTAAAATATGAAATATTTTATTTTTCTCTCTTTTTTTTTTCTTTCTCTCTCTCTCTAGTTCTGTCTTCCCTGTTTGGTGGGTATATAGCTGCTGTTTGCATTAAAGTGATTGTGTGTGTGCGTACATGTGCCCGTGTGTGTGTGCACGCGCGTGTGTGTGTGTGTGCGCGTGTGTGTCTACGTGTGTGTGTGTGTGCATGTGTGTGTGTGTGTCTGCGTGCATGTGCGTGTGTCTGCATGCACATGTGTATGCACGTGTGTGTGTGTGTGTGCACGCCTCGCATGTGTTCAGGGTGGAAGTACAGCGCCGGCTTCATCAGCGACCAGATGATGAAGGAGCACCTGCCCCCTGCGGGTGACGACACCCTGATCCTGATGTGCGGGCCCCCGCCCATGATCCAGTTCGCCTGCCAGCCCAACCTCGACAAGCTCGGCTACGCCCCCACCTGCCGATTTGCATATTGATCCCAGCCCCTGATTTTGCATACTAAGCTCCGCCCTTGAGACCCGCTTTCACGTTTTTTTTGTGTACCTGTGTTGAATAAAGTGGGGGGGGGGGGTTGAGAGTGTGGCGAGAGTTCTCTCTGTTGGCCTTCCTCTCACTTCTCTCTCTTGGCGTTCCTCTCACTTCTCTCTCTGTGTGAGTTTCTCTTTCTGGGGTTGGATGGGTGTGTGTGTCTGGTTGTTGTTTGCCTAGTGTTGGGGACCGTGTTGATCGATGTGAGGCTTCTTGGTGTTGACAGTTCTGTTGACACAGCTTGGAGGGTTTTTTGTTGACAGAGACTTCTTGGTGTTGACAAGGCTGGGAGTTTTGTGTTGACAGAGACTTCTTGGTGTTGACAGAGCTTGAAGTTTTATGTTGTCAGAGGCTTCTTTGTGTGGACAGTTCTGTTGACAGAGGGAGGTTTGTGTTGACATAGGCTTCTTGTTGACAGAGGGAGGTTTGTGTTGACATAGGCTTCTTGTTGACAGAGGGAGGTTTGTGTTGACATAGGCTTCTTGTTGACAGAGGGAGGTTTGTGTTGACATAGGCTTCTTGTTGACAGGGGGGGGGGGGGGGGTTGTGTTGACAAAGGCTACTTTGTGTTGACAGGTTTGTGTTGACATAGGCTTCTTGTTGACAGAGGGAGGTTTGTGTTGACATAGGCTTCTTGTTGACAGAAGGGGTTTGTGTTGACATAGGCTTCTTGTTGACAGAAGGGGTTTGTGTTGACATAGGCTTTTTGTGTTGACAGATTTGTGTTGACATAGGCTTCTTGTTGACAGAGGGAGGTTTGTGTTGATGTAGGCTTCTTTGCGTTGACAGTTATGTTGCCAGAGGTTTCATTGTGTTTACAGAGGCTTCACTGTGTTGACAGTGGCTTCACTGTGTTGACAGAGGTTTTGTGTTGATGGTTTTACTGTCGGAGGCATGATTTTGCTAATGGTTTTTATACTAATCTCCTCTTAACGTCTGTCACTAATTGTGGAGTTTTGTCTTATTATTCACCTGTCAGTGTGAGGGTTTCCTCTCTCACTCTCCTCTCTTTGTCATGTGCTTACACTTTGGGTTATTGAAAAGCTAACCTTATGATCAGGATATCAAAACTTTAACAATATTTTTGTTGTTGTGTTGTTTAGGGACTAACGTTATTGGGCAGTATGCTATGCTGTAGGTGGGTCTTTTGTGAATAGGTTTACAAGATTTTGAAAAATTAAAATTTTTCATACAAAGACAAGAGATTTTTTGTACATTTTTGTATCTTTCGTTCAGCATTTTTGCTGATGGCTTTGCTCTGAACTGTGATTGACATGTGTACTGTGTATGATATCTGACTGATGAGTCTTAAGCTGAATTCGGGACTTTCTGTCAAATTGAAAAAACAAATATAGTGCCGCTTTTTGTCTGAAAGATTTGAATGATGTGAACTGCGGTGTGACATGTGCATGAAAAAATGTAACAGGGTGTACATAGTGGAGGCAGGCTGGTGCATATGTCCTGAGGAGGAGTGAGGTGATCATAATTTTTGTCCATGTACTGTAGATAGTATGGCACTAGTCTGTGCTTGAGTGTGTGTGAGGGCCAACAGTTTTTGAGAATTAGGCGTAGAATGTTGATCAACAGCACTATAGGCAGGTCACCAATATGTGACCAGTACAAACGTTGCCTACACAAGCTTGCCTAATGTCACTGCACTGAAGTTTTCTGTGGCCTACAAAATGCAGTCACAAGTGAGTTATTTAGACATTCAAGAAGATGGGCTCGAAACAATTTCTGAAGTCATCCTATGCCATTTGAGATCTTGGTACATAGATCAACCACTTCAGATTCAGACTCTGAAACATTTTTTGATCAACCAGTTCAGATTCAGACACTGAAGAATTTTTTTTTTTTTCTAAATGTACCACCATCCAGATGCTCCTTTATGATATAATCTGACTGACTCATGGTAGCTTTGCAATATTACTTACTACTGCAGTGAAGAAACATTATCAGCACAACATGTATTTTGGTAGAACTGCTGCTGTAGAGTTGATTCCACAGAAACTGTATTTTGGTGTTGCCGTTGCCACAATGGAATGAGAATGGAAATGTGCACTGCGTGTATTTTGATACAAGCTACTTGTGCATGGGAATTATTTCAACGGTTAATGTTAATTGGTGTACAGGAGCCTTCCTCCTAACTCAAAGGCATTAATGAAGCAAAGATGTGTTTTGGTATCAATACTGCTATAAAAGAAACAGTTCAACACCGGTGCATCATAGTCCTAAAAAATAAAATAAAGGTGGTTTTATGTCTGTCTGTGTGCTCTGTATAGAAGTGATGCTAAAGCTGAATGCCTTTGTGCTCTGTATGTATGAGAATCAAACAGTCATCTGTGTTGTTTACAGAATAAGTGAAAAATGTCAAAGATCTTGTTTCTGATACCTTGCCCTGCCCCGATTCCTGTGATCTTTCCAACCCTTGTTCAGCTCTGTGGTGATCAAACTAACGCTGAACCACCTGCTTGTGAAATGAGGATTGCGTGCAGCCTTGATTTCTGCATCTTTCAGACCATTGTCCTGCCCAGTCTGTTGGGATCAGGATAATGATGAGGCAACTGCAGGTAATTAAACCACAGCCTGTGGAATTGTGATTTCTGGATCTCATGTGATGTCATCTTGCAGTGTCAGCCCTCCCACCCAAATTGAAGGGGTGCAGGCACTATTGGTGGAGCTCTCCCCACAGTGTGTTGGAGGGTACTGTTAACGGCAGGAAGCGTTCAAGTTCTTGGAAACAGAATGAAGTGTGTTGAATTTATATATGTATATATTACTGTCACTTACTTTTTTGGAAACAGAATATGTTTTGAATGTGTTTATTTATCTATTTTTTTAATTTTACTTTCTTGTTGAAAAAAAGGGATGAAGTGGGTGTCAGTGTGTTGAGGAGAGCGGTGTGAAGTGGCTCACGGTGCCTGCAATGATAAAAGTCTTCTGACTGGTACTCTGGGACCTGTTTTCAAAGCTTTTTTTTTTCATGTTTAGCTTGATCCTCAGCTTGGCCACATAGTAGCTGAATTCATTGGTAACCAATGCTGACTGGACTGTCTCCTAGAGACAGAATATAGCTTTTAGGTTGATCACGATTACACTTTTTTTGGGTCTCTTGGCAATAGTTTGAACATCAAGTTCTTTCATTTTGTTTCCATTATCATTATCTGGCTGTAGTATTTTTGCTTGATTGACTTGTTTCTCTGTGTGTGTACACACTTAGATTCACACACAGATTTTTTCTGATTTGCACTGGTCATGGGATAACGCATTACAGGATAGCAATATAGCCCTTGTACCAACAGTACAGACTTTGTATTTGGACAAAGTCATATCACCATCTGCGCCTCTGTGTAACTGCTTATTTGTGGATAGATTTCTGGATCCTGTAGCTAGTGATTTGGGTTGACTTGGAAAAACAAAGCTTCTCAGAATTTAACTGACAGTGAGTTTATAGAATAAAAAGTGACAAAACAGTTTATGAAAGGAAAAAAGTGCAGACAGTAAGTTGTCCTGATCTTTTGCGATCAAGACGAAGTGCAGGTAAACCACTGCCTGTGTAGAAACAGTGTGTCTGGGTTTCCTTGCTGCTGTACTGATGCTGTAATGGATGCCTGCCGCCTGGTCTGACTGGAAAACCAGAACCCATTCACAAGCCTCTGCAGGCTGCCTTGGTCTTGTCTTGTCTTTGTATTGAAGTGTGTGTACAGTATCAGCGCAGTCTAGTCTTCCATCACTTTCAGTTCTCAGCTTCAGACTTTAAACCAAAAAAACCAAACAGTTTTTGTGTAGAAATGACCAGGATTTCTTTCAGGTGTAGAGGCTGTGACATTCAAAGTCAGGTGTGAGTTTTAGGACTTGATCCTGTATAGCTGAAGCTTCCTTATGTGTATTCCTGGTTTAAAAAGTAAACTCAGTATGTTGGATATTACTTGATCATCAGTATTTCTTTTCTTTTTCTTTCTTTTTAAAGTTTCCTTATTTTTTCTTTTTCTCTTTTTTAGTGTAAAGTTGTGAAGAAATTGTACAGGTTCATATGTTTACTTTGCCCAGCAACCTTATAAGACTTCAGGCAAGGTCCTTTTTGGATGTTCACATTAAAGTTAAACTTTTATACTGCTCTCTTTTCATTTTCGGATTTATTAGGGTTATTCAGAGTTTGGGCCAGGTTCAATTAAAATCATTGTAGTAGAGGCTTGCTTCGTCTCGCTAATTAAGTCACATTATTTTTTTTTTATCCAGGCAGTATTGGAAATCGATTTGCTTGTAGTTAACAAATCACACAGTCTCTGAAGATTTTTATGGTTTGTGTATCTTTATATTAACTGATACATACATTATTTAGGTATGTTGCTTCTGCTTCTGCACATAGACATTTGAATATTTAGCTAAGTTTGCATTCATGAGCTATCAATTATGCATTAATAAATTATTCTAATCAAGCTGGCATGATTTTCATGAGTGTGTATGCAAAGGAGAAGAGGATGGGACCTGTATGTGAGAGAGGTCCATGTTTTTCTGCTTGGGTACACGTTGAGTGAAACCCCTACCACCCCCCCACCCCCCCCTTTTGTTTGTTTGTGTGTGTTAAAGATGTCCAACCCCTCGTCCACGTCGTGGGAGGTGGTAACAGCTATGTTGGCAAACGGGGCTCTGGTGAAGCTGCGACGGGCCTAGCAAGCCGGCAGTGGATTTCACAAACCGCTCAAGAAAGAAAAAGGAGATATAAACGGACTGATTTCAACGGTAAACAACTTGGCGAGAAAAACGGACAACGAGTAAGGAATTGTGACAAGATAGGGACTTGGAACATCTGTGGTTTGACAAACAAAGAACCTGAGCTTGTGGACTTTATGACCCAGCGTAAGATCTCTATCCTGGGTATCACTGACACTAGACTGAAAGGAACAGGCACAAAGGAAATACACTCAAACTTCGTTCTGGTTTGGAGTGGAGTGAGTAAAGAGCAGAGAGCAACACATGGTGTAGGTTTCATCATACACCCAGATATGGCAAAGAGCCTAGAGTACGGAGCATGTTTCAGAAAGAATCGCTAAAATCAGCATTAGAGAGGGCGACAGAATTATTAACTACTTACAGGTTTATGCACCTTGCAATGACTCCTACTCAGATGAGGTTAAGGACTCGTTCTTCGAAAAGCTCTCTGATGTTATCAACGGTATCCCTGACAAAGAAGATCTATATGTCATGGGAGACTTCAACGGCCGATTGGGGAAGAAGAGCTCCATGGACAAAATATCTTGGTCCACACAGTGACCGCAGAACACCATGCAACTACAACGGCAACCTGGTACTGGAACTATGCGCGGAGCATGACCTGATAATCACCAACACCTTCTTCCAACATCAAGCTACTCAGATTTATACCTGGTACAAATGGGATGACATAAACGTCTCGTCCCAAATCGACTTTGTGCTAACAAGATCCAGCATACGGAACAAAGTTGCAGATTCAAGAGCTATCCCAAACGCTGGCCTGGACACAGACAACAGGCCAGTCATCACAACGCTAACCACCAAGAAAAAGAGGAGGACCACCAACAGAAAAAAGCAGCCTGAAAGACTTAATATGCACAAGCTGCAGAACGAGGAGGTCAAGTTTCAGATAGAGCACACTGTAAGAGAGAAGTTGGACTCTGTTGACACCACATCACTGGATGCAGAGCAAACCTGGCACACTTTTAAAACCGCTGTGCAGGACTCTTTGAAAGAAGCATGTGGTGTGAAGAAGACTAGAGGAAAATACCAAAAGGCAACAGCTTGGTGGAACAAAGAAGTGAAAGAAGCAATCAGAGAGAAGAAGAGTCTTTACAAGACCTGGATTAAATCAAAGAAAGAAGAGGACTACATCAGGTACAGGAAGACACACCAAGAAAATAGTCAGAACAGCAAAGGAAAATTCATGGAGAAAATATGGAGAAGAGCTAAGTGAAAAGTGCAAAACCTCCACAAGAGAGTTCTACAAGAGTGTGAAAGCAATGAGAATGCGAGACGAACCCTTTGACCCCACCACTGTAATCAACGATGCAAAAGGACAAGGCCTGAACGAGGAAGAAAAGATAGTGAAAAGATGGAAAGAGTACTTCAAGAAACTGCTCAACCCTGCAGGACAACAGGCACAGAACACCCAGTTCCAGTTCACCCCTAACTACCCAGACCACTCAGAACCTACCATCTTGGAGAGTGAAGTCAGAAGAGCAGTGAAGACCAGCCCTAAAGGGAAAGCAGCAGGTGACGATGGCATAACAACTGAAGCCATCCATGCATGTGGGGAAACAGTATAATGTGGCTCACCACCATCTTCAAAAAAGCTTGGGAGGAGAGGAAAGTACCAGAGGACTGGCAGAATGCAATAGTAGTGCCAATTTGGAAGAAGAAGGGCAGCAAGAAAGACTGCAGTAACTACAGAGGCATATCACTCCTCAGCCATGTAGGGAAAATGTATGCAAAGATCTTAGACCAGCGCACTAGAACAAAAACGGAACATCTCCTTAGTGACGCTCAGTTTGGATTCAGGAAAGGAAGAGGGTGCACAGATGCAATCTTTGCTCTCAGACAGCTGTGTGAGAAGGCGATCGAACACAACCGAGATCTCCACCTTATCTTTGTAGATCAAGAGAAGGCTTTTGACCGGGTAAACAGAGACAAGTTGTGGAAGGTGCTGGAGCAGTATGGCGTGAAGGGCAGCTGCCTGGCACAACATCCGAGCTATCTATGCCAACAGCAAGAGCGCAGTCCGCA
The DNA here is from genome assembly GCA_028751875.1 of Rapana venosa. Classification (NCBI taxonomy): domain Eukaryota; kingdom Metazoa; phylum Mollusca; class Gastropoda; order Neogastropoda; family Muricidae; genus Rapana; species Rapana venosa. Next base: position 46,757,086 of record CM054148.1, on the reverse strand, counting down.
CGACCAGTGGACAATCTGACTGGTTCCCAGTTACATCCGGGGTGAGACAGGGCTGTTGCCTCTCCCTCTGCTCTTTGTCATTTACATGGACCAGATTGCAAAGGAGGCCAACCCAGATCCTGAGGCACTCAACGAACTCATGTTTGCTGATGACCAGCAATAATACATAGCAAGAAGGCACAGCTCCAGGAGCACACAGATTAACTCAACAGCACCTGCCAGGGCCTATGACATGAAAATCAGTGTCAGTAAGACCGAGGTCATGATAGTCAGCAGGAGACCACACACTCTGGACATCAATATCAATGGATCCCCAGTTAAATCAAGTCAGCGAATTTAAATATCTGGGCAGTGTATTTGCAGAGAACGGAAGATTAGACCGTGAAATTGAGACAAGATGTCAGAAGGCTAATGCGGTCAGCTACCAGCTCGCCCCTCTCCTGAAACATCCCACATCCCCATGGACACAAAGGAAAAACTGATTAACACCATCTTCCTGCCAACGCTCACGTACCAGTGTCAGACATGGCCCCTCACAAAGGCCCTCAGACGTAAACTAGTCACGTGTGAAATGAAATGCCTAAGAAGAGCAGTCAACAAGACCCGAAGAGACAAAATCAGAAACGAAGTCATCAGAGACATGGTAGGTGCAACACCAGTCCCTACAACACATCGACCAGCAGAGGATCAAGTGGTTCGGACACCTGACACGGATGCCTCACAACCAGCCAGCTCTTCGGGCCTACAACACCCGGCACTCGGGATGGAAAGCCAAAGGACGACCAAGAAGAAGATGGAGTGATTCCGTGGCCGACACCCTAAAAGCCCACGGCATGTCCCTCCTCCAGGCTACACGCCTCGCTGCCGACAGACAGCTATATCTCCCCGCGACACCTCCGAGTATAAGCGGAAGACAAAAGTAAAGTAAAAGTAAGTAAAGATGTTTTAACTTAAAAGCAAACTGAGGCTTCCATACCTTAATCCTACTCAGGAGCAGAGACCGTGTGGCCTGGCAATCGATCTTTAACGACAAGGAGTGGAGCTCCCATCGTCGTCCACGGTGTTGGAGACAGGTGATGTGTGAGGCGTTTACCTTAAAGGAACAACAAGCCTAAATTTGCATGAATAACACAAAACATGATCGTTAATGAATGAATGATGATCTTCCTTTTCTTTTCCCTTCAGTTCTTTGGGAGTCACTGGAGAGACTCCACTGAACGAGTGTTTAGCTTCATTCCTGTGTTTATATCGGTGGGATGCCAGTGCCTGGGTCTCTGTTGGTGACAGAGAATGAGGAATTTCACCCTCTTCTCTCTGGGGACGCCAGAGACGGGATAGCTCAGTGGTCGGAGCACTCGCTTTCCCCCAGCCAAGTTAAGCAGCGTCGAGCGTGGTTACCAGTTGGATGGGTGACCGTTTGCGCGCCTTGGCTTCAGTACAGTTCCCCCAGTTCACCCAGCTGTAAATGGGTACCTGCCCTCTTTAGGGTCAGGGAAGGTAAAGCAGCGAGGGAGAGGAGATGGGCGCCGCCCTCAATATGCTGGCCCCTAGAGAAGTGAGGTCTCTGACGCCTCGCTCCCCTACGACCTTATAGGTTATGGGACTCCTTTACCTTTACCTTTCTCTGCATTCCCTCATGGAGTGGGGTCGTAGTGCCTGGTCTTCTCCTGTGCTGCTTGTAACTCTGCAGGAGGTCTGCCTGCTTGCTAGACCTTGGCTGACACATTCCGGTTTCAGAGCAGCTTATTTTTTCCTACAAGAGGCGTGCTAGGTATGTTCATGTTTTTATAACCCACCGGATGCTGACATGAGTTCAGGGATCTTTAACGTGCATATTTGATCTTCTGCATGTGATATATATACATGAAGGGAAATAAGGCACAGGCAGGTCTGCACTTTCAGTTGACCTGGACGACTGTGAATCTCCCCCTCCCCCCCCTTGATCCACCACACGCTGCTGCTAAGATTGGAACCCGTGACTTCATGGACCCCCAGAGTTGAAGTCAAACAGTCTTAACCGCTGGGCCATAGCGTCCATCAGAAATGGAAGTGAAAGGCTGCTTCTCCTGCCCAAGTATAGGAGGACAGGTTTTGGTTTTGTCCACAAATCATGTCTAGTCATGCTCACAAGCGATCTCTTCCACTGGACTGAGCGTCTAGTCCAGCAGGTGGACAAAAAACTCGAACAGTCTTAGGTTCAATTCCACCCCAACACACACACACACACACTCTCTCTGTCGCTCTCTGCCTCTCTCTCTCTCTTTCTCTCTCTCTGTCTCTCTCTCATATATCCCTAAGGGCGGGGACTAGATGTAAAAAAGCACATGGGTGCTTATTCATTATCCTCGAAATAAAAGAATTTGTCATTGTAGACAATTTTCGGCAAGTCAGTACCAGGGAAGGATGAGACAGAAAGGAAACAAAGAAGAAGGCAGGGTTCATAATTATTGTCAAGTCATGTCAAAATGATATTTATTGGAGGTAAAAGATTAAGTTAACAACTTTTTTTCATCCTGCCCTCACAAACATTGTAAAAATTGATGGCTGATACTTAGGTTTACTTTAAGCAGGGAGTAAGTGAAGTGTTGTAAGAACATTGAAAACAAGAACAATGGAATGCTTTTAGTAAAGGGAGCAGACGCAGACAACTTTCGGTCTGAAAAATAATGATAACTTTGGTCTAAAGCATCCTACAAACATGTAGGACACATAGACTGCTGTAGCATTTCAAAGCGATTTCTTCTCCATGACCGATATTCAATTGACACTGATTACTAGAACGGCAAAGCAGAAAATGGCCCAGCTGGAAAGACAAGACAGGCCAAATAAGTCTTTAAAAAAGAAAAAGTTAAATCTGGCCAGTCGTGATGTATGGCTGTGAAGCCTGGACTCTCACAAATTCTGATTGCAAAAGAATGTAGGAGGAAGCAGAGGTGTGGTTGTATTGAAGACTACCATAGAATTATCATGTCAAGTGGACAGACCAAAGAACCCATGAAAGAAACGTGAAAGAACTAGACGCCACCAGAAAACGATGAGCAAACATCAACAACAGATAACACAAATACACTGACCCAGAACCGTGCACCAAGAATACAAACCTTGTGGCAGCCTTTTTTTCCCTGATGAAAAACGGGCAAAAAAGAAAGAAAGACAAATCTCTGGTGTCATGTATGGACGGCATAATCAGGATCTGCTGCCTGAGTGGTTTCAGTCAGATAGCATTGCCTGACGCTCTCTAACCCCCAAGGCTATCCCCTCTCCCTGTACTCAGTGACGCGTAGACCACTTTAGTGGGCATAGCCTTTACTCGTGTGGACAGTTTCAGCTGTGTTGACAGGCGTGGAGGAGTCCAGGAGACCCAACTTCAGGCTACCTCAGCTGGATAGTGAGAACCCACAGCTGATAGACTGAGAGGCACCAAGGCAGATAGACTGAGGCACCCACAGCAGATAGACTGAGAGGCACCAAGGCAGATAGACTGAGGCACCCACGGCAGATAGACTGAGAGGCACCCACGGCAGATAGACTGAGAGGCACCCACGGCAGATAGACTGAGAGGCACCCACAGCAGATAGACTGAGAGGCATCCACGGCAGATAGACTGAGAGGCACCCACAGCAGATAGACTGAGAGGCATCCACAGCAGATAGACTTGGAGGCACCAAGGCTGACCGGATTCTGATCAAGCTGTGGACGGGCGGCTCAAGCTGTCGGGACTGGCTTAGAGAAAGTCATCTGAGCTGTCCCTGCTCCTCCTATTTTGTTTGTTTTCCTTCTTTGGGGTTTGTTTCTTCTTCTTGTTGTTTTTGTTTGTTGTGAGGGCTTGGGGTTCCATTTATAGATCTATATAGAGTGGCAGCGTGGAAATGCCAAGTGGATGAGCGTTTTGTTGTGAAGTCATTGCACTTGACTTTCTTTGTAAGTTATTCACACAAACGATTTATGGGCCGAAACAAAAGCGCAGGATTAGAGAAAAACAAAACAACAACAACCCAAACATACCACCAACAACAAATTCTTGACAGCAAACCAAAACAAATGAAAACCTAAAACGCAATAGTTCTTGCAAGTTGTCTCCCGTTCCTCGTCTCTTTCGCCTGAAGTGGCTGAACATGTACATTGTATGTTATGCAGTGTCAACATTCGACACCAAGAATGATAATTATTTTGTTTCATTTAGATTCAGTACCTAAATAGGATAACTCCGATGGGACTTAAATACAATTTTACACATTGTAAAAGAGATTTGTAGTGACAGTTCAATTCAATTCAAATGTTTCATTATTCACGAGGGTTACGATCCATACCTAAAAACAATAAGCAAGGGATGATATTTCTGGTCTGGGACACTGTGACCAACCCCAAAGTGATATCAGCAATCACCCATCCATTCGTCCATGCTGCGCTGGACAGATGGGCTTTGGGGGAAAGGAGAGAGAGAGAAGCAGATGCTGTCACACTGGAATAGCACAGTAGGGCACACAGTCAAGCCAATAAGTATATCCAGGAAAAGCATCTGAAAAACATGGACCAGACAGACAGGACTCCAAAGCTGGGGGATGGTCTTCACACAGGAGCCTGACTTTGGTCTGTGTGCTAAGGCTGCTCTGTGTTGTCAAAAGATTGCTTTTGCTGACCTTGTGAGGATTCGTCACTTAACACTTAGGAGTAGCTGAGGAAGGACACTACTCTACTCCGCCTGAAGTCCTTAAAGGTAAAAAGGTAAAGGTGTCCCTTAACCTATGTGGTCGTAGGAGAGCGAGGCGTCAGAGACCTCAGCTTCTCCAGGGGCCAGCATATTGAGGGCGGCGCCCATCTCTCCCTCGCTGCTTTACCTTCCCTGTCCCTGCATGCGAACGCATGCAGAACATCTTGTGCACATGTTAAATCCTGTTCCGCTGTTCGAAAGAGTAGGCCATTGTGTGCCGGTGGGAACAGATGACAAAATTAAAAAACCGCATACACACGCATAAAAAAAGCGCTTTGATTTGTAGCTTTACAAGATTCAGCGCTATATAAATTCCATACATTATTATTATTATTATTATTATTATTATTATTATTATTATTAAAGAGGGCAAGTAGCCATTTACAGCTGGGTGAACTGGGGGACTGTACTGAAAACAATGCGCGCAAACAGTCACCCATCCACTTAGTAACCACGCTCGACGCTGCTTAACATTGACTTGGGGGAAAGCGAGTGCTCTGACCACTGAGCTACCCCATTCTCTTAGAATGAGACAATAAACGCATGATGTCCTGTGTGCAAATACATAGGCCAAGAGAGCATTCTTTCTTGCACACACATTAAAACCCCATCTTCATTTCTGTAGACTGGTAGGCCAGCTAGGGCTAGTGGCATGAATAAAAACAACAAATGCCCAGCATGCATCCTGGAGAAGGAAGGGCTCCGTCAGGTTCGGCTTTCTGACTGACGCCACATGGCTGAACAAAACTGCGCGGCGCCTCAACGGCTCCTCAAGGAGTTGAGGGAGAAGTCAGGTCTGTTTTGAGTGAGGGGGGTAGCAGCCCTGGTGAGGTCTCAGCAGGCGAGGTAGCCTAGTGGTTAGAACATTGCGCTCGCAATCTGACAACCCGGGTTCGATTCCCGTTCAAGGGGGATATTTTCCCCCGGAGTTAACATCAGTGCAGACTCCACTCTCCCCAAAAGTCCTTCCGATGAGACTATAAACCGCGAGGTCCCGTGTGCGAACGCACGCACAACATCTTGCGCACACGTTAAAATCCTGTTCCGCTTTTCGTAAGAGTACGCCATTGTGTGCCGGTGGAAACAGATGACAATTTACAAAACCGCATACACACGGGGACTGGATGTAAAAAAGCACATGAGTGCTTATTCCATTATCCTCGATATAAAAAGAATAAAATATTAAAAAAAATTTAAAATGGCCAGGGTTCAAGCCACCACCCAGACACCCGTTCCAGGGGGTGAGGGGGGGGGGGGGGATGTTCCCCTGGAGTTAACATCAGTACCCCTCCACTACCCCCAGTCCTTCGGATGAAACTACACACCGAGGTCGCGTGTGTGATCCCACGCAGAACATCTGGCACCCACGTTTAAGCCCGTTCCGCCTTTCCGATGAGTATGCCCATGTGTGCCTGTAAAATTGAAGAGAATGCATGCATGCACACTGGTGTGATGTTTGGACATCATCCCCGAAGTTAGAATGCGGCTGCCTTAGCCAGGAAAACCAAGCCCACCAGGGTGGATCCCTGTCGTGGGCATAGGGGAAAGATATGAAGTGTGAACGGAACAACTCTTTTTTAAATTAAATTAAATTTTATTTTATATCGAGGATAATGGAATAAGCACTTATGTGCTTTTTTACATCTAGTCCCCGTGTGTATGCGGGTTTTGTGAATTCTCTTATCTGTTCCCACCGGCACACAATGGCCTTCTCTTACGAAAAGCGAAACAGGATTTAACGTGTGCGCAAGATGCTCTGCGTGCGTTCGCACACGGGACCTCGGTTTATAGTCTCATCCTTAAGACTTTTGGGGAGAGCGGAGTCTGCACTGATGTTAACTCCAGGGGAAATTATCCCCTTGAACGGGAATCGAACCTGGGTTGTCAACCACTAGGCTATCCCGTCCCCCTTCATCAAATAAGCAGACGCTGCTCAATGTTGTTCAAACGATTAGCACTATCAGAGAGAACATGTAAACTTTGTTAAAAGAGTTTGATATAATTACGTAAACAGACACTTGTTGTTCAATTAGTAATGTGTTCAAATATTCAGTTACATGGTTCATGTAGGTTGTTCAGTTAAAATTTTGTTAATTGATATTGTGTAAAATCCTTCAAATCCCTAATGGGATGACAGGAAATAAAGAATTTGAAATTTGATCTGCCGGAGGGTATTAATTTTGTTCTTTTGTTTTGTTGTTACTTGTTTTTTTTGGTTTTTTTAAATTTTGGAGAATGGGAGCTAAATGTCAACTGCCGACATTGGAAGTATCTGTGGTGTGTGTTGTGTGTGTGTGTGTTTGGTGTGTGTGTGTGGTTGTGGTGTGTGTGTGTGAGTGTGTTGTTGTTGTTGTTGTTGTTGCTTCGATTTTACGTCTGTTCACTCAAAGTGATATTAGACGCGTATGTTGTGTGTGTGTGTTGTGTGTGTGTTGTGTGTGTGTGTGTGTGTGTGTGTGTGGTGTGTGTGTGTGTGTGTGTTACTTTGCATTTTGTTTTATTTAGTCTGTTTGATTGTTTAGAAACACACCTGAATTATTTATGTTTAGTGTTTGGTTCATGTTGAAAACATCTTTGGAGCAGGTTCTTTTGTTTGTTTTTCTGGGTTTTTTCTTTATGTTCTTCTTTGTTACTTCTTTCGTGGCATTTTCCCACCGAAAATGACAGCTATCCCCAACTTCTTTTTATGTAGCTGATGTTGAGAATGAATTACACACACACACACACACACAACACACACACACACACACACACACACACACACACACACACACACACACACACACACACACAACACACACACACATCTATCTCTCTGTCTCTCTCTCTCTCTCTCTCTCTCTCTCTCTCTCTCTCTCTCTCTCATCTCTCCTCTCTCTCTCTCCTCCTCTATGACTTATTAAGTTTGGTTGTGT
>CM054148.1:46726960-46746960 GCA_028751875.1 Rapana venosa | reverse complement strand
GACAGCTGCCTTCACACCACACTAGGAAAGGGGCAAGCAAAAGCTGGTGGACATGACGCATCGGGTCACGAGGGTCACGAGCTGGTCACACGTTTGGTCATGACCTGATCTGATTAGCTTTCTGTTGTTGTTGTTGTTGTTGTTGTTGTTGTTGTTTTTCTTCTCTCTGATCAGATTCGAACCAGCAAGCTTGGCTTAAAGCACGTGTAGTAGTAGAAAGTAATAATGATATCTTGCTGTAGGTGTTAAAACCTCATTTATTTGTTGTGGAAAAAGGGTGCTATAATAATAGGGCTGGTGGTAGCCCTGTGACCGACATAAAAAAACACCGTGCCTAGCATGCACTAAGGCTCCCCTAGAGAGAACGCATCTCGAGGTGGGAAATGGCGGGTGGCGGATTCTGTTTAGTGTGAATGGAATTGTTGATGTCGTGTGACATGTCGCACCTTCCCTTTTCCCTGGTTGACAATTCCTCCCAAACATGAAATAATATGATTTGTGTGTGTCTGAAATGAACGGGGAGACAGTGACTAATTTCAGAGGCAGTTGTCATACTTTCACTGACTGATGCTATAGCCGAGTGGTTAAGACCGCTCGACTTCAATCCCATGGGTCCATGAAGTCGTGGGTTCGAATCTCGGCGGCGTTGTCTTGATGAATTGATTAAGGGTGGGGATTTTAACGATCTCCCAGGTCAACTTCAAGTGCAGACCTGGCACTGCCTTCATTCCCTTGGTGTACATACACGAGCAGAAGATCATATACGCACGTTAAAGATCTTGTCATTTATGTCAGCGTTCGGTAGGTTACGGAAACACGAACGTACCCAGCATACGTCCCCGAAGTCGGAATGCGGCTACCGTCGTGGCGGGCAAAAAACAGTGGCATACGCAAAATCTCACCATTGGTGAACCGCAGAACTTCAGCCGAGGAACGAAAGAACCCCCCCCCAAAAAAAAAAACCAACAAAAACAAAAAAACCCCACAACAACAAACAAACAACAAACCCTTCACCACTTCTTCCTCGTGTTTTGCTCTCCCCTTTTTCTGTGTGAAAATTTCAGTGCAGTGTCCCCCCCCCCCCCCCCCCCCCATGACTCCAGAAGGAGTTAAGGGAGAAATCAGTCACCCTGTCCTCCTCCGTGGAAGCTGAATAGAAGTCATTTGATCCCCGTATCTACAACCTACAACCTTTTGCTATTATCACTGCAGTATATACAACCTACAACCTTTTGCTATTATCACTGCAGCATGTACAACCTACAACCTACAACCTTTTGCTATTATCACTGCAGCATATACAACCTACAACTTTTGCTATTATCACTGCAGCATATACAACCTACAACCTCTTGTTATTATCACTGCAATATATACAACCTACAACCTCTTGTTATTATCACTGCAGTATATACAACCTACAACCTCTTGTTGTTATCACTGCAGTATATACAACCTACATCCTCTTGTTGTTATCACTGCAGTATATAAACCTACAACCTCTTGTTATTATCACTGCAGTATACAACCTACAACCTCTTGTTATTATCACTGCAGTATACCCCTACAACCCTTTTATTTCACTGCTTACACCTACAACTTTTGTTTTTATCATTGCAGTATGAAAACCTACAACCCTCTTTTGTTATCACTGCAGTTAAAACCCTACAACCCTTTTGTTTTTATTTTTCAGTTACAACCTACAACCTCTTTTTATTGTCACTGCAGTATATCAACCAACATCCTTTTGTTTTTTCACTGCGTAGCCCCTACAACCTTTTGTTTTATCACTGGGGATGCAACCTACAAACCTCTTGTTTTTAACACTGCAATATAAACCCTACAACTCGTTATTATCACGCAGGTGAAACCTACAACCTTTTTTTGTTATCATGCGTATGAAAACCTAAAACCTCTTTTTATATCACTGCAGGATGCAACCTAAACCCTTTGTTTTATACTGCAGTAGCAACCCTAAACCTCTTGTTATTGTCACTGCAGTTTAAATACAACCAAAACCCCTCTTGTTATTATCACGCAGTATCAACCTAAAACCCTCTTGTTATTATCAGCAGTTACCCCTACAACCCCTTGGTTATCACTGCAGTATGCAACCTAAAACCCTCTTGTTTTATCACTGCAGGATGCAACCCAAAACCTCTTTTTTATTATCAATGCAGATAAAACCTAAAAACCTCTTGTTTTTATACTGCATTTTCAACCTACACCTTTTTGTTTTTATCACGCGTAAAAACCCTAAAACCCTCTTGTTGTTTCACGCAGATGCAACCTACAACCTTTTGGTTACATTGCAGTTGCAACCTACAACAAGATGTTTACACTGCAGCATACACCTACAACCTTTGTTTTTACACTGCATACATAACCTAAAACCCTCTTCTTATTATCATTGCAGTATAAAACCACGTCTTGTTTTTAACAGCAGTATGCAACCTACAGCCTCTGCAGATGCACCCTACAACCTTTTTATTATCATGCAGTATATAAACCCTACGCCTCTGTTTTTATGCCACTGCAGTATATAAAAACCTAAACCCTCTTGTTTTTTTATCATGCGTATACAATACAACGACTTGTGTTTTCTTTATCGGGGGGTTCTTGCTGTTCAGAAGGAAGGGGGTTTACCTTATCTCCAAACCAGCTGAAACTCCCGGGTTCGCATCACCCATTTTGTTCTGCTTGAGCCTCTGGAATGAAATAACCCTAACCTTGGGCATGCCGGGCCCCTTCAGTTAAAATGCCCCCCCCCCCTTCTCGAAATTTGTGCTTGCAATTCCTTTTTCTACCCCCTTTCTTTGTTTCTGCCTTCTCCTTTTCTTCCCCGTTATCTCCCTTTTTTTTTCCCCCACCCCCCCCCCCCCCCCCCCCCCCCCCCCCCCCCCCCCCCCCGAAAGATTTAAAAGATAGCAATTCTCCCCCATGCCAAAGTGGATACGCTGGGCCTGACTTTAGGTGCTAAACGCAGCGAAATGCTTTTTTTGCTAATGTGAAGACAAAAGTTGCTGTCGGCGTTGACAAAGAAAAAAAGTCAATATGCTACTGTCAGAAAGTTGACATAACGTGTCTGTTTCCGCAAGTTTTTTTGTTGGTTTTTTTTTTTTTTCTGTCGAAAAACTAAGTCTCGGGCCAAATGAACATTTTTAAGCAGAGAAAAAAACACGAATCTTTCAAAATTTATGCGCTGACTGCTTTGTTTCAGTTTTTACCCGGAGTAAAACTTGGTCTATCTGACAAATCGCTGTGATTTCAGAATTAAATCTGGATCGATTTTTACAGATTCCCTATCTCTTTTTTTGCTATGTATGCATTTTTAAAGTTTTGTTCCGGAAAAAAAAAACAAGTGTTAAACTGATGAATTATCGAACTTCTTTTTTTGCACAAGTTTTTGTTGGTTAACTTTGGGGTGTTCAAACCCGACATAGGCTAGGGGTATTATTTTCATATTTTTTTCCTATCAAAAAGTCCCCCCTTTTTCACAATTGTTTGTAATGTAAAATGATAAATAAACTAAGGAAAATTTCAAAATTGATTTCCAAATGACAAAAGATCAAATATTTTCCCCTGTTTTTAAACTTAACAGCAACAAAAACCCAACAAAAGTAGGAACCCCCGATTAAACAGTTTGTTTTGTAAAACTTTTCAGTCTGAAATCAAAGTGCTAGGGTAACTTTCAAAGGCGCCCGTTGCTTCGGCCTGCACGCGCTGGTAAAGCCTCAACACAGACTGGTAACAGACCGCGGGCGGCACGTCATCTGAACACAGCGGCAAACTCCTTGATCTGGACCTCACTCTTTCCGTTTCCGCCGGCAGTGACGTCAATGAGGATCTTTTGCCGATGTTGCGCATGGACACGCGGTCGGACTCTTCAGCTGCCTTACGCAGACGGGCGTAGACGCGTAGATAGGCGTAGAAACAGTCGACGTCAGTCATGTGAGGGGGGCAAATGGACCAGGCGTCCACTCCCTTCCCTCGCTTGTCTACCTGTGTGCTGTCGGGGAACCCCGCCATCTCTGCAAAATCAAACAGCAGAACAACAACTTTGGTTAGAATCAGGATGTCATAATTATAATAGTGTCCTGTTGTTTTCATATTTCTGGCTTTGATACTTATTTTTGTGTTGTGCTAAATATTTTCTGGCTTTTATATTTTTTTGTGTTTGTGTTGTGCAGATACTTTTCTGGTAGATACCGATAATAATGTTCACGTTACGCCAATATTCTTTGTATTTGGACTTGTTAGAACTATTACTTGCTATTGGTTGTATGACTGTGTAAGAATGAGTTGAGTGCAAGCGCTTTGATTTGTCTGTGCAAGATACAGGGCTATATAAATCCCATTTCTTCTTCTTCTTCTGATTATTATTATTATCAACAATAATGGTAGTCTTTATACTGATCTGGAAGTCCTTTCATTTCACCAGATGCTTCCTAAGGGTCATGAATATTAAATATTTGGATTCAGTGACCTGTTTTCTTCCTGTTCACTCCTTGAAGACTCACTGGAGCCCAGCACAAAAACACTTTGAGGGAGTAAATCTCAGACAAGTGGAGCCCATCCCGCTTCATGCTGCAGAATGCATGCTGGGTATATCAGTGTCACATCCATACCACTGGCTCTTCAACGAAAAAGCTGTATAGTGTGTGTGTGTGTGTGTGTGAGTGCGTGCGTGAGTGTGTGTGCGTGTGTATGCGCGCGCGCGTGCGTGCGCACGTATGTGTGTGTGTGTGTGTGTGTGTTTAACCTGTTTTCAAAATTATAAGCCAGCAACAAACATATGTCCATTTCTTTCCTGTCTTCCTCCTTGCAGTCTGTCCACCTGACCCTTGGTCTTCCTCTCTCTCTCTCTCTCTCTCTCTGTCTTCTTGCTTGATAGAGACAGAGAGAGAGAGAGAGAGAGAGAGAGAGAGAGAGAGAGAGAGATCCGGTTTTACATGGGCTGACTTCGCTGGCTGCAGACTGGAAAAGGAAAGGCTGTTTTGAAAACTGAGACACGGACAATAATGTATCAGCTCTAGATGTACATACCATTACTGACATGGTTTCCATGTCACTGTAATCGCGTCGCGTTCGATATCGTTTGTTGCCGCGCCGCAGCGCTATATGGCTTGATTGCTAAATAGCAATAAATATTGTTCATTGTTCACTGTTCTCTCTCTCTCTGTCTCTCTCTCCGTCTCTCTTGTTCTGACAATTCTTGATGGTCATCACTTCCTTGCCCACACACTGGCCATTTCTCCTTCCAACATGTCCGCTCCATCGCAGCTTCCCTCCCTCCCTCCCTTCCTCCCTTCCTCCCTTTTCGTTATTGACCACTAAAGCCCTCTGCCCTCACTGCTCTTCTCACTTCATCATTTCATTCACGCCCCTGTCTACCAACAGTCCCTCCCTCCCTCCCTCCCTCCCACACACACTGGTAATCTCTTTTGCTTTTTTTCGATTCTTCCTTTTCCTTCAGGAGCTGCTTCAGTTTCTCCCCAGCTCCCTCCTCCCCCTATCCTTGGCTTATTGTGGATCGACTTTCTCTGGCTGGGTGAGGCCCTGTGCTGAGCAGTCCATTCTTGGTCATTTGCACCTGGTGGTCAGGAATTCTGATTGCTTTTGTTCTGTAACAGTGTTGGGGGTGTTTAGTGTGTTTTGTTGGAAAGCCCAGAGAGAGAGAGAGAGAGAGAGAGAGAGAGAAGAAGAGACGAGAGAGAAGAGAGAGAGAGACGAGAAAAGAGAAAGAGACAGACAGAGACGAGAGAGAGAGAGAGAGAGGAGAGAGAGAGAGAGAGAGCGAGAGAGCGAGAGAGAGAGGGACGAGAGAGAGAGAGAGAGAGCGAGAGAGAGAGAGCAGGAGGAGGAGAGGAGAGAGGAGAGAGAGAGAGGAGAGAGAGAGAGAGAGAGAGAGAAGGAGAGAGAGATAGAGAGAAGAGAGAGAGAGAAGGATTCCATCTTTATTCATAAAGGCATGCTCCTTAGAACGAGATTTGTACAAGACAATGTTGACGAGACACATCCACATTACCGAGAGGGAGAGAGAGAGGAGAGAGAGAGAGAGAGAGAGAGAGGAGAGAGAGAGAGAGAGAGAGAGAGAGAGAGATTTAAGAGGCAGAAGACTAGTCACATTGACAGCTAGTTTCGGGTCTGTCTTTGAATTACAAGTTAAAATCAACAGAGCAGCGAGCAACAACAACGAATTAGCTAGTAATAGTAGTAGTAGTAGTATTGTAGGAAGGAAGGAGGAAGGAGGAGGAGGAAAAGCACAGCAGCAGCAGCAATAGTGGTAGTGTAGTAGTAGTAGTAGTAGGAGGAGGGAGGAGGAGGAGGAAGAGCAGCAGCAGCAGAATAGTAGTAGTAGAGTAGTAGTAGTAGAGAGAAGGAGGAGGAGAGAGCAGAGCAGAGCAGAAGCAGCAGCAGCAGCAGTAAGTAGAAGTAGTAGAAAGTAGTAGTAGTAGTAGTAGTAGTAGCAACGTAGTAGTAGTAATAGTAGTATGAGAGGGAGGAGGAGCAGCAGCAGAGCAGAGCAGAGCAGCAGCAAATAGTATATGAGCCAGTAGAGTAGAAGTATAAGTAGTAGTAGTAGTAGTAGTAGTAGAGGAGGAGGAGGGAGGAGGAGGGAGGAGGGGGAAGAGCAACAGCAGCAGCAACAACACCAACAACAATATCAACGAACACAACTGTTAAAAGATAAACGACATCAAATTAATATGACTGTACAGAATCTCATCATAAAGATTGTTTCGTCATGTGGTGTGCACTTCCCTGTTTCTGCTCCAGTGTTCGCGCTCGTGCTCGTATAAGGACAGAGGTAAAGTAAAAGTAAACTTGCTTGATGTCCGGACGTCGTAGAGGGGCACTACTACTACGACTCAAAGCACTCTCTAACCACCAGGAGCTAAAAACAACTCAGCCATTGTTTCTCCCGGATTGTCCAGAGCCGAGGGTCACCACGACAAAGACTCCACTGATGAGCTAGGTGTAATTACTTGTAGAGAAGACGAGGCACTGTCGGAGTACAGGATGAAGATGAGATGGTAGAAAGGTACAGATTAGTGGTACGTAGCCTGCTTGTCATGATTCTGTGTCCTATTTGAGGTCAGCAGAGCACCAGCAAGACAATAATCAGATCAAATCAATGGCTCGACCCAAGTAGAGAAGGACGATTACCACTGTCTCAAAAAAAGAACAAGTCATCATTCTAAGACTCTGCACTGGGCACAACAGCCTAAATTACCACATGTCCACAAAGCTGAAGCTCATTAATTCCTCTCCCCTGTGTGCCTGTGGCAAAGAAAACTAGACTGGCGAGCACATCCTTCAAAGGTGCACACTATTCAGCGGCCTGAGGTACATTGTGTGGCTGCAGCGATAACCCTGCACACTAAGTTGTATGAGAGGAGCTGGAAAGGACTTACCACTATTTCTCCCAAAGAAATCTGACGGTGTAAAAAGCGAACGACAGAAGAAGAAGAAGAAGAAGAAGAGGAGAGGAGGAGGAGGAGAGGAGGAGGAGGAGGAGGAGGAGGAAGAAGAAGAAGAAGGAGGAGAGAGGAGAGAAGAAGAGAAGAACAAGAAGAAGAAGAAAAGAAGAAGAAGAGAAGAACAAGAGGAGGAGAGAGGAGGAGGAAGGGAGGAAGAAGAAGAAAGAAAAGAAGCTAAGAAGAAAGAAGAAGAAAAGAAGAAGAAGAAGAAGAAGCACCAGCATGTCTTTGGGTCAACTCTACTGGTCACGTTCTGTGTCCGCATCATGCAGTGAAAACAGCAGGGAAGTGTTGTCAGGTCAAGTCAAGTCAAGTCAAAAACACTTTAATCATCCCATGAAAGGCAATTACAAGTTACATGTTGTTGACAACATTTGGTAATATTTCTGATATGGGATGGACCCGTTTCTAACGACTTTTAGTTAGGAAAAAAAGGCTACAGCGAATTATTCACTGCAGACTGACTCGGAATGAAAAGACTATCTTTTGTTAATTGGACGATCTAGTGTGTGCATGTGGTCACCTTGACTAATGAAACAACTGATCCTTCTTTCTTAACTGTAAACATTTTTGTTTAACTGTTTGGCTATCAAACGATCAACACTCTGAAGCCGGATCAACAGAATTTAGAGTTTGCATTATGGTAACAGACAACTAAGCTTTAATGACTATGTCAACAGTATGGGAAAGTGAGAGGGTTATTCACAAAGCCAGAACGATTTAGTACATACAAAGAGGAAGAAAAAGGGGGAGAAGAAGAAAGAAGAATGAGCAGAGAAAAAGAAGAAGAGGATGAAGAAGAAGAAGAAGAAGAAGAAGAAGAAGAAAAGAAGAAGAAGAAGAAGAAGAAGAAGGAGGAGGAGGAGGAGCAGGAGGAGGAGGAGGAGGAGGAGGAGAAGAAGAAGAAGAAGAAGAAGAAGAAGATCTTCTTAAGGATCACTTTAAACGAGCACATTCTTCTTCTTCCTCTCCTTCTTTTTCTCCTCCTCCTCCTCCTTATAGTGGGGATAGCCTGGTGGTTAGAGTGATATATTCGTGATCTGTTGACCCGGGTTCGATTCTTGTTCAAGAGGAATTTTCCTCTGGAGTTAACATTAGTGCCGACTCCACTCTCCCCAAAAGCCTTTCGGATGAGACTATATAAACCGAGGTCCCGTGTGCGAACGCACGCAAAACATCTTGCGCACACGTTAAAACCCGTTCCGCTTTTCGGAAGAGTAGGCCATTGTGTGCCGCTGGAAAGGGATGACAAAATTTACAAAACTGCATACACATGGGGACTGGATTTTTAGAAAAAGCACATGAGCGCTTATTCCATTATCCACGAAATAAAAGAAATTTTTAAAAAGGTTTGATATCCATTCACTACTTGGTGAGTCAGACAGTTATACAGGCAGGTCTGCTCATGCCAGGACTGCAGAGGAAGGGGAAGAGGACGGATGCTTAACTCACAACGAACAGGATGAGCTACAGCTAAAGGATGGACTCTTTTGTAGCTCTCCCTACCCTTCACAAAAATATGAAGTAGCCAGTAGTTTCCAAAGTGTATTAAAAAACAACAACAAAACACTGTTCTACAGTGTTCGATATATGTCAGATAAATGACAAAAAAACACAAAACGTACAACGCTGAACAAAGGACCACAGTACTGCATCTCTTCAACTTGAGGGACAAGCCAAACAAACCCAGACAGGAAAACTGTTCCTGATCGTCTGTGCTCTTTTTTCAGCACAGAAAGGGGTGTGACCGCACGTACGTGCGCATAAGCCTACCCACGTAAATACCTGTTTACAGGGAGGAGAGGGGGGGGGGGGGGGGGGGGGGGAGGAGGGGGTAGGTAGGGCTCATTTGCATAGCGAAAACCCAATCCTGTCGTTGCTTGACAGACCACAGAAACTGGTGGCAGCAAAACGTCATCAGTCAGGGAAAAGACAACGCCTGCAGGACAAGCAGACATGCTGTCGCATACAGAACAGGAATTAACTCCCTTTGGGCGTGGGGTGTAAGACAGAGGATCTGGCAGATGTGGGAATCTGGTCTTCCATCCGCTGCAACATCTGACTTCTTCTCTTTCTGCAACACAGCACAGCACAGGAAGGCCTGGGGAAGGAAATCATGGCATGTCTCTTCTTCTTTCAGATTTGATCTCCCCTCTCCCCCCCCCCCCCCCCACTCCCTTCCCTTCCTTTCCCTGCGACTCTTTTGGATTTGGAGAAGGAGAGGGGAGGAGAGCTGTGTCTGGATTTCAGGGGAAGAAACTCTTTGCTGTAGGGTTATATCTGTATGTGTGTTTGTCGGTTTGTCTGCTCTGTTGCGCGACAGAAATAACTTCTACAGGTTACTGCCCACTCACAATAACGAAAAAGAGAAAAAGGGCAAGAGGCATCAGCAGCAGTAGCAAGCATTAGCTGTGGCAGCAGCAGCAGCAGCAGCACTACCATCATCACTACCACCATACCACAACAATTATCACCTTTCACCGCCAGCCCACCACCACCGACATCACCACTATCCCATCACCACCATAAACAAAGCTGACTCATTCAGAATCTGTAAATCTCTTTCCTCTGTCTGTCCGTCCGTCTGTCTGTCTGGTCTCTAACTGTTAATCACTGTGCCTATCTCTCTCTGTCTTTGCTCTCTTTAACTTTCTGTCACTGTGTCTAGAATGTTGAAAAATGTAAGCAGGCTTTATACTGAGCCCCTTTTATTAGCTCTGTTCAGGAATATCGAAAGTAAAAGAACACCTCCGATGGCTTACAGCAAATCCCTCATCAAGCCGCCACAGAGAGCAGAAGATCCGAATGACTCCGGGGACTGCAGAAGGAGACCATTATAAAACTGACAGGCGAAGCTAATGTGGTACTCATGTACGCCAAACAAATTCTCAAAATGTGGCCAAACAAAAATGTTTTAAAAAAATTCAAGGACAGGCAAAATGTTGAGCATATTGTGTGGTACATCACTAAATTTTCAGCTGTTTATATGCAACAATACTGAAAATATGAATTTAAAAAAAAATCTTAACTTCCCTTTACTTCCATGGACTTTGGAAAAGCTTTCAATTCTTTGAAGTGAATACATTATGGAATGTTTAACGTAGTTAATGACATTGCGTGAGCATGTCTACCAGATAAGAATATGTATACTCTTTTTCAACTGCCCAACAGGTATCAAAAAAGGACATCTAAAGAAACCTCAGTTATTTTCAGTTTTATTAGAGACATGGCAACTGGCATATCAAAAAGAGTAAAACATGAACTACAAGGCTGTTGAGAATAGCAAAATATTCTTATTCTTTTTGCTGATGATGTCATTCTTTTTATCTGACATTTTTGTGGACAATACAAGCCCAGCCACACACATATGGCATTTAAGTAAGAAGCAAACAGAGTGTGTCTAAATGTAAATTCAGGAATAAACGACAATATTATGATAGTTTTCAAATCAATGATGGAATACAGAAATAAAGAATATGCTTTCTTATCAGAAGAAAGCATCTCTCTCTCTCTCTCTCTCTCTCTCTCTCTCTCTCTCTCTCTCTCTCTCTCTCTCTCTCTCTCTCTCTCTCTCTCTCTCTCTCCTCTCGCTCTCTACTAACAGAAAGAGTCAGGTGGCAGCTCGGAAATCAAGGTGACAGATTCGTAGGTCTGGGATTACTGGTTACCGCAACATTAAGTCCAGCGCTGCTTGTACTGGTCAGATTAATATAAGGGGAAAGTGGACCAGAAATGATCCATTTCTTAGCGCTGTGAGGAAATGACATTCTCTTCATCGCTGCCTTCGCTTCACTTTGCATGATGTAGTCTAAGGACTGAGGCCATGTTGATGCACTCTGTGTGGAAACCTTGGGGTTTTTCTTTTCGTTGTTGCAGTCACTGAGAAAACAACTCGCACTTCGGCTACAAAGCTTTTCTTCAATGTCACTTTCCACAACCTCGCAAAACTTTGCAGGGAGAAACTGGAAAGCCGTCATGACTAAGTCCAACAACTGTCCTCAGCAACAACGAAGAAAGAGAAAAACACAACTCTGAGCGTAATTATAACTGGAAAAAAAATCCAGTAAAACAGATGCGTTGCTGTTTGAATGATTCAGAGGTACAAGCGAAATTTTGAATCCAAAGATCATCAAATTGGCATGTTCATTTTTTTTAATAGAAAAGACAATGCCAATATGACATATTAATTTTCTTATTCCCTAAGAATTTGTTAGTTAGACAAATAAAGTTATGCTAGAACCATGTCAAACACAAATGTTTTTGTTATCTTTTCTTTCCATATTTATTTTTTAAAAAAGAGATTTAGATCTAGAACTGTGTGGTCTAAACAGCACCAGGACAAGTGACTGGAGAACAGTTGAAGAGAAAACAGCATTCTGTGTCATCGCACCAGTAAGGGATCCAGTGGAAGAGATGTTCAACTGGTTTCCTTCCTGTAAGAGCAAGCATCATTTTTTGCCAGGGAACACTCTCTTATTGCCACGGGTTCTTTTACGTGCGCTGAATCTGTGGTGCACACTGGACCTAAATTTATCGTCTCATCCTACAGACTAGCACCCAGACCATCACTTATGGTCTAGTGGATGGGTGGGGTGGGGGTGGGGGTGGGGGCTCAGCTCAAACAGAGATCGAATCCATGCTTCTCTCTTTTTAGGTGGGGTGCGTTACCTGTAGACCACCAGCCCCCACACCCGAGAAAGCAGATAGGGTTCAGTCTTGTTTCAGCCCTTCAGTTATGGAACAGAACTGACAGTCACCATGACAACCACAGAGAAAATGACGTAAAAGAATACGACAACACGGAAATGACGTAATATGATAACGCTGGCAGGAAATTGTCAAGGCTCGCCTTCTCCAGATCTGTATGGATCATTTCCGACACAACCCCTCTGTTGTCTCTGTCAGCAAAACAGAATGAACTTTCGCATATCACGACTTTCCGTGAGAGAGAGAGAGAGAGAGAGAGAGAGAGAGGGGGGGGGGGGGGGGGGGGGGGGGGGGGGGGGGGATAGTTCGGCCCTTTGGAGAGAGTGGAAGTAATGAACCACTTGGGTTTTCACAGATGAACTCTACAGGACTGAAGACAGAAGAGGATGGAGACAGCTGACGGGGATTACATCAGCGGCTAGCTA
Source organism: Rapana venosa (assembly GCA_028751875.1). NCBI lineage: Eukaryota > Metazoa > Mollusca > Gastropoda > Neogastropoda > Muricidae > Rapana > Rapana venosa. Next base: position 46,734,344 of record CM054148.1, on the reverse strand, counting down.
TCATCATCAAGAATAATGTCAACCGACAGGTGAACGGGTGAACAGTGCATGAACTCAGTACTAACTATAGGTTCAAGCATTCTAGCGCTCACACACCAGCACCAACTACAGCAACACACAGCTCAACAGGCCAGAGAAGTCTCGTGGAAGGTTGAAAGTTAGATCTGTAGCTTTTCTGGAACAAGTCAGTCTGAAAAAAAAGACTAAAAAATTTACTGTCAGGCCCATGGCCCACAACAGGAGACAACATTTCAAGAATCTCTCTCTCTCTCTCTCTCTCTCTCTCTCTCTCTCTTCTCTCTCTCTCTCTCTCTCTCTCACACACACACACACACACCACACAACGAGTCACCCCAAGGATGCATAAAGGAACAGAACTTGAAAAGTTACATCAAAATGTGACGACATATAACACCTTTTCCCCCTTAATACTATCTCTCGCCTCTGTAAAGCTTTCTATAGATATACACCTACATTTTTCACAACAGTTTCTTTTCTTGATGTTAATAATAAAGTCATTCCAAACGCACATGGATCACTATAATATTTTTCTGGAATCAGTTCTTTGCTTAAATCTGAATAAGCTGGACAAACAAGTACAAAGTGTTTCTCATCTTCAACACCTGAATTACAGAGTGCACACTTTCTAATTCGCAGCCACCTGAGTATCTCTTTGCATGAGCATAAATGGAAGATACACCCGTCTAAACTTGGTCAGAATACGCTTTATATGCGTGTTCATGTCAAGCGACAAAAATAAGGTTCAAGCTCACAAATGTGTTTATATGTTTTATACATAGTGCATCTTTCTTTGCTGGAAATACAGTCATGCCAGTTTTACATTTTGCAGTCTATTAACCTTAGTTTAAGCTCTGCAAGAAAGCATCTATGTGCTCAACGCCTTGCATTAACCATACATGACCGTATCCATATGATTAAAAAAAAAAATCACGGATATTCGTACCAAAGTTTTCTTCCCTTTCAAATCCAAATGATACAGCATAATATATGTTTTATATGGCAATCGACTTGAATCCATTCTCGTAATTTTTAGCCAATATTAAGTCAGTCTGAAGATAAGTTGTGAAAGCGTCTAGTGGCTGACTTTTTTTTCTTAAGTGACGATAGGAGAAAGCCCCGTAGAACATGGACTTTCCCCCAGCGGTGAATGCCTGGAGTCTGTCAGGAATTCCTAGCACAGAATTTCCAGAAGGTGGGGATACTATTCATACTGACAGGCCCCGTCATTCCACCGAGGGGGGGGGGGGGGGGGGAGTTTTAAAATGTAAAGCAATTAAGCATGTTAAAAATATTTGTGTCCTGTCAACCAATATGTGTGGCAACAGAAAACATGGACAGGAATAATATTTAATTGGTCAGACAAACAAACAAGCCCTGCCACAGGTAGAAACTATGTACATGGAAACCATCCTGGCTTGAATTGTGGAAGAAAGTTGTAAGAAAGAAATCCAAATGCGTGGGCTGCACACGGGAGTGACGTAGATGTAAGGCAAGCAGGGCGGTGTGACGGCAATTAGCTGTACTCAAATTGGCTGAAGTCCACCCACCCTGCTCATTATGCCGTGGTGGTCAGATTTTAACGAAGCCAGTGGTCAGCTCTCGCCATCACGCCAAACCTTAAGTCTCCTTAATTAATGCAGGAAAAAATGGGAGGGGTGCGGGAATAACAGAAAATGGAAAAACAATTAATGAAGCCAATATTTCAATCCTCCATTGTATTTACGTCTCTCACCTCCGCGTTTATCCCCTGCTTTAATATAAAGCCGCTTGATGTAGTTCTTGAAATTTGATACTATATTTTGTGCTGAAGAACACAGCCCTCACAGAAAGCCTGTCTTTCCCTGTTGGACACAGTTGCACTATTTCTTCCTTGTAGGCCTCGCTCTACAGCTCACATCCCTAAAACTAACAAGACCTGCAGGGCCACAGAACCTCTCAGAACTGAAGCTGAGGGAATCCAAGCCAAACAGATCGCAAATGGATCATTTGTCGCCTTAAGCTTTCATCTCTCAAACGGCTGAAGAATCGAGTTTAAGCTGTTAAGGAATAGATCATGATCTGTGTCAAACGGCCAGCTCCTATCCTGCAACCAATCAAGGTTCATCTTAAAGCCCATTAGCTAGCTGTGACCATGCTTTTGAAGCGCGTGTGTGTCATTCAAACCTCGAGACTCCACAACAAGCTTCACCTCACACACACAGTTTTCAAGCTTTTTGTGTAGCAGCGACGCGTCCTTGTCATACATACAGACAAGTCTAAACAAGCAGCTTCCAACACTTCTCTACCACAGTCAGCCGGTTAAATTGGCTGGCGAGTGGCCCGACACTAAGTGTGACTGCTGTGTGAATGCAGACCAGTTTGCATTTCTTTTACAGCCGGCACTTCTTTAGTGGCCTGGCTGACAGGGGCGGATAATCCTTCCAGACGCCCGATTTGGACTGTTAGGGGGTGACAAAGTCAAGGGAGAGGGGAGGTAACTAGCTACACTTTTAAGACACCTACACAAACACCAAAACGGCATCATTTTAAACCTGACAGTAAACACATCAGTGTTGCTAGGTAGGGCGGAGAGGGAGGGAGGGAGGCAGAAGAGAGAGAGAGAGAGCTGAGGTGGAGGGAGGGGGCGAGGGGGTGGAGTGATCTTGCAGTCTTTGAAATCCAAATCTTGTGATCGCCTACGCCACCAGTAAGGCCAGACCTAGAGGCAAGGCAAGGCAAGGTCAAGCAAGGTCAGGCAAGGCAAGGCAAGGCAAATGTTAGTTCAAAACCCCATTAGAAGTACACGAAATGTAAACATAGTGCATGTAACTCACTCAAAACATGACACATGGTCTGACCTTTGGGAACAATGAAATAACACATACAAGTTGTCAATGAAGCAATGGATATGGTTGATGCATCGACATATAGCTAACAGTTGGGCGAGATGAACACAGCAGCAAGAAGGGAGAATAAAACAGGGGAGTTCAAGAAGTCATAGTGCTGAGTAAAGAAAACCCCCCTTTTTTTTTCTTCAATCCTCGGCTAGAGCACCAAGATTCTCCAATAGTGATATTTTGCTTATGCCACCGTTTTTGTGTGTGTTTGCTCACCATGAAGGTAGCCGCATTCTGACTTCGAGGATGTATGATGGGTATGTTCGTGTTTCCATCACCCACCAAACGCTGACATGAATGATGGTATCTTTAACATTTTGATGTTCTGCATGTGTATATAACAAAGGGATTTAAGGCACTGTATTTTTTTTTATGCAGCCCTTGTCCTAAACATGATCTCTTGCACACGTCAACCCCCCCCCCCCTCCCTCAACCCCCGCCCCCCTCCCCACCCACCATCCTTGATAGAAAAGTAGGTCAGCTATGGCCAGTGGTAGGGATGCAGGGGCTTACCCCCCAGCATGCAATACCCCAACCTGCAGAGAGATGGGCTGCTCCAGAGCCAACTTGACCAAAAGCACAGTGCCTGACAAATTCAGTGTAGTGCTGAACAAGTCCCAAAGGAGTCTACACTATCCCCAGGATTAACAAGCACTTAAGGAAAAGAGAACGAAACAATAAAATGGAGTCAACGCCACTTACGGAGGATTGCATGCTCGCAGAGCTGGCAGAGTTCATTCCCCTGGTTTGAGGCCTCTTCACAATAGTGTCGTATTGTATTGTATTGAATTGTATTGTGTTGTGTTGTATTGTGTTGCACTGTATTGTATTGCATTGTATTGTATACCACTTCTAATCACAGCAGATTTCTCTGCGTGAAATAAGGTCTGCTCACCCTTGGGGGAGAGTACATCGCTGCAAGAGCAGCGCCACTAATTTGTTCTTTTCCTGTCTGTGTCTTTGTTTCCCTAATTACCAGGGTGGATTTTTCTACAAAACGTTGCCAGGGACAACTTGCCTTTGCAGGCGCGGGTTCTTTCAAGAGCGCTGAATTCGTGTCGCACAGGGAACCTCGATTTATTGTTTCACCCAAAAGACTCGCACCCAGACCACCACACAAAGGTCTAGTGAATATGGGGGAAAAGTTTGGGTACAAACTGGGATCAAACCGGCGACTTTTGGGGTTTTTTTTGGTGTAGGTGCGTTACCTCTAGACCACCGACACACTATCATCACCACCATCCCCATTCTCTCCCCCCCCCCACTCCCACACACACCCACTCCTGCCAGAGCGTTTGAAGTGTGAAGATTCGGGATAGCTGTAGTATCTGTACATGAGAGCAATTCTCGGATGGGGTTTACTGCCTAGTTCTTGTGTTTCAGAAAGTTCATAATAGCTGTGTGGTTGACCAGGCAGCGAGATTTAAAATAAGAATATATTGTAGCTTGACGGAGGCAAGGCAATTCAGCGAGTGGGACCAGTTTAGGGAATCAGTGTTCTGTTTATTTATTTATTTTATTTAATTTTAATTTTATTTTATTCTTTTATATCGAGGATAATGGAATAAGCACTTATGTGCTTTTTTTTACATCCAGTCCCCGTATGTTTGCGGTTTTGTAAATTCTGTGTGTGTCTGTCCATGTGTCTGTCTGTGTGTCTTTCTTTCTTTCTTGGGAGAGAGAGAGAGAGAGAGAGAGAGAGAGAGAGAGAGAGAGAGAGAGAGAGAGAGAGAGACAGACAGACAGACAGACAGACAGACAGACAGACAGACAGACAGACAGATAGAGAGAGAACTATTTTATGAGTAAGCCATTTTATATGTATCAAAGGGGTAGTGGGACAAAGCTATGCAGGCGTGAGGGGTGGGGGTGGGTAGGATAAAGTCTGTAGGAGCAGAGGAAAAATAACAAGTAATCTCTCTCTCTCTCTCTCTTCTCTCTCTCTCTCTCTCTCACTCCCATCTCACCTCCACTCCACACACACACACACACACACACACCACACACACACACACACACACACACACACACACACACACACACACACACTTGAGTTCACTGACAATACCACCACCACGGCCACCCACCACCACCAACCATACGGTCATTATGCCTTCAAAACCTCTCACTAAAACAATAACCTATCAATTCCCTTCACAAACCCTCTCTCGCCCACAGTCCTCTCCCGCCCCCCTCCCCACCCCCTCCCTTCACCCAGTCCACCATTCTCCGTTCATTGCGCAAGCGGCAGTTTAAATCTCCTCAACTATGGATTATTTGAGCTCGCTTGACTTCTACAAGAGAAAGTTGGAGAAAAAAGAAAGCCTCGGCTGATTTTCTGTTCGTCTTACTGCCGCAAAGAAGAATAAGAAGGTAGAACTGCCCCCCAGCCTCCATCCCCTCTTGTACTAGGTGGATTATAATAGAGAGAGAACTCTGAACTCTGAACGTGTTTAATATGTACATTCCTTCGGCCACAATACGCGGAGTTTGGGGGAAGGAGGGGAATCAACATAATGGTATATACAGTACCATAGTATAGGGAAGAAAAGAAAAGAAACAAACCAACAACCGATTAAAGTGAATCATGACTACAGTGATCATGTCTTGGACTATGAACTAGATAAACAATGCTATTTGACTGCGTAAATATTTATAGTACAATATATATAAAAATAGGTATAAATCAAAATGTAATATTTAAATTCAGCTTGATAGAAACAATATTTGTGGAGACATATCTTATTTGACACACGTATCAATTAAGTCACATTATGACACAACAATTTCTTCCTTCTATTCATGGAATGGAATATGTATCTGGATAAATAATGACTGTGTTCTCCATTTGATGTTTTGAGTAGCTCTGATATTGGTACATCAATGCATTCAGTTAAAAACTTATCCCTTAAATCGGAGTACATTGAGCATTCAAACAAAAAATGGGCTCCGTTTTCTAATTTTGTTTTACAAAATGGACAAAGTTTTTCTTGCTCATTTGCACTGTATCTACAAACATTGTTATTAAGAGGTAAAACACTCAACCTAGCTTGTGTAATAGCAACTCGAAAACAATAATGTGTCTATTGAGTTAATGTAGTTTTCTTTTTCAAAAATAGTTTTAAATGATCTATAGTTTTCATATCTCTCTTTATCTATTATGGTTCCATACCACTCTTGGGTAAACATATCGATTAATCTCCGCTTCAAAACATGCAAAAATGCTTTTACATCACCAACACCTTGTTGTAACCATACAATATTGAATCCAGCTTCACATATAATTTCTCTTACTTTTGACACCCAGCATTCTTTTCCATTTATATCGATTTCCAGCAGCATTTGGTAAGCACTGTATGGCACTCTGTTTGGGCTCAGTTGTAGAAGCTGAGAGAGAGAAAGAGAGAGAGAGAGAGAGAGAGAGAGACAGAGAGAGAGAGAGAGAGAGAGAGAGAGAGATAATGAATGAATGAATGAATCTTTATTTTTCAAGGGTAACAGAATAAGCATGCGCATATTGTTTTTCATCTGGCCCTTGCCATGATTAGGGACTATCAACAAAACAAAGGTAAAAATCTTACTACAACAACGACAACATGATTTAAATTAAAAAAAAAATTAAACAACACAATCCCTAACTGACTTGAGCATTAATTTCAAGAGATACACAGATTTTTTTTGTGAGAAAAGAGATATACGTCAATAAACATATAATTCTCAAATAAATCAAACATTAACATGAAAACTGATACAATGATTATAATTAGGTAATATAGATAAAGTAAGAGAGAGAGGAGAGGAGAGATGTGAGAGGAGAGAGAGGAGAGAGAGAGAGAGATGGAGAGAGAGAGAGGAGAGGAGAGAGAGGAAATTTTTAATGCCGGGACCTCGGTTTATTGTTTCATTTTGAAGGGCATTTAGGGGAGTGGGTCGGCACGATTGTGTGGGGAGGGGGGGGGGGGGGGGTGGGGGGGGGGGGTGTAGGGGTGGGGGGGGGGGGGGTGGGGGTAAGGGTTCCCTCCAATGGACACTTAGGCAGAGTTTCAAACCCACGCTTTCCTTATTGTTAGTATTATAACCACGACGCCTTAACAACTATGTGATGTCGTGTCCTTTCCTTTACTGTTTCGGTTTTATTATTGTTGTTGTTGTTGGTGGTGGTGGTGGTGGTGGTAGTGGTGTTGTTGTTGGTGGTGATGGTGTTTTTTGTTTGTTTGTTCGTTCCTTGGCTAGAGCTTTGAGTTACAGGATAGCCTGGTGGTTGAGAGTGATGTATTCGTGATCTGCTGACCCGGGTTCGATTCTCGTTCAAGAGGATTTTTCCTCTGGAGTTAACATCAGTGCCGACTCCACTCTCCCGAAAAGTCCTTCGGATGAGACTATAAACTGAGGCCCCGTGTGCTAACGCACGCAGAACATCTAGCGCACACGTTAACACCGGTTCCGCTTTTGGGAAGAGTAGGCCATTGTGTGTCGGTGGGAACGGA
>CM054148.1:46719460-46721960 GCA_028751875.1 Rapana venosa | reverse complement strand
AAAGGTACCTTTTCCCTTTTATCTTGGAATGCTTATAGCGTTCTGAAATGTGCTGCGCATACGTTGTTGTCCCTTTTTGACAATAGCGTCAGTGTTAGCATCCCAGTTTAGTTTGTCATCAAAAATAGTTCCCAGATACTTGTACTTCGAAACATTTTCTACTTCTTGACTATGGATGATAACATGCTCAGAAGTGTGACCCGATCTTCTGAAATCGATAGGAAGATCCTTAGTTTTAGAAACATTTAGCTCCAGATATGTTTCATCACACCAATTGACGAAAGCAGTGAGGGCTGGACCATGGTTTTGGACAGATCCAGATAAGAGAGACAAAAGAGCACTGTCATCGGCAAATTTTACAAGAAAGGAATTTTAGCAGTAGTAATAGTAGTAGGGGGACGGGATAGCCCAGTGGTCGGAGCACTCGCTTTCCTCCAGCCAAGTTAAGCAGCGTCGAGCGTGGTTACCAGTTGGATGGGTGACCGTTTGCGCGCCTTGGCTTCAGTACAGTTCCCCCCAGCTGTAAATGGGTACCTGCCCTCTTTAGGGTCAGGGAAGGTAAAGCAGCGAGGGAGAGGAGATGGGCGCCGCCCTCAATATGCTGGCCCTAGAGAAGTTGGGGTCTCTGACGCCTCGCTCCCCTACGACCTTATAGGTTATGGGACTCCTTTACCTTTTTTAATAGTAGTAGTAGTTAGTAGCATTTGTAGTAGCACCAGCAGTAGCAACAAAAACAGTAGCAGATGCAGTGGGAGCAGAAGGAAATAACAACAACAACAGCAGCAGAAGTAAAAGTAACAACTACAACAGTACCACCATCAGTCACCACCACCACCAAAAACAACAAACCAGGATCTGCTATAAACAACACTGCCGCCTCTGCAGCTGCTGCCGCCAACAACAATAATAATAATAATAATGTTGTTGTTGTTGTCGGTGCCATCCCCCTGGAAATTGCCCCTTCTTCACAGCTCTGGAAGAAAGCTGATAAAAAAAACAAACCCACACCACTGCAATTATCTCCTCGTTATCTTGCTTTTCTCTCAGGGCGGAAAGAGAGGAGGGGGATAGTCACCCAAGTTTGTCACATCACGGGACCTGTTTCCCCGCTTCATTTCCTCGTCAGCATATTTTGACGTTGCCTGTTCCTGGAGAAAGCCAAGACTAGAGAGAGGGAGATGTAACAGAGTGGAGGAAACAGAGCACTGCACAATTTGCAGGTGTGTCCCAAAAAAGTAACCCGTCGCTCTGAACACATGGGAGGTAATCTACTTACCACACCATCACATCCACCCCCGCTCTGTTTCCTTGGGTGGTGGTTGAAACCTACCCATTGCATACACTTTGCCTTCTGGTAAAATGTAATATTTATGCAGCCTCTTTCTTAGAGGCCACATCCTCCCTGTTCATACTGTGCTGCTGTAGCCGAGAAGTTGTACAGAGTTGTGGCAGATCAAATATCTCCACTCTGTCACAGAGAGAGAGAGAGAGAGAGAGAGAGAGAGAGAGAGAAGAGAGAGAGAGAGAGAAGAGAGAGAGAGAGGAGAGAGAGAGAGAAGGAGAGAGAGAAGAGAGAGAGAGAGAAAAGAGAGAGAGAGAGAGAGAAGAGAGAGAGACCCTTTGACCAATTTATTGTCATTGCCCTATGTGGCCTATTGACAAGGGGGGTTATACACGACTTTCTTTTGTAAATACAAATAAATACAAGAAAAATCACATCATGCATTTAACGTAATGAAAACCAAAACAAAAAAACAACCCAAAAAGAGCTCTCTATGAACGGATACGACTTTAAGCTCTGACGTAAACTCAGTTTCAAACTGAACACAAAGTAATAATAATAATAATAATATATGGAATTTATATAGCGCTGAATCTTGTAAAAAACAAACAAATCGAAGCGCTTGCACTCAATCATTTACAGGCATGCAACTCTCCTTAAACATAATGAGCAACAGATTTCAAATCCATGCGCGCGCACTACGCACGCACACGCACGCACGCACACACACACACACACACACACACGGAACAACACTTAGAAGGTGAAAGATGCTGTTGAAAATTAGGGACAGATATGTGGGGGGGAAGTCTCAGGTAGGAAATAAGTGTGTTTTGAGGCTGGATTTGAAGGAATCAAGTGAAGGCTTTTGACGAAGTGAAAGAGGGAGGTCATTCCAGGTGGATGGACCAGAAACAGAGAAGGAGCGACGGCCAACAGCGGTTTGTTTGAATCTGGGTGTTCGAAAGCGCAAAGTATCTGCGGCTGAACACAAAGTAATAACAAGGATGAACAACAGGAACCAATAAGCAATTACTAAAATAATAAAATTCTAGAATGCTATATAAGACCATCCAATGAAATTGTATGTGAAATTTTCAATAAATAAAAACATATATTCTTGCTGGAGATTACAGCGTAATTATAAATGTTTCTTTAGGTGTGTCATAAAATGCTGGAGTTTACATAATATAAATGTTACTTTAGTTTAGTCACAAA
>CM054148.1:46711960-46716960 GCA_028751875.1 Rapana venosa | reverse complement strand
AGAGAGAGAGAGAGAGAGAGAGAGAGAGAGAGAGAGAGAGAGAGAATGAATGAATAAATCTTTATTTTTCAAGGGCAACAGAATAAACATACGCATACTTTTTTTCCCCATCCGGCCCTTGCCCTGATTAGGGACTATCAACAAAACAAGGGGCAAAATCAGAACCTACTACAACAACGATAACATGATTTAAAAAAGAGATAAATGGAGAGCGAGCGAGCGAGCGAGAGAGCGAGAGAGAGAGAGAAAGAGAGAGAGCGAAAAGAGAGAGAGAGAGAGAGAGAGAGAGAGAGAGAGAGAGAGAGAGAGACAGACAGACAGACAGACAGACAGATGATGTCGAAAAGCCTTTGCATCTCCCGCCACACACACATTCCGGAGAAACCTGAAGAGTGACATTGACCTAGTTCTAGTTTCCATGTCGTCGTTTCAAGACATTACAGCTATGGTCCTTTTTCCAGTCTACCCTCAGTGTCTGTCTGTCTGTCTGTCTGTCCGTCCGTCTGTCTGTCTGTTCGTTTGTCGCATAAACATTCACCTTTCTGTCTCATTTTTATTTATTATTATTATGTTTTAATATCGAGGATAATGGAATAAGCACTCGTGTGCTTTTTTACATCCAGTCCCCGTGTGTGTGCGGTTTTGTAAATTTTGTCATCTGTTTCCACCGGCTCACAATGGCCTACTCTTCCGAAAAGCGGAACAGGATTTAACGTGTGCGCAAGATGTTCTGCGTGCGTTCCTCACGGGACCTCGGTTCATAGTCTCATCCGAAGGCTTCGAGTCGATTGCCATATAAAACATATAATTATATGCTGTATCATTTGGATTTGAAAGGGAAGAAAACTTGGGTACGAATATCCGTGAATGCTTGTTATCATATGGATACGGTCATGTTTGGTGTATGGTTAATGCAGGGCGTTGAGCACATAGATGCTTGCTTGCAGAGCTTAAAACAAAGGTTAATAAACTGCAAAATGCAAAACTGGCATGACCCTATCTATCTATCTGTCTGTCTGTCTGTCTTTCTATATGTCTCTCTATATGTCTATCTGTATGTCTATCTGTTTGTCTCTGTCTATCTGTTTGTCTCTGTCTGTCTGTTTGTCTTTCTGTCTGTCTATTTCTCTGTCTATCTATCTACCTACCTGTCTATCTGTCTGTCTGTCTATCTATCTGTATGTCTGTCTGTCTTTTTTCTGTTTATTGTGTAAAAATTAGGCTCTTCTCCCTCACAATTTTTCATTTTTTATTATTCTCCCTAATGATTGGGTACACGTGTGTTCGCGTGCATACGTGCATGCATGCGTGTGCATGGAAATAAGCCTGTAAACAAAAGCAACCAGTGAGTGAGTGTGCGTTTCATGCGCGTTTCACAAAGTGTAGCCTACACGTTTATGCATTTCTGTGTACGTGTGCAAGTGCTGCCACGTGTACGTTCTATTTATTTTATTTTATTCTTTTATATCGTGGATAATGGAATAAGCACTCTTGCGCGGTTTTGTAAATTCTGTCATCTGTTCCCACCGGCACACAATGGCCTACATTTACGAAAAGCGGAACAGGATTTAACGTGTGCGCAAGATGTTCTGCGTGCGTTCGCACTCGGGACCTCGGTTTATAGTCTCATCCGAAGGACTTTTGGGGAGAGTGGAGTCTGCACTGATGTTAACTCCAGGGGAAAATATCTCCTCGAACGGGAATCGAACCCGGGTCATCAGATTGCGTACATGCGCGCGCACGCGCGTGTGTGTGTGTTTGTGTATGTGTGTTTGTGTGTGTGTGTGAAGAAGAAGAAGAAGAAGAAGAACAACAACAACAACAACAACAGCAACAACAATAACAACGACGACAACAATGGTATTTTCAGTAAAGCTCCTTTAAGCTATTCCCAAAACATTTAGCTAATCTTCTTTTGAACTCTTTCGATCATTTCTCTTAGCAGGGCTTTTAAGATCCTCACTTTAGAGCTTTCTTCATTAATTGAAGATGGCTGCGTCTGACGGTTGCTCTCGTCTGCTGTCTCAATCTCCTCCTGTTGGAGTTCAGCCCCCTTCCTGTCACTTTCACACGCGGAATCGTTTGTTTGATTTTTCTTCATCGTGTTTTAAAGAGTGAAGTTGGCTCACAGCAACAAAAAGGGGGAAAGAACCGCAAACACGCAGCGAGATTGACAACACCAGTGCACGCCAAATGTAGCTGGATTAGAACATAACAGAAAGACAGAAAGAAAGAAACAAGGATGAATTCAATTAAGGCTCTCTACGTTTGGCTTTGGGTTTTTTTTCTCTTCTTTTTTTTTTTTTGGTCAGCTGAAATGAAGGCACAGTAAAGTTCAGCGTTGCTCTGAAATTCTAAATCTGTCCTGAAAAATTCGGCACTTAAAACCAGCCGACTTTTAGTGTGAGAATATCAGCGAGCATTACTTCGTTTAATTTGAATTTAAATACCACTTTCAGTCACGGCAGATTTCTCGCCATGAAATTCGGGCTGTTCTCCCCAGAGAGGGGAGAGAGAGGAGAGAAGAGAGATGAGAGAGAGAGAGAGAGAAGAGAGAGGAGAGAGAGAGAGAGAAGAGAGAGAGAGAGAGGAGGAGAGAGGGGAGAGAAAGAGAAGTCGCCACAAGAGCAGTGCCACCCGTTATTATTATTTTTGTTGTTTTCCTGTCCGCATGTGTATTTGTTTCCCTATCAGAGTGATACTTGTGTGCAGAAGTTTGCCAGGGATAACTCCCTTGTTGTCGAGGGTTCATTTACGTGCACTGAATGCACGCTGCACACAGTACCTCGGTTCAACGTCTCACCCGAAAGACTATCACTCAGACCACCACTTAAGGTGTTGTGGATGGGGAAAGTTCGGGATGAAACGGGGCTCGAACCCGCACTTGTTGCTTTCTAGGTAGGGCGCGTTATCTCTAGACCACCGAGCCAACATATAGATATATATTTGGGGATGGGATAGCTCAGTAGTCGGAGCGCTCGCTTTCCCCAAGCCAAGTTAAGCAGCGTCGAGCGTGGTTACCAGTTGGATGGGTGACGGTTTGCGCGCCTTGGCTTCAGTACAGTCCCCCAGTTCACCCAGCTGTAAATGGGTACCTGCCCTCTTTAGGATCAGTGAAGGAAAAGCAGCGAGGGAGAGGAGATGGGCGCCGCCCTCAATATGCTGGCCCCTAGAGAAGCTGAGGTCTCTGACGCCTCGCTTCCCTACGGCCTTATAGGTTATGGGACACCTTTACCTTTACTTTATACATACATTTGTTTGTTGATGTTCTTTTGTTTGTTGGTTGGTTGTTGTGTGTGGGTTTTTTTGGGTGGTGGTGGTGGTGGTGGTTTAGTGGGGGATAAATTGATGATGTCAGCAATGCAAAAATGGGCCGCAGCATCAGACGATGTAATGGTCCCTACAGAGATGTGCTAATATCAGGTAAGGACAGAAAGGCAGTTTGGTACATCTTGTGGCTTAACACAGATCCAGAGGCCTCGTTACAGGCTATTCGGCCTCCAGCAAACTGAACTGATAAACACACACACACACACACACACACACATACACACACACACACACGCACACACACACACACGCACGCAAAACACGCACGCACACACGCACGCACACGCGCACACAGACACACACAAACACACACACACAAACACACACACACACACAACACACACACAAACACACACATAAGCACACACATACACAAATACACACACACAAACATACACATAAAACACACACACAAACACACACATACACAAACACATACACAAACACAACACACAAACACACACATAAACGCACACAACCCAAAAACACACACACACGCACGCACGCACGCACGCACCCCATGCACGAAGTTTGCTGTGCCGGTTTAAAAACGGATGACTAACAAGCAAACAACCTCCCCTCCGTCCCCCCCCCCTCCCCCCCCCCCCCCCCCCCCCCCCCCAAAAAAAGTGTGTGTAGTTTTGTGTGTGTTTGTGTGTGGTGTTTGTGGTTATTTGTTGTGTATTTGTGTGTGTATGTTGTGTTTTGTGTGTGTGTTTTTGTGTTTTGTGTGCGGTGTGTGTGGGTTTTTGTGTGGTCGTATGTGTGTGTGTTTGTGCGTGTGTGTTTGGTTTGTGTGTGTGTTGTGTGTTAACGCATGCACACTGCTGTTGTGTTCAGACATCAATCCCCGAAGTCGGAATGCGGCTACCTTCATGGTGGGCAAAAACGGTCGCATACGCAAAAATCTCTCCATTGCTGAACCTCGGAGCTCTAGCCGAGGACCGAAAAAAAACAACTGAGCTATTGCCCCACCCCTACTCCAGAAAACAACGACAACAACAACAAAACAACAAAAACAACAACAACAACAGCAGCAACAACAATAGCAACAACAATAGCAACAACAACAACAAAAACAGCAACAACAATAACAGCAACAGCAACACAACAGCAACACCACCACCAACAACCCGCAACAACAATAACAAAAACCAACAACCCGCAACAACAACAAAAACAGCAAAAAGCAACAACAGCAAAACAAAAAAAAGTGAAAAAGAAACAAAACAAAACAAAACAAAACCCCACCAAAATCCTCAAAACGGACATTCCCTCCCCCCAAAAAAAAACCAAACAAAAAAACAACAACAACAACAACCCACCAAAACAAAACATTACTACTATTTTTTTCGTTCCTCGGCTAGAGCTCCGAGGTTCACCAATGGTGAGATTTTTGCGTATGCGACCGTGTTTGTCCACCATGAAGGTAGCCGCATTTCGACTTCAGGGGATGTCTGCTGGGTATGTGGGTATGTGGGTATATTTGTGTTTCTGTAACCGACCAAACGCTTACATGAATTACGGGATCTTTAACGTGCATAATTATTTGATCTTGTGCATGTATGTACGAAGGGAATCAAGGCACTGGCAGGTTTGTACTTGAAGTTGACCTGGAAGGTCGTACCAAAAAAACCAGCCCGGCCATAATTCACCAGACGTCGCGGGGA
>CM054148.1:46696960-46704460 GCA_028751875.1 Rapana venosa | reverse complement strand
ACTGCACCACCACCACCCACTCTTTAAGGAGTTCAGGGAGAAGCCAAGTCCATCTCCGACTTGTGTGTGGGGGAACATCAACATTTAATTCAGACCAGCCGCCATGGCGCAGTGGTTAGTGCCTTAGGTTACGGACTGGAAGGTCGCGGGTTCGATTCCCATAAGAGTCATAGGGATTTTTCGGACTCCGGCCGGCTCCTACCCAGAGTGAGTGTGCTGTGGGCTCAGTGGGAAGACTGGGACCACACAGTCGAGCTTCATCCACTTTACGGATGCGAGTTTGAGAGTGTTGCTCAAACGTCCTGACCAACACTGCAGGTGTCTGTATCTCTCGGGCCCGGTTGACGCCGGGATATATTATGATAGTAAGCGTAGAGTGCAACCCTGTCAAGTAGTCTCAAAGCATATGCACTTCCACAGCAGCATCATTACGTCATCCTCATTGTCATTGATCATCATGCAATAAAAAAAAAATTGCCTCTGATTCCGTGGTCCCGGTTGCTCTGGTCTCATGGTGACCTCAGATTCAGTTTGCCCATACACTTCTGTGCCTGTGGTGAGTTTGTGTCAAAGCCTTTGGGGTTGGGGGTTCGCGGGGGACGGTCGGTGAAGGGACGTTGTGGTGGTTGCCACCTCGTCTGCCCGCTAGTGGGTCGTCTGGGCTTTATCACAGTTCTTGATTAAACCACTGACGCTGGGGGCAACAGCAAAGTGAGAGGCTGTATGACCAGTGGCCTTCCCACTCATGGAATTCCACTTTACAGCTTGGTCTTTAGTGATCGACTATGACTCTCTGACTAGGAGGCTTGACTTGCACAGTCCTTATGTGCTGCAGCCCTGGGGGCTGGTTGGCCTTTGGAGAACATCTCCAACGCTGACTGTCCTTATGCCCACTTGGCCGAGAGAGTGGGGATGTACTGTGGGTAAGGCATCTCCACTATAATCAAATTTCTGCCCAATTTCCGAAACAGCAGGTGCCTCCTCTGCTGTTTTGGAGGTCATCGTCGAAAACGACGGACTAACATACACCTCGGGTAGGCAATTCACTCAGTTTGGCTCCGCGACTGAGCTAATACTGTCGTTAGTACGGGGCTTAGTAGGTGGTGTCCTGCGTATGTTAGCTCAGAACAGGCACCACTGAATACCACCAAAGTGACCCAGCAGCAGTGCAAGGCCCCTCTGGCTGGTGGCCCCACGGCGGCCTGATAGTGATGGGCTACCCGTGGACTTCCCACCCTGAGGATAAGACATAACGAATCTGGGTATCGCTGTGGCTGCGGAGATAGGAATGAGCGGAGTGGGAACAGCAGGACGGGGGACGTCACAGAAGATGAAGCAGCAAAGAAACCCCCCAAAAACATTTAATTCAGACTCCCCGAAGTCGGAATGCGGCCACCTTGAAGGTGGGCAACAACGGTCGCATACGTACAACTCCCACCATTAGTGATCCTCGGAGTTCTAGCAGAGCAACGAAATAAAAGAAAAAATCCTATGTTTCCATCTACTGCTCATTAAGCGGCTTCAGCGTCACTTCTCGCATGAGGCAGCCACGCTCATTTCTGTCTTGTGTCTTCACCAGTCTTTCGTTATTATAGTCTTCGTTCTGTGTAGAGCTGTTTCTTTCCGAAGACGAAGTATGGCGTGGCTGCCTTGCGTTTATGGCAGAAGAACACGGAAAAAGCCATGCACACATAACTCTGGCCTCCAAAATCTAGAAACGTGTATTTGTTGTGAATTTACGTGCTTGGATCGTGGTGGATGGGGGTGGGGGTGCGCTGAATTTTTGAAAGCCTACACACACACACACACACACACACACACACACACACACACACACACACACACACACACACACACACACACACACTCGCGCGCGCGCACGCGCGCACGCACACACACGCAAACACACACACACGTGCATGCGCACATACACACACGCATACATACACGTACTTACATACGTACACACACGCGCGCGCGCGCACACACACACACACCACACACACACACACACACCACACACACACACACACACACACACACACACACACACACACACACACACACACACACACACACACACGTACTTATGAGCCACCTTTTTAAAAAAAAAACCCAATAAACTCAAGCAGACACGAACACTCACGCCATGTTTGACAGGAGAAATAATGTATAAGAAGTATTACTTCATACAATATCAACCCACCCCCACCCCCACCCTCCCTATAAAAAACAAACCCAACAGCTTCGACGACAACAACAAACTTTAGACAGGAAAACTTGATCAAACAAGATGCGAGTTTGATTTAAAAAAGAAATAATATTATAAAAATTGAACAGAGTCGGGATCTACTTTCTCAAGGGATAAATGGACAAGAATTCCTGACACTTGGGCCAGCAAAAGTCGTGATTTCCCCCATGGCCTACACGCCTCCTCCTCCTCCTCCCTCCTCCTCCTCCTCCTCCCTCCTCCTCCTCCTCCTCCACAGACGTTGTGTCATAAAGCGAGGAGCGAGGCGTGATTTGAACATCAGCGCTGACGTGACACGACACAGCTATATAGGAAAATGGCCTCACTAGCTGATTGGCAATACAATACAGCGGCCCCCACACACAGCCCCAGGGATATTATATTATATGATCTGACATATGAATATTATTATTATTATTATCATTATTATTATTATTATTGTCCGAGACATAACGATTTCAGCTGTCGCTGTACTGTCTCTCCTCACAGACACAGACGCGAGGTCAGTGAGCTGTCTTGTCTGCTGGCTGTCTGACAGCTTCAGTCTGGCTGTCACAGCCCATCAGAGGGACTGACAGCGTCATGGGCTGTCAGTGATGTCACCCTGTGCAGAAGACAGAGAGAGTGATTGAAGTTTGATGCTGTCCATCGATGACATTATACGACTTTCCCCTCCTCCTCTTCCTCCTCCTCCGATTACTTTGATGGTTCTCTAGCTTCGTATATGTCTGTCGAGGTAGTTTGGAGTCACACACACACTTACACACACACACACACACGCACGCGCGCGCGCGCACACACACACACACACACACCACACACACACACACACACACACACACACACGCACATGCAGGCACGCACGCACGCACACACACACACACACACACACACACACACACACACACACACACACACACACACACACACACACACACACGCACACACACACTTAGAAGGAAGGTGGTAGGATGGTTAAGACATTCGCCTGCCAACAAGTTAACCGTGAGGTTCTGGGTTCGATTCCCAGCCTCGCCCTTTCTTCCCAGATTGACAAAAAAGCGAACTGAATGTCAAAGTCCTTCGGGTGAGACTATAAACCGAGGCCCCGTGTTCGAACGCATGCAGAACATCTTGCGCACACGTTAAATCCTGTTCCGCTTTTCGGAAGAGTAGGCCATTGTGTGCCAGTGGGAACAGATAACAAAATTTACAAAACTGCATACACACAGGGACTTGATGTAAAAAAGCACATGAGTGCTTATTCCATTATCCTTGATATAAAAGAATAAATAAATAATAAAAATAAATAATAAAACACACACACTTACACAAACACACACGCACGCGCGCGCACCACACACACACACACACACACACACACACACCACACACCACACCACACACACGCACACACACACCACACACACACACACACACACACACACACACAATCCAGAGCAAAATACAAAACACAGCAAAGGAAAGCAAAACAAAACAAAAAATCGCAAAACTGAAACTCACTGCTCGGGTTACCGTCAACTCCGAAAGTCTAGCGCCCAGACCTTGGCTTAGTTTATGTTTCAAACTGTTTGGCCCCTGGACTCCTGCTCAATTTTGCAATTGACTCAGAGAGTCTAGCGCTCAGACATCCTGAAAAAGTCTAGTGTTGGAAGAACTTTGAAAAAGAAGTGGTTTGGTTTACTTTTTAATTTGGAGAAAAAACTACACACACACACACACACACACACACACACACACACACACACACACACACACACACACACACACACACACACACACACACACACACACACACACACACACATCACACACACATGCGCACGCGCATACAATCTTGCTTTATTGTATTCAGGTTTTGTTGTTGTTGTTTCGATTTTACGTCTGTTCAATCAAAAGTGATATTAGACGTAATTCAAGTTTGTTTCTTTACTTATTTTTTTGTTTATTTTGTTTTGTGTTTTTAAAGAAATACCTGATAACAATTTTGTTTTGTTCATGTCTTTCTCATGCCTATTCTTCTTCTTCTTCTTCTTCTATATCGAGAATAATGGAATGAACACTTATGTGGTGTTTTTTTACATTCAGTCTCCGTGTGAATGCGGTTTTGTAAATTGTCATCTGTTCCCACCGGCACACAATAGCCTACTCTTACAAAAAGCGGAACAGGATTTTAACGTGTGCGCAAGATGTTCTGCGTGCGTTCGCACACGGGGCCTTGGTTTATAGACTCATCCGAAGGACTTTTGGGGAGAGTGGAGTCTGCACTGATGTTAACTCCAGGGGAACATATCCCCTTGAACGGGAATCGAACCCGGGTTGTCAGATTGCGAGCGCAATGTTCTAACCATTAGGCTATCCCGTCCCCCACACATAGCCATTCACGTACCTATATGCATGCATTCTTCATTCAGCCCCTATAATTATACAAACCCTTTAACTGTAAAATCCTACACTCCTCCCCCCACTCTCTTTCAAGTCTGATAATTATCACTTTTAAGTAGATAGGCGTTAAATCGAAGACCAACACATCTTTCAGAAATGTCAAAGGACACAACAGAGAACACGGCTTCCAAGTCCCAACCACTGGTTTCTTGTTTAGCCTTGTTAACCACAGGGCCACCACTACACCCCAGCAATGGTTCAATTCCCTGCCGCCCTTGGGCTACACACCTGTCTTAGCTTGCGGATCATGTAGTATCTTCTATAGAGTGCCAGTCGGAACCTTTCTTTTTGTGGTGATTTTCATAGATTTTTTTAAAGTATGAAAAAATGCAGTGTGTACTCGTTTTGGGGATTAAGGACATGATACCAGGTAGTCACAAGAAAGTTGGAAATGATCATCAAATGAGGATTGCCTGTATTCCCACAGCGTTGACCACGCGCATGAATATTGAGGGAGTACAGTGTTTGCTGAAAAAGTTTTAAAAATTCAAACCTACCAAATTTGTCTAAAATCACATGAGTTTTGAAGTCAGAGGTTAGTTTTTCACAAAAAGTGGGTTTTTAAAAAATTCTGTGGATGCCTTAGTACGTGAGGTATGAATATAAGAGTCACATGGAAAAACAGAAGGAAAAGTAGGAACTTTTAATTCAGGTGTGTAGCCTGTATAGTGTTCTAGAAGCATCCACTAGGGCAAATGGTTGTGCAGCCAGTGATTAGTGGGGTTTCATTTTCCGCTCACAACTGGTCAATTTTCAGACATTGTTTTGATGCTGCTGTCCTGACTGATAGTTCGTAAATAGTTGGGAAAAGAGAGATGCAAACAGAAAAGAGTGTGATGCAGTGGTTAAAACTGACTGACTCTGTGTGTGTATGTGGAGGGAAGGGTAGTGTGTGTTGTGTGTGTGTGTGTGTGTGTGTGTGTGTGTGTGTGTGCGCGCGCGCACTTGCCCGTGTGTGTGTTGGGAGTGGGTGGTGGCATGCAGCTTGTTAGGAAAATCCAAAGTCAAATTACACTGAAATAAATGTATGAAGAAAACTAGATAGCAAGCGACTGACAGTGACACCAAAAACAGACATTGCTCTGAACGTGATAGATGTGATATTTTTATTTTAAAAAACACAACTAGTTTTGGAATTTACAGTACAAAGAAATCACAATTCAGAAATTTAAAAAAAAAATAAAGAAAAAAGCTAAGGAACGTGAGATAAAGTTGTTGAGGACATGATTATGCTGCATAGAAAAGAACAGGAAACAAGAAACAATATAGAATATAAATAGTGAGTCAGAAAAATCATGAAGTGGACCGGGAAGAGCTTCTCCACAACCCAGGCACTTGCACACAACCGCCGCAAATGGAGCCAACTGGTGCAACATTCGTCACTGCAGTGCCCCTACGACCCTGGAGGGGGTTACGGTAGCAGATGAGATGAGATGATTTTCAGTACAAAATAGGAACATGGATGGATGGAGTCCTACTTCCCTCAAAGCCAGGTGGCTGGCAGACTGGGAAAAACAGATTCTATCTATCTATCTATCTATCTATCTATCTATCTATCTATCTATCTATCTATCTATCTATCTATCTATCTATCTATCTATCTATCTATCTATCTATCTATCTATCTATCTATCTATCTATCTATCTATCTATCTATCTCTAGTTGTGTGTGTGTGTGTATGTGTGTGTGTGTGTGTGTGTGTGTGTGTGTGTGTGTGTGTGTGTGTGTGTGTGTGTGTGTGTCCGTCGAGAAAAGAAACTCTAATCTACATCAATAACCGGGAAAATATGATTCTAGAAATAATAACGATGACTCGGAAGGAATAAAGAGAACAGTTTTATATTGAGTTGTAAACAGTTAGACACGTTAAACATCGTGGAATGATTTGTTTTTATACAGAAATTATCCTCTCTTTCTTGTGGCCAAAGATACCTTCTGAAGGTCCTCAGGAGCTAAGATCAGTGCCGACTCCACTCTCCCCAAAATTTCTTCGGATAACACTATAAACCGAGGCCCCGTGTGCGAACGCGAGCAGAAGATCTTGCGCACACGTTAAAACCAGTTCCGCTTTTCGGAAGAGTAGGCCATTGTGTGCCAGTGGGAACGGATGACAAAATGTACAAAACTGCATACACATGGGGACTGGATGTAAAAAACCCACAAAGCACATGAGTGCTTATTCCATTATTCTCAAAATAATAATAATAATAATAATAAAAATAACAATAATAATAATAATAATAATGTATGGAATTAATATAGCGCTGATATAAAAGAAAATAAAAGAATAACTAATATTTTTAATGAATAAACGAGAAAAAATAATTCTAGAAACAATCACGATGATTCAGATGGAATACTCAGAACAGTTTTTATCCTGAGATGTAAACAGCAGAACACGTCCAAACAACGCGGAATTACTGGTCTGTGTAAAGGAATTATATTATCCTCCTCTCTTTCTTCTGCCCCCCCCCCCCCTCAAAAAAAACCCCCACCAACCCCGGCTCTTGAAGGTGGAACAGCACAGCAGGAGGCAAGGCAGGCAGCCTGTGCTCTGAAGCAAACGCCATGCAAATGGAAAAAGTCCGGGCATCAATGGTTTGGGTTCTGGAATTCTTTGAGTGGTTTTTTGGAAAGAACCGCGGCTTTCAGAGCGCTTAGTGAAGCTTGCAAGAGATGAGGGAGGGGGAGAGGGGAGGGGGAGGAGGGGGGGGGGAGTGATTACTTCTGGTCCCCCCCCCCCCCCCCCTCCCGAAAGGGGAAGAGAGACAAGGGAGGCAAT
>CM054148.1:46666960-46691960 GCA_028751875.1 Rapana venosa | reverse complement strand
ACTGCTAGTGACGGTGGTGTGGACAGGGGTGTACCAGCGCTGGTGTGTCGAGTGTTGACTCTGTTGCACGTGCTGGAACTTCAACTACAGCTTGTCCTTGCTTTGCTTTGGCGTTTAAAAACTTGGTTCCTTCGTTCATCAACAGAGAAATTGGTCACAAGTGAGTTAAGGTCTGGCACATGAGCGTGTTTGGAGCACATCAGTCAAATGGTGAGTTGGACCAATATTGTAGTATTCAATCTGGACGACTGTGTCCATATTTGGAAACTGCCCCTGGCAGACTTGAAAGATCAAACTGTCGACGTGTTATTTCTCACAGAACTTCTGGAGTTAAATGTCTCTTGGTTCTTGGCCTCGAGATGGGGTTCTATTTTATGTGTTTAAGCAGTAGCACTATATGGGTTTTTTTTCTTTCCAATTTTGGAAAAAAAAATAGTGGGAAGCAAGTTTGCTGGGAAAGTTTCATGTCTTGTCTTTTCAAATTTTCTTCGTTTATCTATATTGATCTGACGTTTGTGTGTTTCTTTTTTTGATCTGACAATACCATCTTCTCAGCACATTTCTATATCATCTTGAAGTCTTTTCAATATTTGCTTCGTCTCTCTGTCTTGTTCTGATCCTTCTTGAGCTGTTTCATCAGTCTTGTCCTGAAATATCTTCTCAACATGATCTATAAGAAACTTTTTCCTGAAGTCAGAATGCGGCTACCTTAACAGTAAGCAAACGGTCGCATACGCAAAATCTCGAGCCATAGGGAGAGAGAGAGAGGGAGAGAGAGAGAGAGAGAGAGAGAGAGAGAGAGAGAGAGAGAGAGAGAGAGAGAGAGAAAACCCATGTTGAAAGAAAAAAGTGATTTATTTACTTACATGTGCGATTTATTTACCTATAATTTTTTCAAAGATTGGGAACCATTGTTGTTGTTGTTGTTGTTGTTGTTATTATTATTATTATTATTATTATCATTATTATTATGATAAACCCTCTGGTAGGCTAAGGATAAAAAGAACACTGAAACCAGAATCGTTCTCTGCCGCATTTCAAAATTCTCAGTTTTCAGCAGAGCTAAGAGCTAGAACTCTCGTAAGACTTGAACCAGGAGTGGCAACTCTTTGACAGACATAATGATGTTCTAGGTAGGCCAGAAGTGTTCTAAACGGCAACTGATTTTGCACGCTAGAACTTGCCGCAATCCTTTGTAAAGTAAAAGAAATGTAACAAGTGTCATTTCTTCCTGGGAAAAGCCTCCTTGACACGGGGGCTTAGAAAATGGAGGATAATGCTTTTGTAACTGTTAGAGAAAAAAACACACTTTAAAAACACGTTCGGATTTGACAATGGAAAACGATGGTCTTTTATAACTTTGAGGGCCCTGGTTGGAATGTCGGGGGCCTGTCAGTATAAACAGCATCCCCACATTCTGGAAATTCTGTGTAGGGATTTCCCTCTTTTCTATCCCTCTCTTTGTTTCTGCCTTGTTCCTTTTCTTCCTGTCAACTCCTTTTTGTCTATTTTCTGCCTTCTTGGTCCATTTTCCTGCCTTTTTTTCCCGGAAAGACTTAAAAGATAACAATTCTCTCCCACGCCGAAGTCGGATGCGCTGGGCGTGACTTGTTAGGCGCTTAAGGGCAGCGCAACGCATTCTGGCTCACGTGGCAGACAACAATAGCTGCTGTCTGAGCTGTTCGACGAAGAAGAATAACCTTGTAAGACTTGATCTCTGGAAGGTTTTCAGCCATAATTATTATTATCTTGTACAAAAGTGGCAGAGAAGTTGAGGGTAGGACGAGACAGAGAAAAGCACAGCGGGAAGTTAAAAGTGCTGGCGTCATGTGAAAGTCACAGGAAGCAAACAGTCTCGTCACTCGGCCAGTTCAAAGACAAACAGACGGAGTGTCTGGCACTGGGTACAACTTGTTCCACTGAAATGGGGGACGGGACAGCCTAGTGGTCAGAACATTGCGCTCGCAATCTGACGACCCGGGCTCGATTCCCGTTCAAGGGGATATTTTCCCCCGGAGTTAACATCAGTGCCGACTCTACTCTCCCCAAAAGTCCTTCGGATGAGACTCTAAACCGAGGCCCCGTGTGTAAACGCACGCAGAACATCTTGCGCACACGTTAAATCCTGTTCCGCTTTTCGTAAGAGTAGGTCATTGTGTGCCGGTGGGAACAGATGACAAAAGTTACAAAACCGCATACACACGGGGACTGGATGTAAAAAAGTACATGAGTGCTTATTTCATTATCCTCAATATAAAAGAATAACATAAAAAAGGAAACCTGCCACTTTTCCCAGTCAAATTTTCCTTTCTGTGCGGAAAGTGGTGTATCTTCTGTCTTCTGATCTTTGGGTTACGTTGGATACCGTGTTCAGTAGTCGCTGTAAACTGAAAGAGTGCTGTGATTGGGAATTTTGGGTCGACAACTGGAAACCTTTGGTGTATATTGGGAATTTGGAGTTTACTCAAGGAATGTTTCGTTTTGACATCAGGAATTTTTAGTTTACATTGGGGAGTTATGGTGTACTCTGGAAATTTTTGGTTTACTTCGGGAAGTTTTAGTTTACACTGAGAACTTAAGCTTACACGTTGGTTTATATCTAGAATCTTTGGCATGCATCAGGAATCTTTTGTTTAACATTGGGAATCTTTGGTTCACATCGGAAACCTTTGGTTTACATACTAAAATTTAGGTTATGCGGGAATCTTTGATTAACACTCGGAGTCTTTGGTTTCCGTCAGAAATATTTAGTTTACATCCAAAATATTTAGTTTCTGTTAGAAATCTTTGGTTTACATCAGAAACTTTTGGTTTACGTTATGAATTTTTGGCTTACACCAGAAATAGTTGGTTTACAGCGGGAATATTTGGTTTACGACAAGAGTCTTTGGTTTACACCAGGAATCTCCGGTTTACATCAGCAGTCTTTGGTTTATGTGAGGAATATTTGGTTTACGTTAGGAGTCTTTGGTTTATACTTGGAATCTTTAATCCACACCGGGAATATTTGGCTTACAGTTGGAACCTTTGGTTTACACTGCCAAATCTATGGTTTACGCTTGAACTCTTTCATAGTTATAGCTTCGCAATATTTGGTTTATGCCTCACAGCCACACCAGTGATGGGGAGGGGGGGGGGGAAGGGGGAGAGGGAGGCGCAATGGCCCGCTGGATAAGACAACAGGCTTCCAATCCCAATGGTCTTGAAATAACGGGTCGCCAGTTCAAACCTTGGCTGCACTTGATAAATAAAAAGAAGGGGAGAGAAATCTTTACGATCTTTCCCCCTTCTAACGAATTCATATTAGTATTGACTAAAGATCTTGAAAATCCTTCGGGTGAGACTATCAATTGAAGTGCGGTGTACGTGTGTGAGTGCGCGCAGGATGTCTTGTGGTCTACACAAGTTCAAACCCCATCCATCCATCCATCCATCCATCCGTCCGTCCGTCCGTCCGTCCGTCCATCCATCCATCCATCCGTCCATCCGTCCGTTCGTCCGTCCATCCATCCATCCATCCATCCATCCATCCATCCATCCATCCATCCATCCATCCATCCATCCGTCCGTTCGTCCGTCCGTCCATCCATCCATCCATCCATCCATCCATCCATCCATCCATCCATCCATCCATCCGTCCATTTTCGCAGAAGAAACGGTCAGTTAGGGGGGATGGGATGGGCGGCAAGAGCATACCCAGCATGCACCCTGCTACCGGGAGAAAATCGGCTCCGCTTGATACATCTTGCTGACATCACACTGCTCGTGAACAATCCAGTGCATTCTCCATCCACTCCTCAAGAAGTTAAGGAGAAGTCAGGTCAGGTCAGGTCAGGTCAAGAGATCAAATGAGGTCAGGTCAGGTCAAGTCAGTTCAGATCAAGTCAAGTCAAACAGTTTTGTTCACTTGCAGCCCATTCTTTCATAAAATGTTATATGGATGTTAGAGTACTCCTATAATAATAATAATAATAATAATAATGTATGGAATTTATATAGCGCTGAATCTCGTAAAGCTACAAATCAAAGCGCTTTTTAAATTTATGCATGTGTATGCGGTTTTTTAAAATTTTGTCATCTGTTCCCACCGGCACACAATGGCCTACTCTTTCGAACAGCGGAACAGGATTTAACGTGTGCGCAAGATGTTCTGCATGCGTTCGCACACGGGGCCTCGGTTTATAGTCTCATCCGAAGGACTATAAGCATTGCTTGGTGTATTCATTTCATGTAGTTGTGCTACGTTGTTTCTGAACTAATAACAGTTTGTTTTAACTCCAATCACGACATTTTTTTTATACGGAAAATCACACCAGCAGACGATTTTCGTTCTGTCATCTAGCTGTGTGAAGCAAATAGTGACCTTGTAGGAGAAAAGAAGAAAAGAGAAACCAGAATATTGTTACAAGTACTTCAACTTTATAGATTTCTTTGGTTTTGTTTAAAGAGATGGCTTGAAATATCGAGAGGTTTGCTTAGGTTGGGATGTGGGGAGGCGGTATGAAATCATCTAACGGCAACATTGTTCAGGGTTTGTCTGTCTGTTCATCTTCTGTTATCTGTTTGCTTGTTTGTTTGTTTGTTTGTTGTGTGGGTGCTTGCCTAGATGTTTGTTCGTTTGTTTGTTTGTTTGTTTGTTGATGTGCATTTGTTTGTCCAGTTTGTTGTAATATCTGTTTGACTGTTTGCTTTTATTTATTCGTGTATCATTTTTGCTTGCTGCTCATTTGTTTGCTTATTTGGAGCATCGTTTTCTTCTCAATTCCGTTCTTCGTGTAAAGCTAATTAGGAACGACAAGATAACAGCGCTGAGCGTTCTCATAGAGACAGACAACAGTATTTACTGTTCTGTCCACCAGTCGTCACACTAATGATGTCTGCTGAGCACAATATCAGCTTGAAGCTTGTTGCTGCTCTGCTGCTGATGCTGATTGCTGTTCACATGTAACAACATGCTCTGTTTGACAAAGACTGATGACACCGAGGCAACATTTTTTTTCTCCTGTGTTTTGCCGCAAGAGCCATTAGTTTGTCGTTTTGATCATGTTGAAGAATGAACCCCCGGGCTCAGATCTAGGCAGGATAACATGGGCAGCTGAAGAAGAGCATCAAGAATTCATGATGTGGATGTGGCCTCTCCCCCTACAGTGCTATAAGTCACGATGTGGATGTGGCCTGGCCCCTCTGACAGTTTCAGAAGTCATGTGGATGTGGCCTAGCCCCCTACAATGTCAGAAGTCATGATGTGGATGTGGCCTAGCCCCCCTACAGTGTCAGAAGTCATGTGGATGTGGCCTAGCCCCCCCTATAATGTCAGAAGTCACGATGTGGATGTGGCCTAGCCCCCCCTATAATGTCAGAAGTCACGATGTGGATGTGGCCTGACCCTGTCCCCCTTCTACAGTGTCAGAAGTTGCAGGCTGATCATTGTCTAGAAGGGGGCATCTTCTCTGAAGACTTTCTGCTGACCACCTCTCCATGCAGTTTCTGTCTTCAAAGCTTTGTTTTTGTTTCCTTTGCTTAAAAAGGTAAAGGTAAAGGAGTCCCATAACCTATAAGGTCGTAGGGGAGCGAGGCGTCAGAGACCTCACTTCTCTAGGGCCAGCATATTGAGGGGGCGCCCATCTCCTCTCCCTCGCTGCTTTACCTTCCCTGACCCTAAAGAGGGCAGGTACCCATTTACAGCTGGGTGAACTGGGGGAACTGTACTGAAGCCAAGGCGCGCAAACGGTCACCCATCCAACTGGTAACCACGCTCGACGCTGCTTAACTTGGCTGGGGGAAAGCGAGTGCTCCGACCACTGAGCTATCCCGTCTCGCTTGTTTATTTGCTTGTTTCTTTTAGGCCAGTCTAGCCTAGTCAGGGGCATAGCTTCAGCAGCAGCAGCAGCAGTGTCGACAACAGCCACTGTACTGTTTTCTTATCAGGAGAAACCCAACAAACACCTACATCATCATCATTCGAGCACACATGTCCTTTTTGTGTCTAACAATGTGGATTAGGTAGCTCCGGTCTTTGACATATATTTTCAGCAACATTTACAAGAGGCAGACAGACAGACAGACAGGCAAACAGACATAGATAGATATGATGGACAGATAGATAGGTCAGACAGACAGACATACAGACAGACAAATAGGTACAGATAGACAGACAGATAGATAGTAAGATAGATAGATAGATATAGATAGATAGATAGATAGATAGGCAGACATACACACAGATAAATAGATAGATAGATGGATAGATGGATGAATGGATGGATGGATGGATAGATAGATAGATATATAGATATCCGGACAGGCAGACGGACAGATAGTTAGACAGACAGACAGACTGATAGATAGATAGATAGATAGATAGATAGATAGATAGATAGATAGATAGGCAGACAGGAAGACAGACAGTTAGACAGAGAGACAGACTGACTGATAGATGAATAGATAGATATATAGATAGATAGGTAGACAGGTAGACAGACAGACAGACAGACAGTTAGACAGACAGACAAACTGATAGATGGATGGATGGATGAATGGATGAATGGATAGATAGATAGACAGATAGATGGATGGATAGGCAGACAGACAGACAGAAAGACAGACAGACAGACTGATAGATAGATAGATAGACAGATAGATGGATGGATGGATGGATGGATAGATAGATAGATATAGGTAGATAGATAGATAGGCAGACAACAGACAGACAGTTAGACAGACAGATAGATAGAAAGATAGATGGATGGATGGATGGATGGATAGGCATACAGGCAGTAAGACAGACAGACTGATAGATATATTAGATAGATAGATAGATGGGAAGACAGACAGACAGTTAGACAGACATACAGACAGACAGACAGATAGATAGATAGATAGATAGATAGATAGATAGATAGATAGATAGATAGATAGACACTTCCATACATACACATGTTGGTAAGTACGGTAGATGGGTAGATAGACAGACAGACAGATAGACATAGAGAGGGACATAGGCTGGAAGAGAAACAGACAGGCCTAAGGAAAGAGGCAGACAGAAAAAAAGAGTGAGTATATAGGCAACCAACCAACCAACCAACCAGCCAACCAACTAACCAGCCATCCAACCAGCCAACCAGCCAACCAATCAGCCCAGCCAACCAACCAACCAGCCAGCTAACCAGTCAACCAACAAGCCAACCAACCAACCAGCCAACCAGCCAACCAGCCAACCAACCAGTCAACTACCCAACCAACCAGCCAGCCAACCAGCCAGTCAACCAACATGCCAACCAACCAGCCAATCAACCACAACCAACCAACCAGCCAGCCAGCTAGCCAGCCCAGTCTGCAGAAGGGACATACCTGAAAAGTCCTGGTAGCCCTGTGAGGAGGCAGGGAGGCGGCATGGGCTGAAGGCACAGGCAGGAAGTAGAGGACAGTCAGACACAAGGTGGCCACACTCCACGACTTCATGGTTCTACTCGACACTCGTTCTTCCTGTCTGGTGTCGGAAGTTTTCGCTTGGTCAGCTGGGACACCGCGTTAGGATCACTGCAGTCAGTCAGAGTCTCCAAGCTCCTCTTGGATGGTGGTATAGTGTTGGCCGAGTTAAGAACGAATCTAGGGTGGTTTTTTGATTCTTCAGCAGAACAAAACGTGGTCGAGTTTATTTGGTGTTGCTCTTTGTCGTTGTTTTCTTCCTTCTTTTCCTAGCTTGTTTGTTTGTTTGTTTTCGAATGTTCCGTTGAGAATTGTTGATCAGTTGGGTTTTATTTTAATTCCTGAAGAGTTTTCTTTCTTATGGTTTGTTTTTAATAAGTAATATTCGCAGTCACAATTATTGTTCACACTGTAGATAATTTCTAGAAAATTCTTGTGGTTTTCTTTTTTAAACTCTTCTTTTGTTATTGCTGTATTTTAGGCGAAGATCTTATTTTTCTCTTTCACAAAAGAACCGATAAATTTTTTAATGTCTTAAGTTTTTTTGTTTTTCCGTTACACAGCCTTATCTTAACTTTTGGGGTTTAATGGCTGAAGCATTCACACTGTTGTCTGTAAAACAATTCTACAAGTAAAAGTTCTTGTTAGCTAGAAGATTTTTCAGTTGTGGTTTTTTTTTCCCCCGAACGGGCTGTATTTTTGTTGTTGTTGTAAAGTCCACACGAGATTTAATCTGAACTTGCTGCAAAGTAAGGTTCCACAGCGCGTGTGTTCTCTCTCGGGTGTGTTTGGTCTGACCAGCTACCCCACAAAGAAATCGTCTGCAACACCGCCGTCATTTTATTGGCCAGGTCGCCTGTGTGTACGGGCTGCGCGTGCGCCGGAGATGCCGCGAGCGTTGGAATGCGGTGATGCAGGAAATGATGGCCTCACTTCAGATCTGTCCAGGGATAAAGGTTGTGTTCGGCCCGTGAGGCTGAGGGGTATAGATAGCCCTTTGCTACACTCCACAGTTAGCTTCGGGGTCAGGTAGTAGTGTATCTTCTACTAGTCAGAAGGGGAAAAAAATCTGCTTATTTTCACAGATTTGTTAAAGTATGGGAAAAGATTGTACTGTGTACTTGTTTTTTGAGATTGAGGACATAGAGCGATACCAGGTAGTCAGGAGAAAGTTGGAAATGATCATTACATGAGGGTTGCTTGTGTTCCTACAGTGTTGACCCCGCGCATGCATATTGTGATTAGGAAGTTCACAGAGGACAAAGGACTGAAGGAGTACAGTGTTTGCTGAATTTAAAAAAAAAAAACAACAACCCTCAAACGTAGCAAATTTATGAAAAATCACATGGGTTTTGAGCCAGAGGCTAGTCTTTCACAAAAAGTGTTGTTTTGTTTATTTGTTTGTTTGTTTGTTGTTGTTGTTGTTGTTTTACATTTCTGTGGCTGCCTCAGTACGTGCGGTATGAATGGAAGAGTGACGACATAGGAAAACAGAAGGGAAAGGGGCACCATTTACAGGTGGTGTGCGGCCTTCAAGTCAGATTTCTATGATGTGAAATTCGTACGGCTCTCATATGAGCAACGCCAACCTTGGGGGCTTTTTTGTACAATCTATTTTTCTCTGTCTGTCTTTGTCTTTCTGTCTGTCTGTCTGACTGTTTGTCTGTCTGTCTGTCTGTCTGTCTGTCTGTCTCTATCTCTCTCTATCTCTCTCCCTTTGTTTCTACTGTGTGAGAGTATAAGTATTGGGTTATTATTATCATGTATCCCTACGGGCGGGGACTGGCTGTAAAAAAGCACATTAGTGCTTATTCATTATCCTCGAAATAAAAGAGTTTCTCATTGTCATTGTCCCTCTCCCCCCTCTTTCTCTCTTATCTTTTTACATTTAGATTCTAATGAATAAGTATTCATGTGCTTTTTTTCTTTTTACGTCTAGTCCCCATGCAATGACTATATGTGTGCGTGTGCGTGCGTGCGTGTGCGTGCGTGCGTGTGCGTGTGTGTGTGTATGTGCGCGCGCGCGCGTGTGTATGTGTGTGTGTGTACGTTGTGTGTTTCTCTAATAGTACAGCTTTTTTATAGATTTTTTTTCCAGGGACCAAAACACACACACACACACACACACACACACACACACACACACACACACACACACACACACACACACACACACACACACACACACACACACACACACACACACGAGTTCTTGATAGGTTTTGTCTCATGCAAAAGACTAGCCCTCAGACCCCAACTCATGGATCCTGTAGTTGTGGGGGTAGGTCTGGGTTTGGCGGGAATCGAACCATGGACTCCTTGTTTTCTGGACTGGGATGCTACCGCTTGTCCCAAGATTCCAGTCCCATCTGTTTCTACTGTTGTTATTGTTGTTGTTACTGTTGTTGTTGTTGCTGTTTTTGTCTGTTGCTTGTTTGTTTGTTTGTTTCTTTTTACTAATGCCTAGTCTTGCGTGTATCGCACCTGGTAACAGCACAGCGATTGAATGATATTCCTATCTTGCTACAGGTTTCATCTGAACATCTTGCGCCCACGTTAAATCCTGTTCCGCTTTTCGTAAGAGTAGGCCATTGTGTGCCGGTGGGAACGGATGACAAAAATTTACAAACCGCATACACACGGGGACTGGATGTTTTATAAAAAGCACATAAGTGCTTATTTCATTATCCTCGATATAAAAGAATAAATAAATAAATAAAAAATATCCATTCAAACTAATCCAATCACATTTTATCGTACTCACATACCCGCACCAATCTCTCAGGCCATATCGGGGCTGTCACTTTCGTCCAATTTTCAATCTCAGACGACAACTGTGTAACTATATACAGATTAAAACACAGATTTACAACCAGCTCTGTTGTCGCTCCTCGGGCCAACGCCCAGGCCAACCATAAGGGTCAAGCCAGGATGGCCAGGGCGTTGTGGGGGAACCACGTAAATGAGACAGAAGAATGAGATACAGCCACTGCCCCACTCCTTGAAACCAACCCTAGTACTTAGGTAACTAGGACACGTTAACTCATATCAGACGGGAAAATCCCCCCCCCCCCCCCGTGGAAATGCCGGGGAACTGTCAATATAAATAACATCCCTACCTTTTGGAAATTCGGTGGTGGCTAGGAATTCACTTTTTTCTATCCCTCTCTTTGTTTCTGTCTTGTTCCTTTTCTTCCTGTCACCTCCTTTTTGACTATTTGCTGCCTTCTTTGTCCATTCTCCTGCCTTTCTTCCAGAGAGGCTTAAACCATAATTATTCTCTCCCACGCCGAAGTCGGATGCGCTGAGCCTGACTTGCTAGGCGCTTAACGGCAGCACAACGCATTTTCGCTCATATGACAGACAACCATCGTTGCTGCCAGAGCGTTGAACAACAGAGAAGAAGAAGAAGAAGAAGAAGAAGAAGAAGAAGAAGAAGAAGAAGAAGAAGAAGAAGAATTGCGAAGAAGAAGAAGAAGAAAAAGAAGAATTGCGAAGAAGAATTAAGAAGAAGAAGAAGAAGAAGAAGAAGAAGAAGAAGAAGAAGAAGAAGAAGAAGAAGAAGAAGAAGAATTAAGAAGAAGAAGGAGAAGAAGAAGAAGAAGAAGAATTGCGAAGAAGAAGAAGGAGAATTGCGAAGAAGAAGAAGAAGAAGAAGAAGAAGAAGAGAAGAAGAAGAAGAAGAAGAAGAAGAAGAAAGAAGAAGAAGAAGAAGAAGAAGAAGAAGAAGAAGAAGAAAAAGAAGAAAACGAAGAAGAATTGCGAAGAATTGCGAAGAAGAAGAAGAAGAAGAAGAAGAAGAAGAAGAAGAAGAAGAAGAAGAAGAAGAAGAAGAAGAAGAAGAAGAAGAAGAAGAAGAATTAAGAAGAAGAAGGAGAAGAAGAAGAAGAAGAAGAATTGCGAAGAAGAAGAAGGAGAATTGCGAAGAAGAAGAAGAAGAGAAGAAGAAGAAGAAAAGAAGAAGAAGAAGAAGAAGAAGAAGAAGAAGAAGAAGAAGAAGAAGAAGAAGAAGAAGAGAAAGAAAGAAGAAAAGAAGAAGAATTGCGAAGAATTGCGAAGAAGAAGAGAAGAAGAAGAAGAAGAAGAAGAAGAGAAGAAGAAGAAGAAGAAAAGAAGAATTAAGAAGAAGAAGGAGAAGAAGAAGAAGAAGAATTGCGAAGAAGAAGGAGAATCGAAGAAGAAGAAGAAGAAGAAGAAGAAGAAGGAAGAAGAAGAAGAAGAAGAAGAAGAAGAAGAAGAAGAAGAAGAAGAAGAAGAAGAAGAAGAAGAAACGAAGAAAATGCGAAGAATTTTCGAAGAATTGCGGAAGAAAAAAGAAGAAACGATATAAGAAGTGAAGTAAGATGAGTAAAAGAGAAGAAGAAACAAAGACGACGACGACGTATAAATGCCTGATTTCTCTCAGAGTTAAATTGTTGGCCGTGGAATATAACGAAAAACGATATTTAAGGAAGTCTGCAGTCAATGCTTGTGTCTATACTTATCTTTCAGCGACTGATTGAAACCAAAACGCTTTTTTCCTTAGTCGACTTTTAAAGAGCGGTTTTCTGATTTTTTTCTTCTTTTTCTTCTCATGTGAGAAACATTGCCGGGAAAAGCACATGCACCCAGAATGTTGGTAAAGAAATGCTGCACTGCACTGCACGGAACTGTGCCGTGTGGTGTCTTCTTTCATGGAGATGTTGGAGACCTTTGAGATGTTGCTTTCTTCTTCTTCTTCTGTCTAAAGGTTTTGTATCTGTGTTATATTGTTATTTGTAGTGTGTTGTGTTGTGTTGTGTTGTCTTGACTTGCGCTGTATTGTATTGCATTTGTAGTGTGTTGTGCCGTCTTGAATTGTATTGTATTGTATTAATGATAATAAATAAAAATGTATGGAATTTGTACAGCGCTGAATTTAGTAAAGGAACAAATCAAAACGCTTTGCATTGTAAACTACTTTGAGGCACAGCAGATTTCACAGTGGGGGTCAGAACTGCGGGGAAGCTTAGTTTTCTATCACTGGAAGTGCTCCTGTGCACCACCACCACCACCACCACCACCATCATCATCATCATCATCATCATCATCATCATCATCATCATCATCATCATCATCATCATCATCATCACCACCACCACCCTCATCACCACCACCACCACCACCACCACCACCACCACCACCACCACCACCACCACCACCACCACCACCACCACCACCACCATCATCATCATCATCATCATCACCACCACCACCACCACCACCACCACCACCACCACCACCACCACCACCACCACCACCACCATCATCATCATCATCATCATCATCACACCACCACCACCACCCCACCACCACCACCACCACCACCACCATCATCATCATCATCATCATCATCATCACCACCACCACCACCCCACCACCACCACCACCACCACCACCACCATCATCATCATCATCGTCACCACCACCACC
This sequence comes from Rapana venosa, assembly GCA_028751875.1. Lineage (NCBI taxonomy): Eukaryota > Metazoa > Mollusca > Gastropoda > Neogastropoda > Muricidae > Rapana > Rapana venosa. The sequence goes on along the minus strand of CM054148.1, from coordinate 46,679,081 downwards.
ACCCCACCACCACCACCACCACCACCGCCACCAAGAAGCCTAGTTTCCTATCACTGGAAGTGCTCCTGGGCCACACACAGCTGCACGAAACTTCAGCTGCTCACCCCAGGGAAGAGAGCACGACGCCACAAGAGCAGCTGCCCTCCATTAAACAACAACCAACCCCAAAGACCCACACCTACATTTGTGGCTTTTACAAAGAAACGAAAGTGTTGGGTTTTTTTCTTCAACAGAATTCTGCCGTGGACAGCTCTCTTCTTGCCGTGGCTTATTTTTTCTGTGTAATAAATAAATGCGTGTCTTTTACAAAGAAATAAAAGTGTTGGTTTTTTTCTTCCACAGAATTCTGCCGTGGACAGCTCTCTTCTTGCCGTGGCTTATTTTTTTCTGTGTAATAAATAAATGCGTGCCGCACACAGACTGGGACCCCAGTTTATCGTTTGAAGCGAAAGACTAGCACCCTGACCACCGATCAAAGTTTAAAGGGTTGGCAGAGTTTCGGGTTCAGGCGGGGATGGAACCCGCGACCTGTGGCTGTCTGGGTGGTGATCAACCTTTCGACCACAGTGATGAGTGAGAGCTGAGCAGACTCCGGGTGGTGTGCAGACTATGGCTGTCGTGGGTCATAATTATGGTCTGGGGGCCTTAGGTTGGCGTTTTGTTGTATTTGTAAATGCATTTAGAATTTTTTTTTTTTTAAAAACCCAACACATTCTCTGACGAAAATTCTTGTTGCCACAACAACCCCCATCACGACCAACGGATACAACATGATCATGATCATCATAGTCGTCGTCGTCGTCGTTATATCATCATGATCATCATGATCATCATCATCGCCATCATCATCGCCACCATTATCGCCACCATCAACATCGCCACCATCATCATCGCCATCATCATCATCGCCATCATCATCACCACCACCACCACCACCATCATCATCACCACCCACCACCACCACCACCACCACCACCACCACCACCACCACCACCACCATCGCCACATCATCGCCATCATCATCGCCATCATCATCGTCATCATCATCGCCATCATCATCGTCGTCGTCGTCATCATCATCATCGTCATCATCATCACCACCACCACCACCACCACCACCACCATCACCATCATCACCATCATCATCGCCGCCGCCGCCGCCGCCGCCACCACCACCACCACCACCACCACCACCACCACCACCACCACCACCACCACCACCACCACCATCATCATCATCATCATCATCATCATCATCATCATCATCATCAGGATGTGATATCGCTTTAGTCTTCATCTCCACCTCCCCCTATCCCGTGGTCCAGTGGGCCGTGGGGGAACCAATGAAAATTTTGAAAAAATGCTCTACTGTTATTGTATGTTTGTCCGTCGTGTCCGACGATGACCTCTAAAACAGCAGAGGAGGCAGCTGCTGATTTGGAAACTGGGCAGAAATTTGATTATAGTGGAGATGCCTTGCCCACAGCACATCCCCACTCTCTCGGCCAAGTGGGCATAAGGACAGTCAGCGTTGGAGATGCTCTCCAAAGGCCAACCAGCTCCCAGGGCTGCAGCACATAAGGACTGTGCGAGTCAAGCCTCCTAGTCAGAGAGTCATAGTCGATCACTAAAGACTAAGCTGTAAAGTGAAATTCCATGAGTGGGAAAGCCACTGGTCATACAGCCTCTCACTTTGCTGTTGCCCCCAGCATCAATGGTTTAATCAAGAACTGTGATAAAGCCCAGGCGCTGACGGCGTAATGTTATAGTACGTGCATCCAAAATCAACACCAGTTCCAGAGGTTTTAAAAACAACACACACACATACACATAAACTTACAGACAAAAGACGAACAGGTAAACAAATTAATTATTACACGCACAAGCACCCCTTCTCCTTCCTCCCCCCCTCTCTCTCCACACACACACACACACACACACACACACACACACACACACACACACACACACACACACACACCACGCACGCAGCACGCACGCACGCACGCACGCACGCACGCACGCACGCACGCACGCACACACACACACACTAAATTAACTAAATCAAAGATTAATGTCTCCCCTTGTCCCCCTTGGGAGCTTCAGAGAGCTAATTTTGATATCAATTATTCTTCTCTAACCAAAAAAGGAAATGAAAATATTCTTAGTGCATCAGTAAAAGAATATATGCAAACTACATATCCAGAACATCTAAAAATCTACACTGACGGTTCACTTTTGAGCGACAATGGGGCGGGTGCAGCATTTGTCATCCCATCTCTGAAGATAGAGAGATCATTTTCTATTGGAAAAAATCGATCTATATTTACAGCTGAACTGTCTGCTATTTCGATGGCTTTGTATTATCTTCTAGATTTTCCGAAAGACATTTTCCAGATACTTTTCTGTGTTGATTCCAAGTCAGTGTTACTTGCATTAAAAAATTTCAGCTCAAAAGTGAGACAAGAGCTCATAACTGAGATATGTCATCTGATTCATTTTCTGATGTTACGGGGTACTAATATAACTTTCTGCTGGATTCCTTCTCATTGTGGTATCCACTTTAACGAAAAAGTTGACAGATTGGCAAAATGCGGAGCAAAGCATGACAGTGGTTCTTACAGCATAGATGTTCCTTTATCTGCCTATGAGGGCTTTAGCATATTGCAAAATGCATGCTGGAAACACTTTAAAAAGAAACTACAAGAAATTGGTTTTTCCTGGAATGATGATATAACTCATTTATTATCTTATGATGATATCAAATGCCATAATTCACAAGAATATAGAAACGTTGTATCACTTATCTACAGGTTTAAACTCAATGCTTTTAGATCTAAATTTTCAAAATCCGCAACTTGTATCTGTGGCGAAACTATTACCAACGCTCACGTTCTCTTACAATGTCCAGATCTACAAACCTTTTTACCCGTCTTCCCAGTCCGTTGCTTAGAGCAAATACTTAAAGACACCCCTTTAATGAAAGATATTGTATTGTCATTAACTCATTGTCCTATTATCAGATACCTATAGTACATTGTATTTTATTTAGTTGTAGAAATTGCAAAGTTAGTGTTCGAGCTGTTATTTCTATCTTTTCAAAGTTCTTTTTTACGCTTTATATTATTAATATTTGTAAATTGTCAATGATTAGCTATATGCATCCCCTTACACACTCACACACACACACACACACACACACACACACACACCTTCCCGTCTGATATCACTGTTTAGTGGAAGGACGTTAAACTGAAGAACTACTACTACTACTACTAACACAACACACACACACACACACACACACACACACACACACACTCCATTATCCTCGAAATAAAAGAATAAAATAATATAAATGAAATTTCTCTCTCTCTCTCTCTCTCTCTCTCTCTCTCTCTCTCTCTCTCTCTCTCTCTCTTTCTCCGGGGGGAGTAAATTTCAGCAAGGGGCTTTGTGGCGGCAGTCTGTGAGAGAGAGAGAGCACCGGCAGGAGGAGGCCAGTTCTGGGGCCCAAAGAAAGACCCAGGGGCGGGGAGAGGCAGACGACAGCAGGCTGACATTGCTGGCTCCGCAAATGACAAGAGGACTCGAAGACAAGCCTTGCTCCATACCTCACCCACGACAGACAATAACTGCCGCACACGCGCGCGCTGTCAGTCACTGTAGTGACATTCCCCATCCCCTACCCTCACCCCCTAGTGTATTGGCATTCCGTGGTTCGTAGGCAGGTGGTTTTTTTTGTTTTTTGCGTGGTGTGGAGTGGTTGAGTAGGCCTGACGTTTCGTCACAAACCCAGGACTACCGCTGAAGCGTCACGGTGGGTGGGAATTACATCACTTTGTCGCCTGCACCCCCCATATCACTCCCACGTCGGTGTATGCTGTAACCGCCCTGTGTTTACAGAAGCTTGTCTCCGTAAAGCTTTACTGCAGTCGGACTGTTTCGTCACACCTTTCTTATTCAGTCCCATCGAACAAATAACGAATACGAATACGACAGCCATGTGGGTTTGGAGCAAAGTGTTAAGGTGGGGGAGAGGAGAAAAAAAGGAATCCAAAAACATAATGCACTATCAAGAAGAGAACAGAAATATAACCTGTATGAAGCAGACGATATTTAGAGATTTCTTCGCTCGTTCAAGTGCCCACATTCCGTTACGAAACGTGGCAGATCCACAGAGTTGCTGATGTATTTTGGGCAGCATCGAAACCAGTTACCACTTTAAGTCACGGCAGAGTTCTCTGCGTGAAATTCGGGCTGCTCTCCCCTGGAGGGAGAGAGCGTGGCCACAAGAGCAGCGCCACACATGTTTTTTTTCTTTTCCGGTCTGTAACTGTATTTGTTTTCCTCTCATAATGGCTTGTTCTACAGAATTTTGCCAGGGACAACTCTCTTGTTGCCGTGGATTCTTTTACGCGCGCTAAATAATTATGTGTAACACACGGGACCTCGGTTTATTGTCACATCCGAAAGACTAGCACCCAGACATCACTCATGGTCTAATGGATGGGGAGAAAGTTCAGGCCCAAACGGGGATCGAACCACCGCACACTTCGGACCCGGACTTCTCGCTTTCTAGGTTGGCGCGTTACCTCTAGACCACCGATTCACTTGTCAAATTCAATAGCTAGTTCTTGATGAAGACAGCCAGAATGTAGATCAAAAGCTGTTAAAACGGCAAAGTTCTTTTCCGATTTACTGAAAATGTTCCCTGAGCCTATGTGATAACGTGTGCATCGTATTCTTGCATTGTAGTTTTGATATTTATTATGTCAGTGAATGTCTGTCGGTTTTTTGGGGGGTTCAATACCTTTATTCAATATTGACTATTATAAGTGATGAAGACAGAAGGCCACATGACTGATAGAGCAGGAGAGCAAACCAAAGCCTAACCCCCCCCTCCATTCCCCAAAGAAACTAATGACTAAACCAGTCTATCAAGGATTCAGGACTAAAGACAAAGGCTCAGACATACTTTTCCAAAAAAGATCAGATAAAGCGATTACCCCAGCAGTGGTCATAGCTATGAGGATAAAACCCTTGTTTTCGTCGCTGCACTTCTGCTCCGTTCGTGCCTTTGACTTCAGTACAGTCCCCCAGTTCACCCAGCAGTAAATAGGTACCTGCCCTCTTTATCAACACGGAAGGTAAAGCAGTGAGGGAGAGGAGATGGGCGCCGCCCTCAATATACTGGCCCCTAGAGAAATGAGGTCTCTGACGCCTCGCTTCACGACGACCTCAGAGATTATCGGAGCAGTTTTACTTTTTATGACGTGATGATGTTGGCCCCAATGTGGCCTTTGTGGTCGGCTGGGCCAAAACCAACATACCTCATATGAACCAACCTTGTTTTTGAGAGGTTAGAACTTTGGACTCCTGATCCAATGGTCACGGGTTGAAACCTCACCATCGTCAGCTGTGCAGTTGGAAGAGAATGATGTTCTAGTATGTTCAGAGCGAGAGTTGTGCAGTGTCTGATTCCTGTCCAGGCCTTCCAATGAGGGATCCAGGGTCGCACGATCCCTCTTCACAGGCATCATTATAGCATGACCATGCACGCCCGCTAAATCCCAGTGAAGAGTCAAACCATTCGCAAGTCCAATAAACTCGGAAATCCACCGGGAGAGACAAAAATGACTTCCAAGATTTTCTACCTTCCAAACAAAGGGAAAAAAAAAACAACTGATGGGAAATATTTCAAATTACAAACAATCGGTCATCGTTTATGTAGCAGGCATCCGTCAGTCTCGTCAGACTATGGAGTTGCGCTCTAGGTGTTTATACTTCAGAGCGCAAAGCCTGGGTAAGTCAGTATGGAGGGCAAGCTGTTACCCATGCAGCAGACCCCCCCCCCCCTCCCCACCACCTCTCCACGTCGCTGGAATGGATCATTGGAAAGGCAATCGCCGATACACATGGTTCCAGTGCCGTGGCAGGAGTTGCCAGAACGATGCTGTATACAGCTCTAAAGATCCGACCGACCTCCGGGATGGTGTCTAAACACAACACCTGTATGGATGCTGGGTTGTTGTTTTTTAATTTTGTCATCCGCTCATAACGGCACGTAATGGCCTTCTCTTCCGAAAGGCGGAACGGGTTTTAACATGTGCGCAAGATGTTCTGCATGCGTTCGCACACGGGGCCTCGGTTTATAATCTCATTCGAAGGGCTTTTACATTCAGTTCGATTTTTTTGGTCAAACTGGGAAGAAAGAGCGAGGCTGGGAATCGCATCTAGAACCTCACGGTTGACTTGTTGGCAGGCGAACGTCTTCACCATCATTACATCATCCTTCCTCATCGTTCAAATGTTTATTAAAGACCATTTTGACTGAGGAATTCAACAGTCCCTGTATTCCTGTTGTCTTGCCTTGTCTTGCCTTTTGTCTTCCCTTGCCTTGCCTTGCCTTGTCTTGCCTTTTGTCTTGCCTTTTGTCTTGTCTTGCCTTTTGTCTTGCCTTGCCTTGCCTTGTTTCGCCTTGTCTTGCCTTGCCTTGCCTGGTCTCGCCTTGTCTTGCCTTGCCTTTTGCTTTGGCTTGTCTTGCCTTGCCTTGCCTTGCCTTGCCTTGTCTCTTGGCTTGCCTTGCCTTGTCTTTTGTCTTGCCGTGCCTTGTTTTGCATTGCCTTTCCTTGTCTTTTGTCTTGTTTTGTCTTGTCTTGCCTTGCCTTGCCTTGCCTTGCCTTGCCTTGCCTTGTCTTGCCTTGCCGTTTGCCTTGCCTTGCCTTTTGTCTTGCCTTGTCTCGCATTGTCTTGTCTTGCTTTGCCTTTCCTTTTGTCTTGCCTTTTCCCTTGCCTTGTCTTGCCTTGCCTTGCCTTTTGCTTTGCCTCGCCTTGCCTTTTGCTTTGCCTTGCCTTGCCTTTTGCTTTGCCTTGCCTTGCCTATTGCTTTGCTTTGCCTTGCCTTTTGCTTTGCCTTGCCTTGCCTTGCCTTGTATTGCCTTTTGCTTTGCCTTGCCTTGCCTTTTGCTTTGCCTTGCCTTGCCTTTTGCTTTGCCTTGCCTATTGCTTTGCTTTGCTTTGCTTTGCTTGCCTTGCCTTGCCTTTTGCTTTGCCTTGCCTTTTGCTTTGCCTTTTGCCTTGCCTTTTGCTTGCCTTGCCTTTTGCTTTGCTTTGCCTTTTGCTTTGCCTTTCCTTTTGTCTTGCCTTTTCCCTTGCCTTGTCTTGCCTTGCCTTGCCTTTTGCTTTGCCTTGCCTTGCCTTTTGCTTTGCCTTGCCTTGCCTTTTGCTTTGCCTTGCCTATTGCTTTGCTTTGCCTTGCCTTGCCTTTTGCTTTGCCTTGCCTTTTGCTTTGCCTTGCCTTGCCTTACCTTTTGCTTTGCCTTTTGCCTTGCCTTTTGCTTGCCTTGCCTTTTGCTTTGCTTTGCCTTTTGCTTTGCCTTGCCTTTTGCTTTGCCTTGCCTTGCCTATTGCTTTGCCTTGCCTTTGCCTTACCTTGCCTTGCCTTTTGCTTTGCCTTGCCTTTTGCTTTGTCTTGCCTTTGCCTTGCCTTCTTGCCTTGCCTTGCCTTGCCTATTGCTTTGCCTTGCCTTTGCCTTGCCTTGCCTTGCCTTTTACTTTTCCTTGCCTTGCCTTGCCTTTCGCTATGCCTTGCCTTGGCTTGCCTTTTGCTTTGTCTTGTTTTGCCTTGCCTTTTGCTTTGCCTTGCCTTTTGCTTTGTCTTTCTTGCCTTTTGCTTTGTCTTGCCTTGCCATGACTTTTGATTTGCATTGCCTTGCCTTGCCTTTTGTCTTGTCTTGCCTTGCCTTGCCTTTTGCTTTGTCTTGTCTTGCCTTTTGCCTTGTTCTGCCTTGCCTTTTGCTTTGTCTTGCCTTGCCTTGCCTTTTGCTTTGCTTTGCCTTGCCTTTTTCTTTGCCTTGCCTTGCCTTGCCTTTTGCCTTGCCTTTTGCCTTGCCTTTTGCTTTGCCTTGCCTAGTCTTTTGCTTTGCCTTGCCTTGCCTTGCCTTGCCTTTTGCTTTGCCTTGCCTTTTGCTTTGCCTTGCCTTTTGCTTTGCCTTGCCTTTTGCCTTGCCTTGCCTTGCCTTGCCTTTTGCTTTGCCTTTTGCTTTGCCTTGCCTTTTGCTTTGCCTTGCCTTGCCTTTTGCTTTGCCTTGCCTTTGCCTTGCCTTGCCTTTTGCTTTGCCTTGCCTTTTGCTTTGCCTTGCCTTTTGCTTTGCCTTGCCTTTTGCTTTGCCTTGCCTTTTGCTTTGCTTTGCCTTGCCTTGCCTTGCTTTTGCTTTGCCTTGCCTTGCCTTTTGCTTTGCCTTGCCTTTTGCTTTGCCTTGCCTTGCCTTTCCTTGCCTTTTGCTTTGCCTTGCCTTTTGCTTTGCCTTGCCTTTTGCCTTGCCCTGCCTTTTTCTTTGTCTTGCCTTTTGCTTTGTCTTGCCTTGCCTTTTCTCTTGCCTTGCCTTTTGCTTTGCCTTGCCTTTTGCTTTGTCTTGCTTTTGCTTTTGCTTTGCCTTGCCTTTTGCTTTGCCTTACCTTTTGCTTTGCCTTGCCTTTTGCTTTGTCTTTCCTTGCCTTTTGCTTTGCCTTGCCTTTTGCTTTTCCTTGCCTTGCCTTTCGCTATGCCTTGCCTTGGCTTGCCTTTTGCTTTGTCTTGTTTTGCCTTGCCTTTTGCTTTGCCTTGCCTTTTGCCTTGTCCTGCCTTGCCTTTTGATTTGCATTGCTTTGCCTTGCCTTTTGCCTTGTCTTGCCTTGCCTTGCTTTTTGCTTTGTCTTGTCTTGCCTTGTGCCTTGTTCTGCCTTGCCTTTTGCTTTGTCTTGCCTTGTCTTGCCTGTTGTCTTGCTTTGTCTTGCCTTGCCTTTTGCTTTGCCTTGCCTTTTGCCTTGTCTTGCCTGTTGTCTTGTTTGTCTTGTCTTGTCTTGTCTTGCCTTGCCTTGCCTTTTGCTTTGCCTTGTCTTGCCTTGCCTTTTGCTTTGCCTTGCCTTGCTTTGCCTTTTGCTTTGCCTTCCTTGCCTTGCCTTTTGCTTTGCCTTGCCTTTTGCCTTGCCTTTTGCTTTGTCTTGCCTTGCCTTTTGCCTGCCTTGCCTTGCCTTTTGCTTTGCCTTGCCTTGCCTTGCCTTGCCTTGCTTTGCCTTTTGCTTTGCCTTCCTTGCCTTGCCTTTTGCTTTGCCTTGCCTTTTGCCTTGCCTTTTGCTTTGTCTTGCCTTGCCTTTTGCCTGCCTTGCCTTGCCTTTTGCTTTGCCTTGCCTTGCCTTGCCTTGCCTTGCCTTTTGCTTTGCCTTGCCTTGCCTTTTGCCTGCCTTGCCTTGCCTTGCCTTTTGCTTTGTCTTGCCTTGCCTTTTGCCTGTTTTGCCTTGCCTTGCCTTGCCTTTTGCCTTGCCTTGCCTTTTGCTTTGCTTTGCTTTGCCTTGCCCTTTGCATTGCCTTGCCTTTTACTTTGTCTTGCCTTGCCTTTTGCTTTGCTTTGCCTTGCTTTGCCTTTTGCTTTGTCTTGCCTTGCCTTGCCTTTCGCTTTGCCTTGCCTTGCCTTGTCTTACCTTACCTTGTCTTGCCTAAATATTTTTTTACCTTTAAAAAAGCGGTCTTGATGGCGGTCTTGGTGTGCATGTCGGAATGGAAGAGAAGAGAAGATAGAACGTACGTAAATTGGTGTCACATCTCCATATCACGAACATCATTGTACTTTATGTTTTGTAGTAAATATCATATTACATGCACATCCGATCTGACCCCTGCTGTTGTCTGGGGGTATTGAGTTGTGGTCACTGACATAAGAAATAAAATGTCATGGCTGGTCAGTGGGGTTTTTGCGACTGTCGAAAGTCTTGTGGCCAGAGTGCGCAGTTAAGATAAATCGCATGTAGTACCTTTTTTCCTTGGGTCACGAAATAACTGGTTCCAGTTAAGACGATTTCAGGTGTATCCAAATCGAACACATGCATACGCGTTCGCGCTAACACACACACACACACACACACACATTCACATACACACACACACACACACAAACACACACACACACACATACACACCACACCACACCATACCACACAACAAACAAACAAACACAAACACACACATGTACACACACTCTCTTTCTCTCCCCCACACACAACACACATACACACAACACACAAACCACATAACACACACACACAACACAACATGCACACGCACACACACGCAGGCAGTCACATAGCACCAGTACTATGAGTTCCGCCACCACTTCTACCCTCACCACCACCGTATGACTACCGCCACAATCATCACTAACAACAACAGCGACAACAACGACAACAACAACAACAACAAAAACAGCAACAGCAGCAGCAAAACGAAGAGGTTTTTCGTTGATGAATTTAATTGAAAGCATCTGTAAGGAATTCCTTACTAATATCGTAACTTTGTGCCTGCCTATAAAGATACGTACAAGTATGCGTGCAAGCCTCTGTGTCTGTGTGTGTGCGTCCGTGCGTGCGTGCGTGCGTGCGTGCGTGCGTGGTGTGTGTGTGTGTGTGTGTGTGTGTGTGTGTGTGTGTGTGTGTGTGTGTGTGTGTTGTGTGTGTGAGCTTTAGAGCTTTTTTTCTGATTTGATATAGTTATGCCCACAATTGTGCCATTTTGTTGTTATGAACTTCCGTAGTTTTCTCCAAACTAGACATGTTATTTGTATCTGCATGCATGCGTATTGGCATTGAAAGTAGCTGTTGTCCTTTGACCATGCATGGCTGTAGTGGCATGATGATGTTATAAGTTCGTGTAAGTCAGTGGAGTTGCATTTGCTTGTGGGTGCCATGTAGCTCAGCTTTTTCATCATGCTCTTTGCTGATTAACACCCAATTGAACCATTTTATTATACGATTCGTTAACCAAAGCACACACATCACACTACGCACAACTCCTATCACACACACCACATGCAGAAAACACACCGACAGAACATTTTTCCAGAACAACACGTTCAAACACACACACACACACACACACACACACACCACGACGCACACGACGCACACGCACACGACGCCCCACGACGACGACGACCACCACGCACACACCACGCACCAGCACCACACACACACACCACACACACACATGAAACAGACAAGACACCGACAGAATCACAACAGCACTTTCAAACACACAAACACACACACACAGACACACACACACACACACACACGCACACACACACACACACACACACACACACACACACACACACACACACACACACACACACATAGACACACACACACAACACACACAGACAAACACACAAACACAAGACTAGACGTTAACTAAGAACACACACACACACAAACAGACAGACAACAGACACACACACACACACACACACACACACACACACACACACACACACACACACACACACACACACAAACACACAACACACACACAACACAAACACAACACACACACACACAAACACACACACACACACACACAGAGAAACACACAAATCACTAAAGTGAATAACGTAAACTGAAGATACACAACACACACACACACACACACACACACACACACCACACACACACACACACACACACACACACACACACACACACACACACACACAAAAGAAACCCCAGCTTCCCCTCGTTACATATATACGCAGCACTTATTATTGTTATCCTCTTAACGATGGTAACCAAATCTTTCTCTCAGTCCATCTATTGTAGTGTATGTCTACGGACTGAAAGTACAGTGTACAGACTGGAATTTCACACCGTCACGTTTGTACAAAAACAAAACTAAACTCCCAAACAAAACAAAACTCCCAAACAAAAAGACAGTTACAGTTTTGCAAGAGACCAGCACAGTAGCACCAACACCAGCACACTGGAAGATTTCTCTGCCTGGTGTTTTTTTTTCCCCCTCTTTACTTGTTTTCTTCTCTGTTTCCTTCCCGCACTTTGCTTTTGTCCAGTTCTGCTCTGACGGCTGTACTGTTCTTGTTTCACTGGGGCGGGGTGTTGTGGGTTGTGTTTTCATGTCCCTGCAGACTGTGGGGCGTGGCCATGGCATAGGTTGTTGTCCTGGCATTCAGACCAGGAGGGCCCACCTTGTTCGAAGACGTAATATTTTGTCACTTCTCTACTCTACTTGTGTGAAGTATTATCGACCGAATTGTCACTTGCGCGTGAGTGCGTGCGCGAGCGTGCATGCGCG
>CM054148.1:46656960-46661960 GCA_028751875.1 Rapana venosa | reverse complement strand
ACTGCAGCATACACTTCATCTATCATTGACTGCAAAGTACAGTTCAGCTATCTTTGACTGCAGTATACACTTCATCTATCACTGACTGCAGTATACACTTCACCTATCACTGACTGCAATATTCACTTCACCTATCACTGACTGCAGTATACACTTCAGCTATCACTGACTGCAGTATACACTTCAGCTATCACTGACTGCAGTATACACTTCTATCACTGACTGCAGTATACGCTTCACCTATCTCTGAATGCAGTATACACTTCACCTATCACTGACTGCAGTATACACTTCTATCACTGACTGCAGTATACACTTCTATCACTGAATGCAGTATACACTTCTATCACTGACTGCAGTATATACTTCTATCACTGAATGCAGTATACACTTCTATCACTGAATGCAGTATACACTTCTATCACTGACTGCAGTATACACTTCTATCACTGAATGCAGTATACACTTCTATCACTGAATGCAGTATACACTTCTATCACTGACTGCAGTATACACTTCTATAACTGACTGCAGTATACACTTATGTCACTGACTGCAGTATACACTTCATCTATCACTGACTGCAGTATACACTTATGTCACTGACTGCAGTATACACTTCTATCACTGAATGCAGTATACACTTCTATCACTGACTGCAGTATACGCTTCACCTATCTCTGACTGCAGTATACACTTCACCTATCACTGACTGCAGTATACACTTCTATCACTGACTGCAGTATACACTTCAGCTATCACTGACTGCAGTATACACTTCTATCACTGACTGCAGTATACACTTCTATCACTGAATGCAGTATACACTTCTATCACTGAATGCAGTATACACTTCTATCACTGAATGCAGTATACACTTCTATCACTGACTGCAGTATACACTTCATCTATCACTGACTGCAGTATACACTTCAGCTATCACTGACTGCAGTATACACTTCATCTATCACTGACTGCAGTATACACTTCACCTATCACTGACTGCAGTATGCACTTCACCTATCACTGACTGCAGTATACACTTCAGCTATCACTGACTGCAGTATACACTTCTATCACTGACTGCAGCATACACTTCTATCACTGACTGCAGTATACACTTCATCTATCACTGACTGCAGTATACACTTCTATCACTGACTGCAGTATACACTTCTATCACTGACTGCAGTATACACTTCATCTATCACTGACTGCAGTATACACTTCACCTATCACTGGCTGTAGTATACACTTCTATCACTGACTGCAGTATGCACCTCACCTACCACTGACTGCAGTATATACTTCATCTATCACTGACTGCAGTATACACTTCAGCTATCACTGACTGCAGTAATATACACTTCACCTATCACTGACTGCAGTATGCACTTCTATCACTGACGGCAGTATACACTTCACCTATCACTGACTGCAGTATATACTTCATCTATCACTGACTGCAGTATACACTTCATCTATCACCGACTGCAGTATACACTTCATCTATCATTGGCTGCAGTATACACTTCACCTATCACTGACTGCAGTAATATACACTTCACCTATCACTGACTGCAGTATATACTTCATCTATCACTGACTGCAGTATACACTTCATCTATCACCGACTGCAGTATACACTTCATCTATCACTGGCTGCAGTATACACTTCACCTATCACTGACTGCAGTAATATACACTTCACCTATCACTGACTGCAGTATGCACTTCTATCACTGACTGCAGTATACACTTCACCTATCACTGACTGCAGTATACACTTCACCTATCACTGACTGCAGTATATACTTCATCTATCACTGACTGCATTATACACTTCATCTATCACTGACTGCAGTATACACTTCACCTATCACTGACTGCAATATTCACTTCACCTATCACTGACTGCAGTATACACTTCATCTATCACTGCCTGCAGTATACACTTCATCTATCACTGCCTGCAGTATACACTTCATCTATCACTGACTGCAGTATACACTTCTATCACTGACTGCAGTATACACTTCATCTATCACTGACTGCAGTATACACTTCAGCTATCACTGCCTGCAGTAAACACTTCTATCACTGACTGCAGTATACACTTCATCTATCACTGACTGCAGTATACACTTCTATCACTGACTGCAGTATGCACTTCTATCACTGACTGCAGTATACACTTCATCTATCACTGACTGCAGTATACACTTCTATCACTGACTGCAGTATACACTTCTATCACTGACTGCAGTATACACTTCTATTACTGACTGCAGTATACACTTCTATCACTGATTGCAGTATATACTTCTATCACTGACTGCAGTATACACTTCTATCACTGACTGCAGTATACACTTCTATCACTGACTGCAGTATGCACTTCTATCACTGACTGCAGTATACACTTCATCTATCACTGACTGCAGTATACACTTCTATCACTGACTGCAGTATACACTTCTATCACTGACTGCAGTATACACTTCTATTACTGACTGCAGTATACACTTCTATCACTGACTGCAGTATATACTGCTATTACTGACTGCAGTATACACTTCTATCACTGACTGCAGTATACACTTCTATCACTGACTGCAGTATACACTTCTATAACTGACTGCAGTATACACTTCTATTACTGACAACAGTATACACTTCTATCACTGACTGCAGTATACACTTCATCTATCACTGACTGCAGTATTCACTTCAGCTATCACTGACTGTACACTACACTTCACCTATCAAGGACTGCAAAGGTGGATCGGTGGTCTAGAGGTAACACGCCTGCCTAGAAAGCGAATGGTCCTGGTCGGAAGTGTATGGTGGTTTGATCCTCATTTGGGCTAAAAACTCCCCCCCCCCACCCACCCCCATCCATTAGACCATGAGTGGTAGCCTGGGTGCTAGTCTTTTGGATAAAACAATAAACCGAGGTCCGTGTGTGGCATAAAATTATTTAGCGCACGTAAAAGAACCTGCTGCAACAAGAGAGTTTTTCATGGCAAAATTCTGTAGAAAAAAAGCCACTCATTGAGGTAAAACGATTACAGTTGCAGACAGGAATAATAATAATAATAATAATAATAATAATAATAATAATAATAATAATAATAATAATAATAATAATAATAATAATAATAGTGAGAAATTCGGGCTGCTCCTCCTTCCCCCCGCCTTCCCCCAAAAAAGAAGCAGCAGAGAAATCTGCTATGACTTAGAAGCGGTATGAACATGAAAACTACACTCCACCTCTCAAGGACTGCAGTATACACTTCACCTCTCAAGGACTGCAGTATACACTTCATCTGTCAAGGACTGCACACTACACTTCACCTCTCAAGGACTGCAGTATACACTTCACCTGCCAAGGACTGCACACTACACTTCACCTCTCAAGGACTGCAGTATACACTTCACCTGCCAAGGACTGCACACTACACTTCACCTCTCAAAGACTGCACACTACACTTCACCTCTCAAAGACTGCACACTACACTTCACCTCTCAAGGACTGCACACTACACTTCACCTCTCAAGTATTGCACACTTCACTTCACCTCTCAAGGACTGCACACTACACTTCACCTCTCAAGGACTGCAGTATACACTTCACTTGCCAAGGACTGCACACTACACTTCACCTCTCAAGGACTGCACACTACACTTCACCTCTCAAGGATTGCACACTACACTTCACCTCTCAAGGACTACACACTACACTTCACCTCTCAAGGATTGCACACTACACTTCACCTCTCAAGGACTGCACACTACACTTCACCTCTCAAGGACTGCAGTATACACTTCACCTGCCAAGGACTGCACACTACACTTCACCTCTCAAGGACTGCACACTTCACCTCTCAAGGACTGCACACTACACTTCACCTCTCAAGGATTGCACACTACACTTCACCTCTCAAGGACTACACACTACACTTCACCTCTCAAGGACTACACACTACACTTCACCTCTCAAGGATTGCACACTACACTTCACCTCTCAAGGACTGCACACTACACTTCACCTATCTTTCTCAAATTTCTCTATTGATATAATAAAGCATTCTTGAGTCTTGAGACTTCCACTTCCATTCTGCTTTTACATCTGGGCCTTGGTCTCTATCTGTGCTCTCCAAATCCCCCATGGCAATCATAGGATTTCAAGGTGAGGTACTTCTTTCTCCTTTCGCGGCTTTACCCTTCAGTGTAGAAATGTCATGTCGCCCCCTCACTGTTTTTTTAAGCTGGTGCATCCACTTGAAAAAAAAGTTCAGGTTTAACTGGCCTTGTGGAATGGTTTACAGACAGGATTCTGCCCCTAACTGTGTGATGAGAACTTGGGGAGAGGAGATGGGACTGTGACTTGGTCAGGAGCTATTGTCTGGACGGGACAGCTCAGTGGTCGGAGCACACGCTTTTCCCCCAGCCAATGTTAAGCAGAATCCAGCGTGGTTACCGCTTGGATGGGTGACCGTTTGCGCGCCTTGGCTTCAGTACAGTTCCCCCAAGTTCACCCAGCTGTAAATGGGTACCTGCCCTCTTTAGGGTCAGGGAAGGTAAAGCAGCGAGGGAGAGGAGATGGGCGCCGCCCTCAATATGCTGGCCTCTTAAGAAGATGAGTTCTCTGATGCCTTACTCCCCTACGGCCACTCAGGTTATGGGACACCTTTACCCTTTACCTTGTCACCTTCATAGTCGTGTCCACTGTCAGTTACACTGGGGTCGCTGTAAGTGGAGTGTTGGAGAGGTTTTCCCCCTTGCCTATTGTGTCACAGGTCCGTGATGTTGGGCCTGTTTGAGGTCCAGGTACTGTGAAAACACGAGGACGACCCAAGAACACTTGGCGTCGGACTGTCGAAACAGAGCTGAAGACCTTCCAACATACCTGGGGAACCATTCGGAAGCTGGCCCAGGACAGACAGGAGTGGAGAACATTTGTTGCTGCCCTACGTGCCAATAAGGCACAAAGGCAT
>CM054148.1:46639460-46651960 GCA_028751875.1 Rapana venosa | reverse complement strand
TATATATTTATTTATATATAGATGTAGATAGATATAGATAGATATAGAGATAGATACAGATTTAGATATAGATATATAGATAGATAGACAGATATAGATATAGATATATATACACTGTATGAGTATATGGGTTTTTGGCTCTTTAAGTATTGTGATATATCCCTAAGGGCGGGGACTGGGTGTAAAATAAAGGCGCATTGGTGCTTATTCATTATCCTCAAAATAAAAGAATTTTGATTTGATTTGATCTGATTTGAGCTCTCTCTCCTCTCTCTCTCTCTCTCTCTCTCTCTCTCTCTCTCTCTCTTCTCTCTCGCTCTCTCTCTCTCTCTCCTCTCTCTCTCTCTCTCTCTCTCTCTCTCTCGCTCTCTCTCCGCCTCCTGATACCTTCAAATGCCTAACGCCGTACATCTGGGGAGAAACCTAACATTAACTGACACATTACCTAAAATAGCTCATCCCTTAAGGCGATAAACCAGGATATGCTGATGACGCCAGCCATTCCGCTTAATTGAATTACCACCAGGATACAACAACAACAAACGTAGAAAAGGATTAAAACAAGATCCTAGTAAAGTACACAAATCTACATTTTAACAAACGCCAATGGGCAAAAATAACACACACACACACACAACACACACACACCACACACACACACACGCACATGCACGCACACACGCACGCTCGCGCGCGCGCGCACACACACACACGCAGCAGCACGCACGCACACACACTTCGGATGAGACTATAAACCCGAGGTCCCGTGAGCGAACGCACGCAGCACATCTTGCGCACCCCGTTAAATCCTGTTCCGCTTTTCGTAAGAGTCGGCCATTATGTGCCGGTGGGAACAGATGACAGAATTTACAAAACCGCATACACACGGGAACTGGATGTAAAAAAATCACATAAGTGCTTTTTCCATTATCCTCGATCTAAAAGAATAAAATTAAAATTTAAAAAAAACACGCACGCACGCACGCCCACACACACACACACACACACAACTAACACCCTCGCCCACCCCCAACACCTCTATAGATTCAAGGACACACGTGTACAAGAGGCGTGTCATCCAGTTCCCGTGTGTATTCATGCAGTTTTGTAAATTTTGTCATTGGTTCCCACCAGCACACAATGGCCTACGTGTAAGGAGACTAGGCCTGGTGAGTTCTGTGGGGTGCAATCTGAAATGTTAAAAAGACACAATGACATATTTGAGATGTAAAGAAAAAAAGGACACATATGACATCGTTGAAATGTTTAAAAAAAAAAAGGCACACATGACACATCTCTGAGATGTTTAAAAAGTCACACATGACACATCTCTGAGATGTTTTAAAAAGTCTCACATGACACATCTCTGAGATGTTTTAAAAAATCACACATGACACATCTCTGAGATGTTTAAAAAAGTCTCACATGACACATCTCTGAGATGTTTTAAAAAATCACACATGACACATCTCTGAGACGTTTAAAAAGTCACACATGACACATCTCTGAGATGTTTAAAAAGTCACACATGACACATCTCTGAGACATTAAAAACATACATGACATCTGTCAATTCAAAGTGCAGACCTATCAGTGCCTTAATTCTCTTCACATATATCAACGCCTATCACAAACTCCTGAAGACACTGACACTTCTAAACACTATAACGCTATTCTCAGCCAACTGCTTGATGAGCATGCACCTCCCACTGACCATATTCTGCCTGATAGGCCTCTCGCCCCATGGTACACCCATGATATCCTGGTGGCAAAGCGCAAACGCCGACAACTAGAACGGCAGAGGCGAAAAACAAAAACTGAAATAAACAAACAGCTCTTTCGAAAACAAACCAACAAAGTAAAAACCTTAATCCACTCAGCAAGACAAAGTACTACTCTGCTCAAGTTTTCAATGCAACATCCATGAAATCTCTTTTTTCCCTCACTTCAACCATAGCACTGAAACTACCCTTGCCCATACCTTAAACACACTTCTACTCGCTTCTGACTCAGGGAAAATCTCTCTTCTTACTCTACTCGACTTATCTGCAGCCTTTGACACTATTGACCACTCTATTCTTCTCTCCCGTCTTCAAAAAACATTTGGTGTTACTGGTACAGCCCTTACCTGGTTTAGTTCATACCTTACTGACCGATTCCAGACAGTCACAGTAAACAAGATTCAGTCAGTACCTGCAAGATTGGAATGTGGGAGTTCCACAGGGATCTGTTCTGGGCCCTGTTCTTTTCACCCTCTACACTGCTCACTGTCACATATAATTAACCGCCATCAGATCAACATCATTTTTATGCAGATGACTCTCAGATTCTAAGCAGCGACACTCCTGAAAATCTGCCTTCTCTCTTTACAAATATGGCCCACTGCTTTCAAGATATCCAAAATTGGATGATACAGAACAAATTACAGCTAAATGCAGATAAAACAGAAACCATGCTTGTAGGGACCAAACACAAACTCTCTTCCATCACAACAGCTTCAATACAACTTGGCAATGCATCAGTCTCTTTATCCACTGCTGTGAAGTATCTAGGGGTCATTATTGACAACACACTCTCTATGCAAAAATTCATCACTCAGACCTGCCAGTCCTGCTACTATCAATTACGGCGTATTAGTGCAATTCGAAAGTACCTGTCCACAGATGCAACATCCAAACTTGTTGCGTCTCTCATTCTTTCACGTCTGGACTATTGCAACTCTCTGTTGGCTGGTCTGCCAGCATCATCTATCCAATCCCTTCAACGTATACAAAACTCTGCAGCTCGTCTAATCCTCAGAAAGAAAAAATCTGAGCATATTACCCCTCTCTTGCAATCTCTCCACTGGCTGCCTGTGCCACAGAGAGTAAACTATAAGATCAGTACCCTCTGTTACAAATGTCTCAACAAAACAGCACCCGCCTACCTCTGTGAATGTCTTCACTTGTACACTCCTTCTCGTTCTCTCCGCTCTGCTGCAGATACCTTGTCCTTACGAATACCTAGATTCAACCAATCCACCATCAGCCGTCACTCTTTCTCTATTTCTGGTCCATTAATGTGGAATGATCTCCCTCTCTCTCTCCACCAAAAGCCTTCTTATGACACTTTTAAATCCAGTCTCAAGACATATTTATTTCAAACCTAAGATTTTCCTCTCCTGCCTCATCTCATAGTTTTTTTCCCCTGCCTTCAACAACCAAGATTCTATTGCCCTGCCAGGGTGTGTGACCTGTGTGTGTGTGTGTGTGTGTGTGTGCGTGTGTGCACATTTGGACTTGATGGAACTATTGCTTGTCACTGGTTGTATGACTGTGTAAGAATGAGTTGAGTGCAAGCGCTTTGATTTGTCTCTGCAAGATATAGCGCTATATAAATTCCATTTATTATTATTATTATTATTATTATTATTATTATTATTATTGGATCTGCAAAGACAAGCCCTCTGCCTACTGTTCACAGTCACTCTGAACTTCCTGATTTATTTTCTTCGTTCTTTTCAGACAAAGTCCGTAACATTCGCTCCAGACTGGATCAGACTCCCTTCCAGCCTGTACCTCCTGATCCCCAATTCACTGGCACTCCTCTCCTCTCCTTTCAGCCAAAAAGTGAGGAAGAAATCAGGAAAATTCTAAATGAAATGACCATAAAATCATGTGATCTTGATCCTATGCCTGCTTCTCTTTTCACGCAGTGCCTTCCGCAGCTTATACCAACTATCACGAAGATTGTAAACTCATCTCTTCTTTCGGGAATTTTTCCTTCAGAACTCAAAACTGGAATAGTTACACCTCTACTAAAAAAGCACGACCTTGACCCTAACATACTGAAAAATTACAGACCTGTTTCTAACCTACCTTTCATCTCCAAAGTCCTTGAAAAAGTAGTTCTGAAACAACTCAACAGCCATCTTCATTCAAATAGTCTCCTTCCCGCATTTCAGTCTGCCTATCGCGTCAACCACAGCACGGAAACCACCCTAGTCCATACGTTAAACACGCTTCTAAACGCTTCTGACTCAGGGAAAATCTCTCTTCTCACTCTTCTCGACTTATCTGCAGCATTTGACAGTATAGATCACTCTATCCTTCTCTCCTGTCTCCAAAAAACGTTCGGTGTTACTGGCACAGCCCTTACCTGGTTTAGTTCATACCTCACTGATCGATCCCAGACAGTCTCAGTAAACAAAATTCAATCAATTCCTGTAAAACTAGAATGTGGAGTCCCACAAGGATCAGTTCTGGGCCCTGTCCTGTTCACTCTCTACACTGTTCCACTCTCATACATAATAAACCGTCACCAGATCAACCATCATTTCTACGCTGATGACTCTCAGATTCAAAGCAGTGACACTCCTGAAAATCTGCCTTCTCTCTTGACAAATATGTCACTTTGCCTTCAGTACATTCAAAACTGGATGATACAAAACAAGTTACAGCTAAATGCAGATAAACCCGAAGCCATGATTATAGGGACCAAACACAAACTCTCTTCCATCACAACAGATTCAATAGAATTTGGCAGTACATCAGTTCCGCTATCCAGTGCAGTTAAGTATCTAGGTGTTGTTATTGACAACACACTCTCTATGCAAAAGTTTATCACCCAGACCTGCCAGTCCTGCTACTATCAAATACCATGTATAAGTGCAAACCGAAAGTACCTGTCCACTGATGCAACATCCAAACTTGTCACATCTCTTATTCTTTCACGTCTGGACTATTGTAATTCTCTTTTGGCTGGTCTGCCAGCATCATCTATCCACTCCCTTCAACGCATACAAAACTCTGCAGCTCGATTAGTCCTCAAAAAGAAAAAATCTGAGCATATTACTCCACTCCTGCAATCTCTCCACTGGTTGCCTGTGCCACAGAGAGTAAAGTACAAGATCAGTACCCTCTGTTACAAATGTCTCCACAAAACAGCACCCTCCTACCTCTGTGAATGTCTTCACCTGTACACTCCTTCTCGTTCCCTCCGCTCTGCTGCAGATACCTTGTGCTTACGAATACCTAGATTCAACCAATGCACTGTTGGCCGTTGCTCTTTCTCTATTTCTGGTCCATCAATCTGGAATGGCCTCCCTCTCTCCCTTCGTGAAAAGCCTACTTACGACAGCTTTAAATCTAGCCTCAAAACATACCTATTTCAAACCTAAGATTTTTCCCTCTTGTTTCATCTCACGTCTGTCCCTGCCTTTGAAAGCCAAAATTCCATCACCCTGCTGAAATGTACAACCTGTGTGTGTGTGTGTGTGTGTGTGTGTGTGTGTGTGTGTGTGTGTGTGTGTGTACATTTGAATTTGTTAGAATATTGTTAATCATTGTTGGTTGTTTGTGTGGGAGCGGATTGAATGGAAGCGCTCTGATTTGTAATTGCAAGATATAGCGCTCTATAAATTCCATATAGTAGTAGTAGTAGTAGTAGTAGTAGTAGTAGTAGTAGTAGTAGTAGTATATAAACACAGAGCAAGTTAAAGATCAAGTAATTCATTTCAGCGTCCGGTGGAGTATGGAAACAAATGCATGCACAATCTCATTCTCTGCACACTCTACCTCACTCTCAAGCTCTCTGCACACATCGTCCTCACTCTGATTGTCTACACCCAGCTCCCTCTTTTCAGATCATCACTGACACTGTCCTTCATTCCATTAACAGCGGCACAGACCTAATCTTTCATTTCAGCCACGTCAGTAGTCAACAAAAACTGTCACTGCCTCTTTGTCCACATCATACTGAGTCATGTCAATACATTTTTTTTTACTTTCCCAGCTGTATGAAGACGGAGGGCAATGATTACTGCTGTGCAAGATGATGGGAGTACTGAAACCAGAATAGCTGGCGGCAAAATGTATTCTGGGTGGGGTGGGTAAAAATGAACCCCAGAGGTGGGGGGAGGGGGGAGGAGGAATCTTTCCATCCAGTTTTTCTCTTCCCTGTTTATCGTGTATGTTTCGGCTCTTCTTCTATCCCTTCTCACCTGAGATGGGCGCTTTCTTCTTTACGTTGTGTTATGATCTGAGGTGACCGAAATTGCCCCTAGTGTTACCTGTCAGTGGAATGACAACAAGGG
The DNA here is from genome assembly GCA_028751875.1 of Rapana venosa. Lineage (NCBI taxonomy): Eukaryota > Metazoa > Mollusca > Gastropoda > Neogastropoda > Muricidae > Rapana > Rapana venosa. Next base: position 46,645,887 of record CM054148.1, on the reverse strand, counting down.
TTTGATGTTCTCTGCTTTCTGCTTTAAAAAAAGGAGCCAGCGTTTGTTCTTGTGGCGTTGCATTCTGCATACATGCCACAGTCACTGAGAGTCCAACGACTGGCGTTTTGAAGACAAATAATGAGAGAGGGGAAAAACAAAAGAAAACTTTGCACACAGCAGTAGAAAAAGCGTCTTGCTGGCAGCCAGGCAAGGGGCGCCACTCAGAGAACAATTTTGAACATTTTTTTTCAGAGGGTAATAGATTAAGCATTACATGCTTTTTTACATCCAGCCCTCAAAAAAAAAGTAACAAGAAGGGAAAATGTACATGCTGATATAGAATTGCATGGAAAACAATACTCACACAGATGCGCGCGCGCGCGCGCGCACACACACACACACACACATACTGGAAGGCAAGCAAGATATAGAGAACATGAGAGAGAGAATGAATGAATGAATGAATGTTATTTAAAGAGGGTAATGGCATAAGCAAACACTTGTTTACAACCAGCCCTCTGGGCATAAAAAAGAACATAGCAAACAGCAAATAATTCCAAGCAAGCGACCAGAAACAAAGAAATTTATGTATTGAAGTAATAGAAAGAGGAAATCACATCGAGCCAAAAAAAAAGTAAGAGAAGGAGAGAAGTACATGTGATAAGAGATTGATGGAAGAACAGAGACTAAAGATGTCGCGCAGCGCGAGCGACACACAACCATAAACTGAAAAAGAAGATTGATACGATAAGGCAAGAATGGAAGGTGGTTATTTAAAGAGTATCACGGCATAACAATAACTTTTTACCCACCCTCTGCAACAACAAAATACACAATGCATATCAACACAATAGTGGTACCAAGCTTTTCTTACCAAAAAACAAATTCTCTTTAGAAAGAAGAAAAGGAACATAGAAAGATTAGAAAAAGAGTCTGAGAGAGAGAGAGAGAGAGAGAGAGAGAGAGAGAGAGAAGTAGAGACAAAACATAGAAGAGATCGATAGAGGTAGCCAGGAAGGGAGAATAAGATATAGTGAACTAAATCATTACACATCATAAACAACAACACACCTGATCAATCATATAAGCAATGGGGGCAGTGTCTACCAAGTACACTTCGTCATTAGAAAACTTTAAAGACACATCAGATTATGAATAAGAGTTGAAGAGACTTGATGGAGAGGAGAGATTGACGTTAGGAGGAGATTATAAGAAACAAGGGTACTTGCTGCAGTGAGAGCATTCACTGATCAAAGGCGGGGCCGATTGGCAATGTTTCTGCTACGTAATGGTCGTAGGAAGTAATCAGTGTTGCGATCTACTAGAATAAAAGCATTGCGCAGGTAGAGTCGGAGGACAGAAGGGTGTGATTGCTGTTTTGAGATGGTGGTGAATCAGTGTGTGCTGTCATGAGGCTTGCACTGAGGTTAGAGTCGGTGGGCAGTGAAGTGTGATGTGTGTGTGTTGTGTTGATGTGTGTGTGTGTGTGTGTATGTGTGTGTGTGTGTGTGTGTTGTGTGTGTGGTTGTGTGTGTGTGTGTGTGAGTGTGGTGTGTGTGTGGTGTGTGTGTGTGTGTTGGGGGTGGGTGGGTGTGTGTGTGTGTTTGAGTGTGTGTGTGTGTGTGTGTGTGTGTGTGTGTGTGGTGTGGTGTGTGTGTGTGTGAGTGTGTGTGTGTGTGTGTGTGAGTGTGGTGTGTTGTTATGTGTGTGATGTGTGTGTGTGAGTGTGTGTGTGTTTGAGTGTGTGTGTGAGTGTGTGTGTGTGTGTGTGTGAGTGTGTGTGTGTGTTTGAGTGTGTGTGAGTGTGTGTGTTTATTTATTTATGTATTTTAATTTATTCTTTTATATCGTGGATAATGGAATAAGCAGTCTTGTGCTTTTTTACATCCAGTCCCCGTGTGTATGCGGTTTTGGAAATTGTCGTCTGTTCCCACCGGCACACAATGGCCTACTCTTACGAAAAGCGGAACAGGATGTAACGTGTGCGCAAGATGTTCTGCGTGTGTGTGTGTGTTTGTGTGTGGGTGTATGTGTGTGTTGTGTGTGTGTGTGTGTGTGTGTGTGTGTGTTGTGTGTGTGTGTGTGTGTGTGTGTGGTGTGTGTGTGTGTGTGTGTGTGTGTGTGTTGTGTGTGTGTGTGTGTGTGTGGTGTGAGGGAGGTGGGCGTGTGCGTGCTCGTGCGCACATGCAAACACAGATTTCTTGGTCTGATGTTTTCTTCTGATAATCAGAGTCTTTTCTTACCCTACCTTTTACAATATATGCTGGTGGCAAGAAAAGGTGAATAACTCTTTTCCTTTATCTTTCTTTCTCTCTATCTTTCCTCCTTTCACATATAATAAATCGTCATCAGATCAGCCATCATTTTCATGCAGATGGCTCTCAGATTCTTAGCAGTGATACTCCTGAAAATCTTCCTTCTCTCATAACAAATATGTCCTACTGCCTTCAAGATATCCAAAATTGGATGATACAGAACAAGTTACTGCTAAAGGCAGATGAAACCGAAGCCATGCTTGTAGGTACGAAACACAAACTGTCTTCCATCACAACTGCTTCAAGGAATTCGGCAATACGTCAATTCCTCTATCCACTGCTGTGAAATATCTAGGGGTCGTTATGGACAACACACTCTCCATACAAAAATTCATCACCCAAACCTACCAGTCGTGCTACTATCAATTACGACGCATCAGTGCAGTTCGAAAGTACCTGTCCACTGATGCTACATCCTAACTAATCACGTCTCTCATTCTCTCACGTCTGGACTATTGCAATTCTCTTCTGGCTAGTCTGCCAGCATCATCTATCCACTCCCTTCAACGTATACAAAACTCTGCCGCTTGACTAGTTCTCAGAAAGAAAAAATCTTGTGATCTCTCCACTGGCTGCCTGTGTCACAGAGAGTAAACTATAAGATCAGCACCCTCTGTTACAAATGTCTCCACAAAATAGCACCTTCCTACTTCTGTGAATGTCTTCACATGTACACTTCTTCTCGATCCCTACGCTCTGCTGCAGACACCTTGTGCTTAAGAATACCTAGATTCAACCAATCCACTGTCGGCCGTCGCTCTTTCTCTGCTTCTGGTCCATCGATCTGGAATGGCCTCGCTCTCTCCCTTCGCCAAAAGCCTACTTATGACACTTATAAATCCAGCCTCAAAACACATTTATTTCAAATCTAAGACTTTCCCCTCTTGTTTCATCTCATTTCTGTCCTTACCCTCAACAGCCGAAAAACCCCCACCAACCTGGGCCAAAATACACAACCTGTGTGTGTGTGTGGGTGTTTTGTGTGTGTGTGTGTGTGTGTGTGTGTGTGTGTGTTGTGTGTGTTTTATGTGTGTGTGTGTGTGTGTGTGTGTGTTTGTGGTGGGGTGCGTTATTTTATGTGTGTGTGTGCGCGCGCGTGTGTGTATACATTTGAATTTGTAAAAACTATTTATTGTAACTTGTTGCATGTGTTTTGAGTAGGATGAATGCAAGCACTTTGATTATTTTTGCAAGATATGGGGCTATATAAATTCTTCTTCTTCTTTTTCTTCTTTTCTTCTTTTTTCTTCTCTTTTTCTTCTTCTTCTTCTTCTTCTTCTTCTTCTTCTTCTTCTTCTTCTTCTTCTTCTTCTTCTTAAAATGCAGACAAGTAAAAACACAACACCTAAGTGTTTGGCCAGAGCAAATTTTCGGTTTATTTAAAACCCTCTTCAGGCTAAAAGTTAAAAGATTGACCAACTGACAGTATCTTTCTTTCTTTCTATCTTTCTTTGTTGAAACAAAACTGTTATTAGTTCAGAACAAAGCAGCACCACTACAGGAAATGAGAACAACAAGCAATGCTTATGTGAGTATTGTAACATCCATATAAAATTATAGGCAAGAATGGGCTGCAGCTGAACATAACTGCGTCAAAGAGATGAAGAAGATTGTGAAAATATCAGAAAAAAACAACAACACATAAACAACTTTCTTTCTTCCTTTCTTTCTTTCGATCTTTCTTTCTTTCTACCTTTCTTTCTTTCTTTCTCGCTTGCTTTCTTTCTTTCTACCTTTCTTTCTTTCTACCTTTCTTTTCTTTCTTTATAACCTTTCTTTCTTTCTTTCTTTTACCTTTCCTTTCTTTCTACCTTTCCCTTTTTTTCTACCTGTTCTTTTTAACCTTTCTTTCTTTCTTTCTTTCTTTCTAACCTTTCCCTTTTTTTCTTCTTTCTTAAAAAACCTTTCTTTTTTTTCTTTCTTTTTTTTCTAAACCTTTGTTTCTTTCTTTCTATCTTTCTTTTTCTTTCTTTCTTTTCTTTTTCTTTCTACCCTTTGCTCTTTCTTTTCTTTCTTTCTTTCTACCTTTCTTTCTTTCTTCTGCCTTTCTTTCTACCTTTCTTTTTTCTTTCTACCTTTCTTTCTTTCTTACTTTCTACCTTTCTTTCTTTCTGCCTTTCTTTCTTTCAACCTTTCTTTCTTACTTTCTTTACCTTTCTTTCTTTCAACCCTTTCTTTCTTTTCTTTCTAACCTTTCTTTCTTTTTCTTTCTTTCTTTCTTTCTTTCTTTCCTTTCTTTTTTTTCTTTCTAACCTTTCTTTCTTTTCTTTCTTTTCTTTCTACCTTTCTTTCTTTCTACCTTTCTTTCTTTTTCTACCTTTCTTTCTTTCAAATCTCTTTCTTTCTTTCTACCTTTCTTTCTTTCTTTCTACTCTTCTTTTCTTTTTCCTTTCTTTCTTTCAAAACCTTTCTTTCTTTCTATTCACCTTTCTTTCTTTCTTTCTAATTCTTTCTTCTTTACTTTCTTTCTTTCTACTTCTTTCTTTCTTTCTACCTTTCTTTCTTTCTTTCTTCTACCTTTCTTTCTTTCTATTCTTTCTTTCTTTCTACCTTTCTTTCTTTCTACCTTTCTTTCTTTCTTTTATTTCTTTCTACCTTTCTTCTTTCTTTCTTTCTTTCTTTCTACCTTTCTTTCTTTCTACCTTTTCTTTTTCTTTCTAACTTTCTTTCTTTCTTTCTTTCTACCTTTCTTTCTTTCTAACCTTTCTTTCTTTCATTTCTTTCTACTTACCTTTCTTTCTTTCAACCCTTCTTATTCTTTCAACCTTTCTTTCTTTCTTTTACTTTCTTTCTTCTACCTTCTTTCTTTCTTTCTTTCTTTACTTTCTTTCTTTCTTTCTTTCTACCTTTCTTTCTTTCTACCTTTCTTTCTTTCTTTCTTTCTTTCAACCTTTCTTTCTTTCTGCCTTTCTTTCTTTCAACCTTTCTTTCTTTCTTTCTACCCTTTCTTTCTTTCTGCCTTTCTTTCTTTCAAACCTTTCTTTCTTTCAACCTTTCTTTCTTTCTTTCTACCTTTCTTTCTTTCTTTCTTTCTTTCTTTTCTTTCTTTCTTTCTTTCTTTCTTTCTTCTTTCTTTCTTTCTACCTTTCTTTCTTTCTGTTTGTCGGTCTGTTCTCTCTGAGGTTTTTTTTCTTTGTCTGTCTGTCTACCCGTGTGCCTTCTTTCTTTCTTTTTATCGTTTTTTTTTTCTCTCCCTTCATTTCTTTCCTTCGTTCATCCAATTTTCCTTACTTTGTTTCTTGACTTTCTTTCTTTATTGTCTTCTTTTTTTACTTTTTTTCTTTACTTCTTTCTCTCTTTCGTTCTTTCTTTTTCTCTTGGCCAGCGACGGGTTTATTGAGGGAGAAATCTTTATTTCTCAAGACATGAGACAAGACCTATGCAAAGATGCTCCCATCATCTGCCGCGCACTCCTATAAACTATTGTCATAGTCATAATCTGACAGGTAATATGTCCGATTCATGTTGTCCTTTCTCTCTGTCGGGATATAACCCGTATCAGGTGAAACGGATTTGATTGGGTTTCCACTGTGAGCTGTGGGCTGGGACCCGCATCAATAAAGGAGTTTCATTTCAATACCTCTCTTTGCAGACGACACGCCTCCACACCTCAGCAAAGTCTGGATTCACGGCTACGTCTACATCCATATTAGTTTTTGTGTTCTCAATTGGCAGACATTTCTACATATGCATTTGCCTTGCTCTCAACCTGTAAACATGTCTATCATGTATGTCTATTTCTTTGTTCTCAGCCTGTAGACATGTCTATCATGTATGTCTATTTCTTTGTTCTCAGCCTGTAGACATGTCTATCATGTATGTCTGTTTCTGTGTTTTCAGCCTGTAGACATGTCTATAATGTATGTCTATTTCTTTGTTCTCAACCTGTAGACATGTCTATCATGTATGTCTATTTCTTTGTTCTCAACCTGTAGACATGTCTATAATGTGTGTATGTTTCTGTGTTCTCAAGCTGTAGATATGTCTATAATGTATGTCTATTTCTTTGTTCTCAACTTGTAGACGTGTCTATGTACGTCTATTTCTTTGTTCTCAATCTGTAGACGTGTCTATCTGTACGACTATTTCTTTGTTTCAACCTGTAGAAAGTGTCTATGTACGCTATTCTT
>CM054148.1:46587166-46638960 GCA_028751875.1 Rapana venosa | reverse complement strand
TTGTGTGTGTGTGTGTGTGTTCGTTCGTGGAGTTTGCATGCGTGTGTGTGTGTGTGTGTGTGAGTCTATGTGTGGTGTTTGTCGGGTGATGGGGGTGATTATGACCAGGTGCGAGTGTTTGCAAAAAGCAGAGAAGGAGGGAGGGAGGAAGGGATCGATAGTGGCGAAGATTGCGGTGATGAGGTGAGGTGTGGGCAGGAGGAGTGTGTCTGCAGACAGCAGTTGGGTGCTTGGTTCGCTGCGTTCACTCGCCTGAAAAGCTGAGCCAAAGCCTTGCAAAAACTCTACATATTTTTACAGAGAGAGAGAGAGGAGAGAGAGCGTAGCTAGGTAGTCGCTGTCGCTAGGTAGATAGATAGATAGTTAGATAGATAGATAGATGGATAGATAGATAGTTAGTTAGATAGAATAGTTCAGCACAGCTTCTCATGTAATCATGCACTTGTGTGTGTGTGTGTGTCTTTGTGTGTGTGTGTGGGGGGGGGGGGGGGGGTTTGGACATTACCCAGGCATGTATATATTTATGCTTGTGTAGGGTGTCATTATGAGATGCTTGCCGTTACATAATTATGTGTGTACTTTGAAGAATTTCTATCTATCGATCTATCTATCTATCTATCTATCTATCTATCTATCTATCTAATCTATCTATCTATTATCTTTCTATCTATCTATCTATCTATATATTATCTTTATCTGTCTATCTATCAAATCAATCTATCTATCTGTTCTATCTATCTATCTATCTGTCTATTAGCTATTATCTATCTACGTCTCTCTCTCTCTCTCTCTTCTCCTTCTTCTCTCTCTTCTCTCTCTCTCTCTCTCTCTTCAAGGTCAAGGTGTCACATAACTATAAGGTCGTGGGGGTGCGAATGGCGGTTCAGAGACCTCACTGCTACAGGGGCCCGGGGCCAGCTAGGCATTTACAAGCAAGCAATTATTGTGGGCGCGCCCATTCATTCTCCTCGCTGCTTTACCTTCCCTGGACCCGAAGAGGGGCAGGTACCATTTGCAGGGGGAGAAGAGGAATTGGGCTCGCCCGATCTTGCGACTAGAAGCAGAACAGGGGTGAGAGAACCTATGAGAAACTGGGGGCGACTGCGGCGACCGACTGTAATGTAGCCAATTGGTAAACCACGTTCGTTGCTTGCTGGCATTAATGTGGCGGAGAAAGCGAAACCAGTTGAATTGAGGTGGATCAAGTGTCTCTGACCACTGAGCTATATACTCTGTATATATATTTATATATATTATATATCTTTACAGTGTTTTGTATACGGGAGTATATATATATTAATTTAATACATTTATATATATATTATATATTTATTTATATTATATTTATGACTTGTTTGTGTGTGTTCTTGAGGTATGAGTAAAATTAAATGTTGTGTATGCATGGTCATACGTTTAGTGTGATTTATCCTTTAATTACTGGACAGATACTAGAAAATATGTATAAAACCACCTCCTTCACAAAACATCTACCCAAAACGAGTAAACAAAATAATCCAAAACACAAATATATTGAAACACAAAGGCCAAGTCAGTATTTCATAAAAGAATGACTTTCCACATTACAAACAGTAACCTCCTTTTTCTCCCACCCACCACACTCCACACACCACCCCCACCACACACACAAACACACACCACATCACACACACTCACACCCACACACACACATCACAACACAACAACACACACACACACGCACACACACACACACGAAACGCACTGTAATGTTTACACTCACACACACACACACACATGCTGGATGAGGACATAAAACCGAGACCCCGCGTGCGAACGCACGCAGAACATATTGCACACACTTTAATTCATGTCCGCTTTGCGGAAGAGTAGGCCATTGTGTGCCGGTAGGTACAGATGACAAAACCGCATACACGGGGACTGGAGTAAAAATAAAGCACAGTGCTTTTTCAATTATCCTCGATATAAAAGGAATAAAATAAATAAAAATAAAAACGCACGCACGCACGCACGCAAACACAGTTAGAGAACCTATACCCTTAACGGAACAATTTATTGTTTTTAGGGTAATAGAATAAACACAATACTTTTTTTTTTACATCACAGCCTCGGAAATAAAAGAAGAAAAAAGATTAGGTAAAACAGACATACTATATAGCAAGCGAATTAAAAATAATCACAGTAAACATCATCATCCACCATCACCATCCACCATTTTCATCATCATCATCAGCAGCAGCAGCTAGCTGCAGCAGCAGAATCAGCATCAAGCATCACACCTCACCCACCACACACCCACCACTCACCACCACCTCTTCTCCTCCCTCATCATCATTCATCATTATCACCCCACACCACACCACCACATTCCTCCTCCTCTCTCCATCCACTATTCACCACCACCACCACACACCACTTTCACACCACACCACACCACCATCATCACACCTTCACCATCCTCCTCCTTGCCTCCTCCTCTCATCTCATCATCCTCATCATCATCATCCTCATCGACTAAATCACAATGATACATATTATGGTATTGAGGCTTTGACAAGGATCAGAGAGAGAGATCTATAGAATTGATTTGAGGCGAGAGGGTGACGGGAGGAGTGTGAGTGAGAGAGTGAGGGGGAGAGGAGCCGGACGTGTGTGAGAGTTGGGAGAGAGAGAGTAGAGGAGGAGAGTGAGTGGTGGAGGGGTCCGGGGAGATGGGGGAGGGGGAGAGTGATAGTTGGAGGAGGTGGATTGTGTGTTAAGAAGTGAGGAAGAGTGGAGTTGTGTGATAGAGGGTAGGAGGTGGGTGAAGTAGTGCAGTGTGAGGAGTGTGAGAGAGGTGGAGTCTCGATGAGAGGAGGGGTTGAGAGAGTGAGGGAGAGGGGGAGGTGAGGCGGAGGATGAGGAGTAATGAGTGAAGGTGAGTTAGAGAGAAGAGTAGTGGAATGGTGTGAGTGGTGGAGGGCGTCGGGGGTGATGGGAGTGGGTTGGGTCGAAGTATGAGTGTGGGTGTGGGGTGTGGTTAGTGAGTGTGGCGATTGTGTGAGTGGGAGAGGTGGAGGTGTAGTTCGTGTGTGGCGGAGGGGTGGTGAGTGTGGTGGGTGTGGTGGGATGGGTGTGTGGTACGGATTGGTGAGAGAGGGGATGATGCGAGAGAGGAGAGGGAGATAGAGAGGTGAGGGGTGTGAGGGTGGTGGAGAGAGGAGGAGGTGGTGGTGTTGGTGGGTGAGGAGAGGTTATGGGCGTGGGAGGATATGTGTGTGAGAGGAGTTGAGTGAGGGGTGGTGGGGGAGGTGTGGTGTGAGAGGAGAGAGAGAGAGAGTGTGAGTGTGGAGAATGAAGAGAGAGGGACGGAGAGAGGGGGGGATGAGCGATGGAGAGTGGAGAGAGTTAGGAGAGAGGTGTTGGGTGGATGGTCGGGAGGAGAGGAGGAGGAGGGAGAGATGGAGATGAGATTGTGGGTGGGGAGATGAGAGTGAGGAGAGGAGGTAGCGGAGGGTGGAGGGGGGTGGGGAGAGGAGAGTGAGTGTGAGATAGATGAGTGAGGAGTGGGGGTGAGAGGGGAGAGTGTTGTGGCGGCGAGTGGGTAGGGAGAGGTGAGAGATGGGTGGGGGAGGTGGAGAGGAGAGTTCGGAGAGAGGTGGATAGGGTGGAGAATGAGAGTGGAATGTGAAGGGGGATGATGAGTGAGAGAGAGTAGGAGAGAGAGGGAGTGGAAGAGAAGGAGGAGCTGCTTAGAGTGAGTGTGGAGAGGGTGGTGTGTGAGAGAGGAGGGGTGGGAGGAGGTGTGGAGGTGTGAGACGAATTGTGGGTGATGGAGTGTGAGTGGGTTGGGAGGGGGGAGAGGGGTTGTGGGAGAGAGCGGATGATGTGAGAGCGAGAGAGAGTAAGGAGGGTGATGTGGGGAGTGTGGGAGGAGAGGGGGAAGAGGGGGGGGAGAGAGAGATGTTTGAGATGGAGGGGAGGAGAGGGAGAGAGGGAAGGGGGAGTGAGGTAAGATGTGAAAGAGTTAGTGATGAGGGCGATGTTTTGAGTAGAGGGGGTGAAGGAGATGGGAGAGAGGGGGGAGAGTCGGAGAGGAGAGAGAGAGAGAGAGGTAGAGAGTAGAGGAGGGTGTGAGAGGAGAGAGGAGAGGTGAGGTGAGAGGGGAGTGTGGTTTGGAGGATGAGAGTGAGGAGAGAGGGCGAGGGAGGGGGGTGTGAGGGGAGGACCGGAGGTGTGGGGGACGGAGAGAGGCGTTAGTGGAAGAGGACGGACTGGAAGAAGAGGAGGAGAGAGAGAGGAGTGGGTAGAGAGAGAGAGACTGGAGGATGAGGATGTTTTGGTAGGAGAGAGTGGAGAAAGAAGTGGTATGGATTTGGAGATGAGGGAGAGTGAGGGAGGAGGACGTGTTGGGGGCGGGGAGGTGGGATGAGAAGAGGAGAGGAATGTGGGTTAATGGAGATAGAGATCTGTGAGGAGACTTGACTAGAGGGGAGGAGAGAGAGGAGATGGTGAGGGGAGATAGCGAGGGTGAGGTGGTTGGTGAGGGGCTGAAGAGTGGAGAGAGGGTTTGGTGTGTGGGTGGGGAGGAGTGGAGAGATGGAAGGGAGGTGGGAGAGAAATTTGAGGATGGGGGTGTGAGGAGAGAGTGGGGGGAGTAATGAGAGATGGCGGTTGGAGGAGAGAGTGGAGGGAGTTGGTGAGAGAGAGGAGGAGGAGAGAGGTGTGGAGATTGGGAAGGGAGCTGGTGGGAGAGGTCGTTGAAGATGGAGGTGTGGAGAATGTGAGTTGTTAGTTGTGAGAGGAGGGGAGGTTGGTGGGAGTGAGGGGGGTGGAGGTGCGGCGGAGAGATTAGGATTTCGTATGGGTGAGGAGTTGAGAGAGGGGGTGTAGAGTAGGTGGGATAGTGGTTGTGATGGAGGAAGAGAGGGAGAGGAGTGAGGAAGTGAGAGGAGGGGGAGAGAGAAGGAAGAGAGGGGGGTGAGAGAGCAGGGTGGAGTTGAGGTATTGAAAGTGACTGAGTGAGAGGTGAGGTGGGGAAGAGGATCGAAGGGGAGGTGAGATGATTAGTGGAGAGTGTGAGATGGATTGAGAGAGTTCGAGAGTGATATATGAGAGAGTGAGGAGGAGAGAGAGAGAGAGTCGGAGAGACTGAGAGAATGGCGACGTGACGATTGGAGATGAGGAGGGATGAGAGACGAGAGAGAGAGGATGGAGAGAATAGTTTTTCGAGAGAGTGAGAGAGACCAGAGAGAGAGACAGAGACAGAGACAGAGACAGACAGACAGGACAGAGACAGACAGGACAGACAGACAGAGACAGAGAGGAGCGCGACACTGAGAGAGACAGAGAGAGAGAGTATGTGTGTACGCGCGTTCGTTGTGGGCGGTCCGGGCCCGCTGTGTCTTGGATTGGTCTTTTGTCACCGCCACTGTTTGAGCAAGTGAATGTGACAGGCAATATTGGGTTGTCACTTGTGAGAGAGATTAGTACGTCTTTTTCCCACCCTGTGCCATCTTTGCTGTTCTGGTTCTTCTTGTTCTTCTTCTTATTTTCTCAATTCTTTCTTCTTTCTTCTTTTCTCAATTCTTCTTCTACTTTCTTTTTCTTCTTTTCTTTTTTTCTACTTCTCTTCTTCTTCTTCTTCTGCTCTTCATCTTCTTCTTCTTCTTCTTCTTCTTCTTCTTTTCTTTCTTCCTTCTTCTTCTTTCTTCTTCTTCAGTCCTGGCTTCATGTTTGGTCTTTCCTTCAAATTAACCCCCCCCCCTTTTTTTTTTCTCTCTCTTCTCTGCTTCGGCTTCTTCCCTCCATCTCTGTCTCTGTCTGTCTGTCCCTCTGTTCTGTCTAACTGGAGTTTCGGTCTCTTTTTCAGTTCTGCCTGTTTTTTTTTGCTCGTCTGTCTGTCTCTGCTCTGTCTTTTCTGTCTGTTCTGTCTCTTCTTCTTTTGCTTGAAAGGTGCTCGCTCCTCTTTGTCTCTTTGTGTGTGGGTGTGTGGTGTGTGTGTGTGTGTGTGTGTATGTTGTATGTGTATTGTGTGTTATGTGTGTGTGTGTGTTTTTGTGTGTGTGTTCTGTGTGTGTGTATTGTGTGATTGCGGGCAAGTCAGTGCTATGTGACAGAAAGGTTGGTTGATCTACTTACCATACAGTCTGGAATCATTACTATTTCTTCCGGGGGTTCGTGAGGGGGGGGGTGGGGGGGTTGGGGGTTATTGGGTGGGTTATGGGGGGGGGGGGGTAATATGGAGGGGGTTTTATTTCTTGTGTGAGAGAGAGATTATTTAAAGATATATAGATATATTAGATTTATATATAAATATAATATGTATTTATATTAGATGTAGTTAGATTTAGATAGATATAGAGATAGAAAAGACTTAGATATAGATATATAGATATATAAGACTGTAAAGATATCGATTATATATACACTGTTTTGAGTATATGGGTATTTGGTCAGTTAAGTATTGTGAATATATCCCTAGGGGCGGGGACTGGGTGTAAAATAAAGGCGCATTGTTGCCTTATTCATTTATCTCAAAATAAAAGAATTTCTGATTTGATTGATCTGTTTGAGCTTCTCTCTCTCTATCTCTTCTCTCTCTCTCTCTCTCTTCTCTCTCTCGCTTCTCTCGCTCCCTCTTCTCCGCTCCTGATATTCAATGACTAACGCCCGTACATCTGGTGATGAAACCTAACATAACCTGAACACTTACCTAAAATAGCTCTTCCCTTAAGGCGATAAACCAGGATTTGATGATGACGCCAGCATTCCGCTTAATTGAATTACCACAGGATTTACAACAACAAAACTAACGTAGAAAAGGATTTAAAACAAGATCCTAGTAAAGTTACTCAATCTACATTTAACAAAACGCCAATGGCAGAATAACCACACAAACACACACACACACACACGCACACAAACACACGAACATGCACGCATAACGCTACGCTCGCGCGCGCTGCGCACACCATACACACGCAATACGCAACGCACGCACACACACTTCGGTAATGAGGACTATTAAACCCGAGGTCCGTAGCGAACGCACCGCAGACATCTGCGCAACCGTTAAATCCTGTTCGCATGATTCGTAAGAGGCGGCCATTATGTGCCTGGTTGGGACAGATGACTGAATTTACAAAACCGCTTACAAACGGGAAATGGATGTTTTAAAAAAATCAACATAAGTGCTTTTTTCCAGTATCCTCGATCTAAAGGAATAAATTAAATTTAAAAAAACACGCAAGACGCGCACGCACGCGCCAAAACACACACACTCACCAACAACTAACACCCTCGCCCACACCCTACACCTCTAGAGTTTCGAAGGACACACGTGTACAAGAGCCCGTGTCATCCAGTTACCAGTGTTGGTATTATGCAGTTTTGTAAAATTTTGTCATTGGTGGTTCCCACCATTTCACCAGCACCCACACAATTGGCTACGTGTAAGGAGAATAGGCCTGGGAGTTTGTGGGGGTGAGCATTCTGGAATTGTGTTTTTAAAAGACACAATGACATATTGTGATGTAAAGAAAAAAAGGACACATATGAACATCCGTTTGTGAAATGTTTAAAAAATAAAAAAAAAAGGCACCAAGGGACACCTCTTCTGAAGATGTTTAAAAAGTCAAACATGGACACATCTCAGAGATTGTTTTTTTAAAAGTCTACATGACACTTCTCTGAGATGTTTTAAAAAAATCACACAAGACCCATCTTGAGTTGTTTTTTAAATAAGTTCTCACATGACACATCTCTGAGATGTTTTAAAATTCACACATGGACACAGCTCTGAGACGTTTTAAATAGTCTCACTGATCTCATCTCTGAGATGTTTTTAAAAAGGTCACACATGACAAATCTTGAGACATTAAAAACATAATGATCATCTGTCAATTCAAAGTGCAGACTTATCAGTGCCTTAATCTCTTCCACCTTTATCAACGCCGATCAAAACTCCTGAAAGACACTGACACTTTCCTAAACACTATAACGCTATCTATGCCGCCAAGCTGCTTGATGAGCATGACACCTCCCACTGACCTATTTTTCGCCTGATAGGGCCTCTCGCCCAAGGTTCACCAATGATATCCTGGTGGCGCAAATGGCAAACGCCTGACAACTAGAACGGCAGAGGCGAGCGAAAAAAAAAAACCAAATCTGAAATAAACCAACAGCCTCTGGCGAAAAACTAACAAACAAAGTAAAATAACCTTAATCCACCTCACCAAGACAAAGTACTACTCTGCTCATGTTTTCCTTTCAATGCACATCCTATGAAAATCTCTTTTTTCCCTAACTTCCAAACATAGCAATGAAATACCTTGCCCATACCTCTTTCTTCCTTTAATCTCTCCTTATTACTCGCTATCTGACTCAGGGAAAATCTCTCTTCTTTCTCATCTGACTTACTTTTCTGCGCCTTTGACACATATTGACCAATTATTCTTCTTCCCTCCGTCTTTCAAAAATACATTTGGTGTGACTGGGTAAGCCCTTAACTTGGTTTAGTTCCATCTTACTGACCGATTCCAGACAGTACAGGTTAGTAAATGTAGAAAACATGATTCAGGCAGTACCTTGCTAGATTGAATGTGGAGTTCCACGGGATTGTTCTGGGCCCTGTTTCTCTTTTTCTACCCTCTACACTGCTTCCATGTCACATATAATTACCGCCATCAGATCAACCTTCATTGTATGCAGATGACTTCAGAATTCTAAGCAGCGACACTCTGAATCTGCCTTCTCTCTTTTCAAATATGGCCCACTGCTTTCAAGATTATCCAAAATTAGGTTGATTTACAGAACCAATACAGCTAAAATGCAGATATAAAACAGAAACCTTGCTGGTAGGGCACAAAACAAATCTCCTTACATCACAACAGCTTACAATACAACTTGCAATGCAATCAGTCTCTTTATCCAATGCTGTGAAGTATCTAGGCGCGGTCATTATTGACAACACACTCTCCTATGCAAATACATATAATGCATCACCTCAGACCTGCCAGTCTCTGCTACTAGTCCAATTACGGCGTATGCTTGTTGGCTTATTTGTGCAATCGAATAGTAGTACCTGTTTCCACAGATTGCAACTTCACAAAATCTTGTTGCGTCTCTCATTCTTTCACGTATATACTGGGTCTATTGCAACGCTCTGGTGGCTGGTCGCCTGCCAGCATCATTCTATCCAATCCCTTCTCAACGATATACAAAACTCTGCAGCTCGTCTAAATCCTCAGAAAGAAAAAATTGGAGCATATTTACCCCTCCTCTCTTGCAATCTCTCCACTGGCTGCTGTGCCTCGAGGGGGAAAAAAGGAGTGAAACTATAGATCAGTACCCTCTGTTACAAAATGTACTCAACCAAAAACAGCACCGCCCTGCTCTGTGAATGTCTTCACTTGTACCTCCTTATCGTTTCTCTCCTCTCTGCTGCAGATACCTATTGCCTTTCATTACTAGATTCTTGATTCAACCTATCCACATCAGCCGTCACTTTTCTCTTTTTTGGTCCATTAAATGGTGGATATGTTTCTCCCTCTCTCTCTCACCAAAAAGCCTTCTTGATGGGACACTTTTTAAATCATTGTCTCAAGACATATTTATTTCAAACCTAAGATTTGCCTCGCCTGCCTCATTCATGAGTGTTTTTTTCCCTGCCTTCAAACTGACCAAGGATTTATTTGCCCTGCCTGGGTGGCGTGTGTGACCTGTGTGTGGTGTGTGTGGTGTGTATGTGTGTGTGTACTGTGCCTGTTTGCACATTTGGGACTTGATGGAACTATTGCTTGTCATGGTTTGTAATGACTGTTGTAAGAATGAGTTGAGTGCAAGCGTTTGATTTGTCTCTCTGCAAGATTATTGCGCTATATAAATTCCTTTTATTTTTTATTATGATTTTTATTTTTATTGTTATTATTATTATTTTTTTTGGTTCTGCAAAGACAAGCCCGCGGCCTGCTGTTCAAGTCATCTGTGAATTCCTGATTAGTTTTCTTCGTTCTTTTCAGACAAAGTTCCTCCGTAACATTCGGCTCCCAGATGGATCAGTCTCCCTTCCAGCCTTATGTACCTACTGATCCCCTATTTTCACTGGCACTTCCTCCTACTCCTTTCAGCCACAAAAAGTGTGGAAGAAGAAATCAGAATATTCTAAATGAATCGGACCATAAATCATGTGTCTTGATCCTATGCCTGCTTCCTTGGTCACGCAGTGCCTTCCGCAGCTATATACAAATATCACAAGATTTGTAAAATCATCTCTTCTTTCGGGGAATTTTTCCTTCAGGGACCTCAAAAACTGCAATAGTTACACCTCTACTTAAAAAAAAGCACACGACTTGACCCTAACATCTCGAAAAAAATTATTTTCAGACCTGTTTTAACTACTCCTTTCATCTCAAAAAAGTCTGAAAGTTAGTTCTCCTGATACATCAACAGCCATCGTCATTCAAATAGTCTCCATCCTGCATTTTCAGTCCTGCCTATCCGCTCATCCAAGCCAGCACGCGGAGGGAACCACCCTAGTCCATTACGTTAAAAACACGCTTCTATACGTTTCTGTTCAGGGAAATCTCTCTTCTAACTATTATCGATCGTATCTGCAGCATTTGTAAGTTTTAGATCACTCTATCCTTCTCTCATGTCTCCAAATAAAAGTTTCGGTCGTTACTGGCACAGCCCGTACTGACCTTGTTTAGTTAATACCCTCTCTGATCGATCCCAGACAGTCTCAGTAAAAACAAAAATTCAATCATTCCTGTTGGTTTAAAAACTAGAATGTGGGTCCCACAAGGTATCAGTTCTGGGCCCTGTCTGTTACTCTTCCAATGTTCCACTCTATACATTATAAACCGTCAGCAGATCAACCTCATTTCTACGCTGTGACTCTAAGATTCAAAGCATATTGACTACTCCTGAAAATCTGCTTCTCTACTTGTCATATATGTCAATTTGCCTTCAGTACATTCAAAAAACTGGATGATACAAAACAATTACAGAAATATGCAGTAAACCGAAGCCATGATTATGGGACCAAACACAAAACTCTCTCATCACAAAGATTCAATAGGAATTTGGCAGTACATAGTTCGCTATCGTGCTGTTAATTTGGTAAGTATCTGGGGTTGTTAATGACATCACACGCTCTATGGCAAATGTTTATCACCCAGACTGCAGTCCGGATACTTATCATATACCTTGGATATGGGCAACGCGAAAGTACCTTTAGACACTGATTAGCTACATTCCCCAAACTTGTCACATCTGCTGATTCTTTTCACGTTTCTGGACCTATTGTAATTCTCTTTTGCTGGTCTGCCAGAATCATCTATCCACTCCCTTTCAATCCTACAAAAACTATGCAGCTCGATTGTCCTCAAAAAGAAAAAATCTGAGCTAGTACTCACTCCTGCAATCTCTTCCACTGGTTGCCCTGTGCCACGAGAAGAGTGTAAAGTACAAGTTCAGTTACCCTCTGTTACAAATGTCTCCACAAAAACAGCCCCCTCCTGCCTCTTGTGAATGTCTTTCACCTGTACACTCCTTCTCGTTCCCTCGCTCTGCTCTGCAGATTACCTTGTTCTGTTACGAATACTAGATTCAACCAATGCACTGTTGGCCCGTTGCTCTTTCTCTATTTTCTGGTCATCTATCTGGAATTGGCCTCCCTTCTTCCTCCCCCCCCACCCTCTCCAAAGCTACTTACGACGCTTAAATCTGAGCATCAAATAGCTTACCTATTTCAAACCTAAGGATTTTTTCCCTCTTGTTGTCATCTCACGTCTGTGTCCCTGCTTTTTTGTAAGCCAATTCCATCTCCCTGCTGAAATGTTACAAACCTTCGCTGTGTGTGTGTGTTAGTTTGTGTGTGTGTGTGTATGGGTGTGTGTGTGTGTGTAGTACATTTGATTGTTAGTTTAGAATATTGTTAAATCATTGTTGTTGGTTTGTGTGGAGCGGATTGAATGGAAGCGCTCTCTGATTGTAATTGCAAGATTATAGCGCTCTATAAATTCAATTTAGTAGTAGTAGTAAGTAGTAGTTGTAGTAGTAATAGTAGTAGTAGTAGTAGTATATAATAACACAGAGCAAGTTAAAAAGATCAAGTAATTCATTTCAGGCGTCCGGTGAATGTAACTAATAGCTTGGCACGATGCATTCTCTGCACACGATACTACTCTCAAGCTCTCTGCACACAGCGTCCTCACTCTGATTGTCTAACCCCAAGCTCCCTTTTTTAGGATCATCATACACTATCCTTCATCCATTAACATGCGGCTCAGACACTAATATCTTTCATTTTCAGCCAATCGTCAGTAGTCAAACAAAAACTGTCACTGCCTCTTTGTCACATCATACTGAGTCATGTCATACATTTTTTTTTTACTTTCCCAGCTGTTTGAAGGCGGAGTGAGGGCAATGATTACTGCTGAGCAAGATGATGGGAGTCTGAAACCAGACGAATAGCTGCTGGAAAAATGTTTTTCTGGGCTGGGTTGTGGGTATTAAAAAGAAACCCAGAGGTGGGGGGGGGGAGGGGGAGGGAGGAGGAGAGGAATAGGCATCTTCCATCCCGTTGTTCTCTTCCGGTTTATCGTGTATGTTTGGCTCTTTCTTCTTCTATCCCTTCTCACCTGAGGGATTAGGGCGCTTTCTTCTTTACGTGTTGTTATGATTGAGGTGACCGAAATTGCCCATAGTGTTACCTGTCAAGTGGAATGACAACAAGGGGTGGTGTGTTTTTTTGATCGTTCTCTGCTTTCTGCTTTAAAAAAAGGCGCAGCGGTTTGTTCTTGTGGCGTATGAATTTGCTTACATGCCACAGTCACTGAGAGTCCAAACGGACTGGCGAGCGTTGTTGAGGACAAATAAGGAGAATGAGGGGAAAATCAAATGGAAAACTTTGCACACAGCAGTAGAAAAAGCGTCTTGCTGGAGCCAGGCATGGGGCGCCACTCAGAGAAACAATTTTGAACATTTTTATCAGAGGGATAATAGATTAAGCTTTAATCGACTTGTTTACAATCCGCCCTCAAAAAAAAAGTAACAAGAAGGGGATCATGTCAGACTGATATTAGATTTGCATGGGAAAACAATACTCACACAGTGCGCGCGCGCCAGCGCGCGCACACACACAAACACACCATTACTGGAAGGCAAGCAAGATATGAGAACATGAGAGAGAGAATGAATGAATGAATGAAATGTTATGAAAGAGGGTTTAATGGGAATAAAGCAAAACTTGTTTACAACCAGCCTCTGGGCAATAAAATTAGAACAATAGCAACAAGCAAATATGTACCCAAAACAGAGACAAAAAAAAAAAAAATCTAATGTATGAAGAAGAAAGAGGACAATCCCTACAGATGAGAGAGGAGAAAGAGAGGAGAGAGAGATCTTTGATGAGAGATGAGTGGAGATGAAGAGAAGAGAGAGATGAGCGAAGATGAGGGACGAGAGAGAGAAATTTGTCTGAGACGGAGGAACAATATCCATAACGAGATTGATTCGATAGGCCATTAGCCCTATGGAAGGGGGTTAATTACAGATCATCACGTGCAACATAATAATTCATTATACCCACCCATCATTCACAACACACACACATAACAGAGCAGGTTATATTCAAACACAATGTGGGTCTCAGGGTTTTCTTTACCAAGTAAACAACTTCGCGTCTTTTGAAAGAATTTATAAAGACAAATAGCCAAGTTTATGAAATAGGTCTGAGAGAAGAGAGATGAGGATGGAGAGGAGTGATCTTAGATTCAGAGAGGAGATGAATGAGAGAGGAGGAGAGATGAGACGAGAGCGAGAGTGATTGAAGATACTTTGAGAGAGAGAGAGGTAATGCTATGAAAACATTCATTCGATCACGATAGGCTAGTGGGGGCAGGTGTTTTGTGGCAATTGTCTTCATTGACTACCCTGTAACTGTTCGCTTCAAAGGTAAGTTAATCGGCTTGATTGACCCGATTCGTTAGGGTAGATTATACAACAAGCGATTGCTGCAAGTGAGGGAGTCCACCTCCAGAAGCGGGCTCACTGATTGCTGTTTTCTGCAGAAAGGTTGGGGACAATCCACGGGTGTGCTGTCACTGGAGGCTTTGACGAGGTCTCTAGAGGTCGGGGGATAGGCGTGACGGAAAGGGTGGATGTATTTGTCTGTGTTTGTTTCTTTTGTGGAGTGCGTTCTTTTCATTTTTTTATTGTGTTCTTAGTGTGTGTGTGTGTCGATGTATGAGTGTGTGTGTGTGTTTGAGTCGTGAGCGTTATGTCTATTTTTTCCCTTGTGTTTGTGAGTGTTTCATGTGTTTGTGGTTGTGTGTGTGTGTGATGTGGTGTGTGTGTGATTGGGGGATGGAAAGTGGGTGTGTATGCGTTTTGTTTTTGTTTTGAGTTTTCTGTGTGTGTGTGGTGTGTACTGGTGAGTGTTGTGTGTGTGTGTTAGTGCGTAGTGTGGTGTTGTAGTGAGTGTGTGTGTTTGTGTGTGTGACGTATGTGTGTGTGTTTGTGTATGTGTGTGATGTGAGTGGTGGTGTCTGTGTGAGTTGTGTGTGTTTGAGTTTTTATGTGGTTTGAGTTTGTGTGCGTGTGTGTGTAGAGAGTGTGTGTGGGTTTGAGTTGTGTGTGAGATGTTTTGTTGTGTGTTTATTTATTTATGGTTTTTTAATTTATTCTTTTATAATCGTGGTAATTTGGGATAAGCAATTTTGTTGCTTTTTTAAATCCAAGTCCCCGTGTGTATGCGGTTTTGGAAATTGTCGGTTCTGTTCCCACCGGCACACAATGGCCCTACTCTTACGAAAAAGCGGAACAGGATGTACGTGGTGCGCAGATGCTGTTCTGCGAGTGAGTGTGGTGTTTGTAGTGTGGGTGTATGTGTGTGTATTATGTGTCGTGTGTTGTGTGTTGTTGTGTTGGTGGTGTGTGTGAATTGTGTGGGTGTGTGGTGTGTTTCTGTGTTTGTGGGGAGTGTTGTGCGTGTGGTTGTTTGTGTGTCGTTGTGGTGTGTGTGGTGTTGTTGTGGGGTGTGGTGTTATGTGTGTTGTGTGTGTGTGTGTGTGTTGTGTGTGCAGGGGGTAGGTGGGCGTAAGTGCGTGCTCGTGCGCCACATGCAAACCACAGAATTCTTTGGTCTGTATGTTTTCTTCTGATAATCAGAAGTCTTTTCTTACCCTTCCTTCTTACATCATATGGCTTGGTGCCAGAAAAGGTGGAATAACTCTTTTCCTTTATTCTTTCTTTTCTCTTATCTTTCCTCCTTTCATTATAATAATTCTCGTTCATCAGATCGCCATCATTTTCATGCAGATATGGCCTTTCAGATTTCTTAGCATTAGTAACTCCTGGAAAAAAAATCTTCCTTCTCTCATAACAATATCGTCCTAATGGCCTTCAGATATTCCAAAAATTGGATGATACAGAAACAAGTTACTGTAAAGGCTGATGAAACCGAAGCCATGCTTGTGGTACGAAACACAAACTGTCTTCATCCAACTGCTTCAAGGAATTCGGCAATACGTCAATTCCTCTATCCACTGCCTGTGATTCTATCTAGGTCGTTATGGACAAACACTATCCATACAAAAATTCATCACCCAAAAAACCTCCAGTCGTGCTTACTATAATTAGACGCAATCAGTGCAGTCGAATGGTACCTGTCACTGATGCTCATCCTATCTAATCACGTCTTCTCATTCTCTCACGTCTGGACTATGCATTCTCTTCTGGCTAAGTCTGCCGCCTCATCTCAATCATCCCTTCAACGTATACAAAACTCTGCCGCTTGACTAGTTCTCAGAAAGAAAAAATCTTGTGATCTCATACTGGTGCCTGTGTCACAGAGAGTAAACTATAAGATCAGCACCCCTCTGTTACAAATGTCTCCAAAAAATAGCCACCTTTCCTATTTCGTAGATGCAATGTTTCACAGGTGTGTACACTTCTTCTCGATCCCTACGCTCTTTGGTGCAGAACCTTGTGATTAAGAATACTAGTTTCAAAACCAATCCACTGTCGGCCGTCGCTCTTTCTCTGCTTCTGGTCCATCGATCTGGAATGGCTCGCTCTATCCTTCGCCAAAAGCCTATTATGACACTTTATAAATCCAGCCTCAAAACACATTATTTCTCAATTCTAAGACTTTCCCTCCTTGTTTCATCTCATTTCTGTCTTACCCTAAACAGCCGAAACCCACCAACCTGCCAAAGTACACAACCGGTTGTTTTTGTGTGTGTGTGTGTGTGTTTGTTTTTCCTTGTGTGTGTGTGTGTGTGTGATGTGGTGTGATATTTGTGTGTGTGTGTGTGTGTGTGTAATGTGTTGGTCTTGTGTGTGGTGTGTGTGTGTCGTGTGTGCGTGCGGTTTTATTTGTGTATATATGTGTTCTGTGTTGTGTGTGTGTGTGTGTGTTCGTTCGTGGAGTTTGCATGCGTGTGTGTGTGTGTGTGTGTGAGTCTATGTGTGGTGTTTGTCGGGTGATGGGGGTGATTATGACCAGGTGCGAGTGTTTGCAAAAAGCAGAGAAGGAGGGAGGGAGGAAGGGATCGATAGTGGCGAAGATTGCGGTGATGAGGTGAGGTGTGGGCAGGAGGAGTGTGTCTGCAGACAGCAGTTGGGTGCTTGGTTCGCTGCGTTCACTCGCCTGAAAAGCTGAGCCAAAGCCTTGCAAAAACTCTACATATTTTTACAGAGAGAGAGAGAGGAGAGAGAGCGTAGCTAGGTAGTCGCTGTCGCTAGGTAGATAGATAGATAGTTAGATAGATAGATAGATGGATAGATAGATAGTTAGTTAGATAGAATAGTTCAGCACAGCTTCTCATGTAATCATGCACTTGTGTGTGTGTGTGTGTCTTTGTGTGTGTGTGTGGGGGGGGGGGGGGGGGTTTGGACATTACCCAGGCATGTATATATTTATGCTTGTGTAGGGTGTCATTATGAGATGCTTGCCGTTACATAATTATGTGTGTACTTTGAAGAATTTCTATCTATCGATCTATCTATCTATCTATCTATCTATCTATCTATCTATCTAATCTATCTATCTATTATCTTTCTATCTATCTATCTATCTATATATTATCTTTATCTGTCTATCTATCAAATCAATCTATCTATCTGTTCTATCTATCTATCTATCTGTCTATTAGCTATTATCTATCTACGTCTCTCTCTCTCTCTCTCTTCTCCTTCTTCTCTCTCTTCTCTCTCTCTCTCTCTCTCTTCAAGGTCAAGGTGTCACATAACTATAAGGTCGTGGGGGTGCGAATGGCGGTTCAGAGACCTCACTGCTACAGGGGCCCGGGGCCAGCTAGGCATTTACAAGCAAGCAATTATTGTGGGCGCGCCCATTCATTCTCCTCGCTGCTTTACCTTCCCTGGACCCGAAGAGGGGCAGGTACCATTTGCAGGGGGAGAAGAGGAATTGGGCTCGCCCGATCTTGCGACTAGAAGCAGAACAGGGGTGAGAGAACCTATGAGAAACTGGGGGCGACTGCGGCGACCGACTGTAATGTAGCCAATTGGTAAACCACGTTCGTTGCTTGCTGGCATTAATGTGGCGGAGAAAGCGAAACCAGTTGAATTGAGGTGGATCAAGTGTCTCTGACCACTGAGCTATATACTCTGTATATATATTTATATATATTATATATCTTTACAGTGTTTTGTATACGGGAGTATATATATATTAATTTAATACATTTATATATATATTATATATTTATTTATATTATATTTATGACTTGTTTGTGTGTGTTCTTGAGGTATGAGTAAAATTAAATGTTGTGTATGCATGGTCATACGTTTAGTGTGATTTATCCTTTAATTACTGGACAGATACTAGAAAATATGTATAAAACCACCTCCTTCACAAAACATCTACCCAAAACGAGTAAACAAAATAATCCAAAACACAAATATATTGAAACACAAAGGCCAAGTCAGTATTTCATAAAAGAATGACTTTCCACATTACAAACAGTAACCTCCTTTTTCTCCCACCCACCACACTCCACACACCACCCCCACCACACACACAAACACACACCACATCACACACACTCACACCCACACACACACATCACAACACAACAACACACACACACACGCACACACACACACACGAAACGCACTGTAATGTTTACACTCACACACACACACACACATGCTGGATGAGGACATAAAACCGAGACCCCGCGTGCGAACGCACGCAGAACATATTGCACACACTTTAATTCATGTCCGCTTTGCGGAAGAGTAGGCCATTGTGTGCCGGTAGGTACAGATGACAAAACCGCATACACGGGGACTGGAGTAAAAATAAAGCACAGTGCTTTTTCAATTATCCTCGATATAAAAGGAATAAAATAAATAAAAATAAAAACGCACGCACGCACGCACGCAAACACAGTTAGAGAACCTATACCCTTAACGGAACAATTTATTGTTTTTAGGGTAATAGAATAAACACAATACTTTTTTTTTTACATCACAGCCTCGGAAATAAAAGAAGAAAAAAGATTAGGTAAAACAGACATACTATATAGCAAGCGAATTAAAAATAATCACAGTAAACATCATCATCCACCATCACCATCCACCATTTTCATCATCATCATCAGCAGCAGCAGCTAGCTGCAGCAGCAGAATCAGCATCAAGCATCACACCTCACCCACCACACACCCACCACTCACCACCACCTCTTCTCCTCCCTCATCATCATTCATCATTATCACCCCACACCACACCACCACATTCCTCCTCCTCTCTCCATCCACTATTCACCACCACCACCACACACCACTTTCACACCACACCACACCACCATCATCACACCTTCACCATCCTCCTCCTTGCCTCCTCCTCTCATCTCATCATCCTCATCATCATCATCCTCATCGACTAAATCACAATGATACATATTATGGTATTGAGGCTTTGACAAGGATCAGAGAGAGAGATCTATAGAATTGATTTGAGGCGAGAGGGTGACGGGAGGAGTGTGAGTGAGAGAGTGAGGGGGAGAGGAGCCGGACGTGTGTGAGAGTTGGGAGAGAGAGAGTAGAGGAGGAGAGTGAGTGGTGGAGGGGTCCGGGGAGATGGGGGAGGGGGAGAGTGATAGTTGGAGGAGGTGGATTGTGTGTTAAGAAGTGAGGAAGAGTGGAGTTGTGTGATAGAGGGTAGGAGGTGGGTGAAGTAGTGCAGTGTGAGGAGTGTGAGAGAGGTGGAGTCTCGATGAGAGGAGGGGTTGAGAGAGTGAGGGAGAGGGGGAGGTGAGGCGGAGGATGAGGAGTAATGAGTGAAGGTGAGTTAGAGAGAAGAGTAGTGGAATGGTGTGAGTGGTGGAGGGCGTCGGGGGTGATGGGAGTGGGTTGGGTCGAAGTATGAGTGTGGGTGTGGGGTGTGGTTAGTGAGTGTGGCGATTGTGTGAGTGGGAGAGGTGGAGGTGTAGTTCGTGTGTGGCGGAGGGGTGGTGAGTGTGGTGGGTGTGGTGGGATGGGTGTGTGGTACGGATTGGTGAGAGAGGGGATGATGCGAGAGAGGAGAGGGAGATAGAGAGGTGAGGGGTGTGAGGGTGGTGGAGAGAGGAGGAGGTGGTGGTGTTGGTGGGTGAGGAGAGGTTATGGGCGTGGGAGGATATGTGTGTGAGAGGAGTTGAGTGAGGGGTGGTGGGGGAGGTGTGGTGTGAGAGGAGAGAGAGAGAGAGTGTGAGTGTGGAGAATGAAGAGAGAGGGACGGAGAGAGGGGGGGATGAGCGATGGAGAGTGGAGAGAGTTAGGAGAGAGGTGTTGGGTGGATGGTCGGGAGGAGAGGAGGAGGAGGGAGAGATGGAGATGAGATTGTGGGTGGGGAGATGAGAGTGAGGAGAGGAGGTAGCGGAGGGTGGAGGGGGGTGGGGAGAGGAGAGTGAGTGTGAGATAGATGAGTGAGGAGTGGGGGTGAGAGGGGAGAGTGTTGTGGCGGCGAGTGGGTAGGGAGAGGTGAGAGATGGGTGGGGGAGGTGGAGAGGAGAGTTCGGAGAGAGGTGGATAGGGTGGAGAATGAGAGTGGAATGTGAAGGGGGATGATGAGTGAGAGAGAGTAGGAGAGAGAGGGAGTGGAAGAGAAGGAGGAGCTGCTTAGAGTGAGTGTGGAGAGGGTGGTGTGTGAGAGAGGAGGGGTGGGAGGAGGTGTGGAGGTGTGAGACGAATTGTGGGTGATGGAGTGTGAGTGGGTTGGGAGGGGGGAGAGGGGTTGTGGGAGAGAGCGGATGATGTGAGAGCGAGAGAGAGTAAGGAGGGTGATGTGGGGAGTGTGGGAGGAGAGGGGGAAGAGGGGGGGGAGAGAGAGATGTTTGAGATGGAGGGGAGGAGAGGGAGAGAGGGAAGGGGGAGTGAGGTAAGATGTGAAAGAGTTAGTGATGAGGGCGATGTTTTGAGTAGAGGGGGTGAAGGAGATGGGAGAGAGGGGGGAGAGTCGGAGAGGAGAGAGAGAGAGAGAGGTAGAGAGTAGAGGAGGGTGTGAGAGGAGAGAGGAGAGGTGAGGTGAGAGGGGAGTGTGGTTTGGAGGATGAGAGTGAGGAGAGAGGGCGAGGGAGGGGGGTGTGAGGGGAGGACCGGAGGTGTGGGGGACGGAGAGAGGCGTTAGTGGAAGAGGACGGACTGGAAGAAGAGGAGGAGAGAGAGAGGAGTGGGTAGAGAGAGAGAGACTGGAGGATGAGGATGTTTTGGTAGGAGAGAGTGGAGAAAGAAGTGGTATGGATTTGGAGATGAGGGAGAGTGAGGGAGGAGGACGTGTTGGGGGCGGGGAGGTGGGATGAGAAGAGGAGAGGAATGTGGGTTAATGGAGATAGAGATCTGTGAGGAGACTTGACTAGAGGGGAGGAGAGAGAGGAGATGGTGAGGGGAGATAGCGAGGGTGAGGTGGTTGGTGAGGGGCTGAAGAGTGGAGAGAGGGTTTGGTGTGTGGGTGGGGAGGAGTGGAGAGATGGAAGGGAGGTGGGAGAGAAATTTGAGGATGTCTTTCTTTCTTTCTTTCTTTCTTCTTTCTACCTTTCTGTCTGTCTTTCTCTCTTTCTTCTACCTTTCTTTCTTTCTACCTTTCTTTCTACCTTTCTTTCTACTTTCTTTATTTCTTTCTACCTTTCTTTCTTTCTACCTCTCTTTCTTTCTTTCTACCTTTCTTTATTTCTTTCTACCTTTCTTTCTTTCTACCTCTCTTTCTTTCTTTCTACCTTTCTTTATTTCTTTCTACCTTTCTTTCTTTCTACCTTTCTTTCTACCTTTCTTTATTTCTTTCTACCTTTCTTTCTTTCTACCTTTCTTTATTTCTTTCTACCTTTCTTTATTTCTTTCTACCTTTCTTTCTTTCTACCTCTCTTTCTTTCTTTCTTTCTACCTTTCTTTCTACCTTTCTTTCTTTCTTTCTTTCTACCTTTCTTTCTACCTTTTTCTTTCTTTCTGCCTTTCTTTCTTTCTACCTGTTTTAAAAAACATTCTTTCTACCTTTCTTTCTTTCTACCTCTCTTTCTTTCTTTCTACCTTTCTTTCTTTCTTTCTTTCTACCTTTCTTTCTTTCTTTCTACCTTTCTTTCTTTCTTTTTACCTTTCTTTATTTCTTTCTACCTTTCATTCTTTGTTTCTACCTTTCTTTCTTATTTTCTTTCTTTCTACCTTTCTCTTTTTCTACCTTTCTTTCTACCTTTCTTTCTACCTTTCTTTCTTTCTACCTTTCTTTCTTTCTACCTTCTTTCTTTCTTTCTTTCTACTTTCTTTCTTTTCTATCTTCCTTCCCTTTTCTTTCTTTCTTTCTTTCAATTCTTTCTTTCTTTCTTTCTACCTTTCATTCTTTCTGTTTGTCGGTCTGTTCTCTCGGGGGACGGGGGGGGGGGGGGGGGGGGGTTCCCGTTGTCTGTCTGCCCGTGCGCTTTCTTTCTTTCTTTTTATCGGGGTCTTTTTTCCCCTCTCCCTTCATCTCTTTCCTTCGTTCATCCAATTTTCCTTACTTTGTTTCTTGACTTCTTTCTTTATTGTCTTCTTTCTTTTCTTTACTTCTTTCTTTACTTCTTTCGTTCTTTCTTTTTCTCTTGGCCAGCGACGGGTTTATTGAGGGAGAAATCTTTATTTCTCAAGACGTGAGACAAGACCTATGCAAAGATGCTCCCATCATCTGCCGCGCACTCCTATAAACTATTGTCATAGTCATAATCTGACAGGTAATATGTCCGATTCATGTTGTCCTTTCTCTCTGTCGGGACATAACCCGTATCAGGTGAAACGGCATAGATTGGGTTTCCACTGTGGGCTGTGGGCTGGGACCCGCATCAATAAAGGAGTTTCATTTCAATACCTCTCTTTGCAGACAACACGCCTCCACACCTCAGCAAAGTCTGGATTCACGGCTACGTCTACATCCATATTAGTTTTTGTGTTCTCAATTGGCAGACATTTCTACATATGCATCGCCTTGTTCTCAACCTGTAGACATGTCTACAATTTATGTCTATTTCTTTGTTCTCAAGCTGTAGACATGTCTATCATGTATGTCTATTTCTTTGTTCTCAAGCTGTAGACATGTCTATCATGTATGTCTTTTTATTTGTTCTCAACCTGTAGACATGTCTATACTGTATGTCTATTTCTTTGTTCTCAACCTGTAGACGTGTCTATACTGTATGTCTATTTCTTTGTTCTCAATCTGTAGACGTGTCTATCTGTGTGTCTATTTCTTTGTTCTCAATCTGTAGACGTGTCTATCTGTATGTCTATTTCTTTGTTCTTAATCTGTAGACGTGTCTATCTGTACGTCTCTTTGTTTTCAATCTGTAGACGTGTCTATAATGTATGTCTATTTCTTTGTTCTCAATCTGTAGACAGTGTATCAATGTATTTCTTTGCTGTCATTCCGAAGACACACAGACATACACAGACACACACAGACACACACACAGACACACACACACACACACACACACATATAATATATATATATATATATATATATATAATATATATATATATATATATATATATAAATAATATATATATATATATATTTGTTGTGTGTGTTTTAAATCTACAAACATATTTCCATCTATAGTGATTTTTTTCTTGATCTCTCTCTCTCTCTCACGGGGACTAGATGTAAAAAAGCACATGAGTGCTTATTCATTATCCTCGAAATTAAAGATTTGGTCATTGTCATCGTCATTGTCTCTCAGAGAACGTTACTTAGTCACGGCAATGATGAACATTTGGCCCTATCTATTTCTGTACCTTTTTTCTTTTTTAACGTTCCTCCGCTAAAACTCCGAGGTTCACCACTAGTAAGATTTCTGCGCGTGCGACAGTGTTTGCCTACCATTAAGGTTGCTGCATTCCGACTTCGGGGATGATATCTTAACACAACATCATGTGTGCATGCATTTTTTTGAAAACATATTTTTGTCACTCGTTCCCACCCGCACGAATGGCCTACACTTTGGAAAGGCAGATCGGGTTTTAACGCGTCCGCAATGTAGTCTGCCTGCGTTGGCACACGTGGCCTGGGTCTCCTCAGAAGGACTTTCAAGAAGTGGAGTCAGCGCTGATAACAGTTACTCCAGAGGAAAAGCCTCCTTGAACGGCCCTCTCGATGGTGGCTCGAACCCGGGCCGTCAACTTGCACGCACATGGCTCTAACCGCAACGCTATCCTGACCCCTCTCTCTTGTGTGTGTGTGTGTGTCTGCATTCCCCTGTGAGCTGGTTAGCCAAGACATATTGATCACAAGATGGGGGGGGGGGGGGGGGGGGAAACAACCAAACCCGTTAACATCTTTATTTTAATTTTCTATTTGAAATCAGGCACTGCTTTTCAAGAAGCTGTTTGTTTCGATTATCGTTTACACAAGTGTTTGGAATAATGAGAATGAAGGTTTGTTTAATTATCACCGACAACAAATTATTACTGTGTGTGATTAAGTTTGCAAGGTTAAGCAACAACATTATAAATCTCCATGTGCCACAATGAGCCCCCCAAAAAATCTTTGTTTTTAAATTGTAAAAAAACACAAAAAAAACTCCTCCATGCGGATACCGACAGCCTGTCAGTATGTTAAACAGCATTACCACCTTCTGAAAATGCCCTCTTTTCTATCCCTCTCTTTGTTTCTGCCTTGTTCCTTTTCTTCCTGTCACCTCTTTCCTGTCTATTTTCCGCCGTCTTGGTCCACTCACCAACCTTTTTCCAGAAAAAAACACAACTTAAGACAATTCTCTCCCATGCCGAAGTCGGATGTGCTGGGCCTGACTTGTCAGGTGATTAACGGACAGCACAACGCCTTTTTGCTCATATGACAGACAGCCAGAATTGCTGTCTGAGCGTTTGACGACGAATAATAATAATAATAATAATAATAATAATAATAATAATAATAATAATAATAATAATAATAATAATAATAATGTATCGAATTTATATAGCGCTGAATTTGTAAAGCAACAAATCAAAGCGCTCAGATGACTTTTTTTTTTTATCGAGGATAATGGAATAAGCACTCATGTGCTTTTTTACACCTAGTCCCCGTGTG
This sequence comes from Rapana venosa, assembly GCA_028751875.1. NCBI lineage: Eukaryota > Metazoa > Mollusca > Gastropoda > Neogastropoda > Muricidae > Rapana > Rapana venosa. Next base: position 46,614,419 of record CM054148.1, on the reverse strand, counting down.
TTTGCGGTTTTGTAAATTTTGTCATCTGTTCCCACCGGCACACAATGGCCTACTCTTTCGAAAAGCGGAACAGGATTTAACCTGTGCGCAAGATGTTCTGCATGCGTTCGCACACGGGGCCTCGGTTTATAGTCTCATCCGAAGGACATCCATAGAGGACAGAAAATGCCAATGCTGCAACAAATCAGAAGATGAATTTCACTACTTGATGAGGATTATCAAATAAAATTCTTTCTTTCGGCGCTTCAAATATGTTTAGTGACATTTGTGGCAATTGATCTCTCTCTCTCTCTCTCTCATAATGATGGACTCAGACATAATTTGCTATTCAACATGAAAACCATAGACAAAGAACTTTTTAAACAAAAATCTGTAAAAGCAAAACTAAGCAACCCAAATACAATCGATAACTATCGAAAAGATATGGGCTTGAATTTTTTTTCAGAAAAGAGGGACACTGAAGTAGGAAAGAACAGGATCTTTTTTTTTTTTTTGGGGGGGGGGGAGGGGAGGTTGTACATTTCAGTCATTTTGAATTAATTGAGGATAATCAAATAAAATTCTTTCTTTCCGCGCTTCAAATATGTTTACGTGACATTTGTGGCAATTGACTCTCCTCTCCTCTTCTCTCTCTCTCTCTCTCTCTCTCTCTCTCTCTCTCTCTCTCTCTCTCTCTCTCTCTCTCTCTCTCTCTCTCTCTCTCTCTCTCTCTCTCTCTCTCTCTCTCTCTCTCTCCTCTCTCCGTCTCTCCTCTCTCTCTCTCTCTCTCTCTCTCTCTCTCTCTCTCTCTCTCTCTCTCTCTCTCTCCTCTCTCTCTCCTCTCCTCTCTCTCTCCTCTGGAAACTTGTCTATAGTGCACTGACGACAGAGTTGAAACAATCAAATAATAGTTGAACTTTCAGGTCTGACCTTGTTCTTGGATATGCAAACAAACATATAAACGAAGCCACTTATTTTTCTGTACAATCAACATTTTTTTTAAAAGATAATGATCTAAAGAGACGCTAGACTCACTTTCCAAAGGGAGCTAATAATGTCGGGTCTTGGCTGAATATGTAAGCACCTTTCTCTGATCTTTGTCTAAGAGAAATGTTGACATTTTGTCTGGAGAAATACTTTGTTTTGAGTGACCTTTTGGATCTTAATGATATGGTGAAATCTTACCTTTACATAAAAGTCTTTATTTTGTTATGGAAACATGTTTTGTAAGCTAGTTAGTTTGATCACTTTCTTCTTAGTTTGATGGCTAGTTAATTAATGAGTTAATCTGTTTACACGCTATATACAATTAAAACGATAACTGTTTAACGTTGTTTTCAATCATTGATGGTACTGACAGTATCAGCTTTAAGAGAAAAAGTTTTGCCAAATATTTCTGAGGTATGAACTGTTCTCTCAGGTCTCTTTCGATTACCGCTGGGCGATATCACATTATTATAATTATGAACTTTATTTTCTTTTGAATGTTTAAATATTGGCCACATCAAATTTCTGGCAGTGCTGCTCCAGAGAGAGAGAGAGAGAGAGAGAGAGAGAGAGAGAGAGAGAGAGAGAGGTTTTGTAAGGGTAATTGGAAAAGCCAGTAAGTAAAACTAGTAAACCAGTTAGTACGCCAGTGCGAGAGAGAGAGAGAGAGGGGGGGGGGGGAGGGGGAAGAGGGGAGGAGAGAGAGAAACAGACAGACAGAGACAGACAGACAGACAGAGAGGCGAAGAGTGGAGAGAGAGAGCGACAGACAGACAGACACACAGACATACACACAGACACACACACACACAGACAGATAGAGAAGGAAATAGAGAGGGGGGAGAAAGGTGTGGTTTGTCCACCCTCCCCCATCCTTTCGCGCTCTATCATGTGCTCTCTCTCTCTTTCTCCTTCTCTCTCTCTCTCTCTCTCTCTCTCTCTCTCTCTCTCTCTCTCTCTCTCTCTCTCTCTCTCTCTCTCACTGAAATGATTTAATGTACATTGGCCTTGGACCACAATACATTTGTTGGGCTTGTACATTAAATCATTTCAGTGTTCAGTGTTCTCTCTCTCTCTGTCTCTCTCTCTCGCCTCTGTATCTCTCTTTCTAGATGTCTTTCTCTATCCTTCGCCTCTCTCTCTCTCTCTCTCTCTCTCTCTCTCTCTCTCTCTCTCTCTCTCTCTCTCTCTCTCTCTTTCTCTCTGTCTGCCTCTGCCTCTCTTCTCTCATTCAGGCTACCACTCGCCTTTCTCTCTGTGTGTCTTTCTCTTTCTCCCCCCCCCCCTCTCTCTTCTATGTCTCTCTCTTTCTCCCCCCTCTCTCTATGTTCTGTTCTATCCCTATCTCTATCTCTCTCCCTCTCTCCCCTCCTCTCTCTCTGCTCTTTGCCCTCCACCTCTCTCTCCCTCCCCCCTCTCTCTCTCTCTTCTCCCTTTCTCTCTGTCTCTCCATCTCTCTCTGTCTCTCCCTCTCTCTCTCCTCTCTCTCTCCTCTCCCTCACCCTCTCTTTCTGACTCTCCCTCACTCTCTCCCTCTCTCTCTCCCCTCTCTCTCTCTCCCTCTCCCTCCCTCTCTCTCTCCTCTCTCTCCCTCCCTGCCCCCTCTCTCTCCCTACCTCCCCCCTCTCTCTCCCTCCCCTCTCTCTCCCTACCCCCCCTCTCTCTCCCTCTCTCCCTCTCTCTCTCCCTCCCTCTCCCTCTCTCTCTCTCTCTCTCTCTCTCTCTCTCTCTCTCTCTCTGAACATTGACGGCCGCTGCTGCCTGTCACTCAGCATTCCCTTTTCTGCAGGCAAAAATTGGGCCCCGGTTTAAGGCCTGACTATCGTGTTGCTCACTCCATGAAGGCAGTCAGCACGCCCTCCCCAAAAACCCTGGACAAGCTGTGAAGCCAACCCCACCCGTCCCGTGCGGGGGGGGGGGGGGGGGGGAAAAAAAAAAAACCCCGTCAGGTTTTACCGTGCCGAAAGAGAGAAAGAAAGAGAAAGAGGAGAGGAGAGAGGAGAGGGGAAAAAGGGGAGGAAGAGGAGAGGGAGAGGGGAAAAAGGGGGAGGGAGAGGGGAGAGAGGGGAGAGAGGAGAGAGAGAGGAGAGAGAAGAGGAAGGGAGAGAGAGAGAGAAAGAGGGGTGAGAGGGGGTGAGAGGGGGAAAGGAGAGGGGAGGAGAGAAGAGGAGAGAGAGAGAGGGAGAGTGAGAGAAAATTTAGAGAGAGGGGAAAAAGAGGAGAGAAAGAGGGAGAGAGAGGGGAGAGAAAAGGGGGAGAGGAGAAAATAGAGAGAAAAGAGAGAGAGAGAGGAAGGGGGAGAGAGAGAGAAAAAAAAGAGAGAGAGAGAGGAAGAGAGAGAGAGAGAGAAAAGAGGAGAGAGAGAAGAGAGCAGAGAGAGTAGAGAGAGAGAGAATAGAAGAGGAAAGAGAGAGAGGAGAGAAGGAAAGAGGAGAGAGGAGAGAGGCAAGAGAGAGAGAGAGAGAAGAAGAGAGAGAGAGGAGGTACAGAGGAGAGAGAGAAGAGAGAAGAGAGAGATGAGAGGAGGAGATGGAGAGGAAGAGAGAGAGAAAGAGAGAGAGAAGAAGAGGAGAGAGAGAGAGAAAGAGAGAGAGGAAAGAGAGAGAGAGAGAAAGAGAGAGAAGAGAGTGAGGAGGAGAGAGAGAGAGAGAAGAGAGGAGAAGAGAGAAAGAGAGAAAGAGAGAGAGGAGAGAGAGAAAAGGAGGAGAAGAGAGAGAGAGAGAGAGAGAGAGGAAAGAGAGAGTAAGAGAGAGATGAGGATGAGAGGAGAGAGAGAGAGAAAGAGAGAGGGAGAGAAAGAGAGAGAGAGAAAGGGGAGAGAGAGAGAGAGAGAAAGAGAGGAGAGGAGAGAGAGAGAAAGATGAGAGAGAGAAAGAGAGAAAGGGAGAGAGAGAGAAAGAGAGAGAGAGAGAGAGAGAGGGAGAGAGAGATAGAGAGAGAGACAGACAGAGGCAGAGGAGAGACAGAGGCAGAGAGATAGAGAGAGAGAGAGAAAAAGAGAGTGAGAGAGAAAGAGAGAGAGAGAAAGAGGAGAGAGAGAGAGAGATGAGGAGGTGAGAGAGAGAGAGAGAGAAAGAGAGACAGACAGACATACAGACGGATGGACAGACAGACAGACAGAGAGACAAAGAGACAGAGCCAGAGAGAGAGAGAGCGAGAGACAGCAGAGAAAAGGTGAAGACAGAGGTCAGGGAGATTGTCAGCCAGAGTGACATCAGTAGTGTGTGGGGTCATCTGACACTGCAGCGGATACAGTCAGATCTGCAGCCAGTGAACAGCTACACTGACCCCGCTCTTGTCAAAACCACATCAGATCAAAAGGTCAGGCTCAAAGTGTGTCGTGGGGTGATCTCTGCTTGTGCCTAAAACTCCTCCTCCCCTTCCATATCCACTAGACCATGAGTGGTGGTCTTTTCTTCTTCTTCTCTTCTTCTTCTTCTTCTTCTTCTTCTTCTTCGCATTATTCTTCTTCTTTTCGCATTCTTCTTCTTCGCATTCTTCTTCTTCGCATTCTTCTTCTTCTTCTTCTTCTTCGCATTCTTCTTCTTCGCATTCTTCTTCTTCTTCTTCTTCTTCTTCTTCTTCTTCTTCTTCTTCTTCTTCTTCTTTCTTCTTCTTCTTTTCTTCTTCTTCTTCTTCTTCTTCTTCTTCTTCTTCTTCTTCTTTTCTTTCTTCTTCTTCGATTCTTCTTCTTCTTCGCATTCTTCTTCTTCTTCGCATTCTTCTTCTTCTTCGCATTCTTCTTCTTCTTCGCATTCTTCTTCTTCTTCTTCTTTGAATGCTCAGACAGCAACTATTGTTGGCAGTATTGTGAGCGGAAAAATGCCTTACACTGCCAGGTCAACTTCAAGTGCAGACCCGCCAGTGCTTTAATTCCCTCGTGTATAAACGCAGGCAGAAGCTCAAATATTCATGTTAAAGATCCAGTTATTCTTGTCAGTGTTCGGTGGGTTTACGGAAACACGAACATACTTAGCATACATCTCCAAAATCGGAATGCGGCTACCTTCATGGCGGGCTAAAAAATGGTCATAAACGCAAAATCTCAGCATTGGTGAACCTCAGAGCTCTAGCCGAAGAACAAAAGAAAAAAAAAACCACAAAAAAACAACAACAACCAAAACGCCAATGCAGACACATGTTACTAGAGGAAGAGTCACGCTATCAGGGCTCGGATGAAACTATAAACCGAGGCCCCCGTGTGCGAAGGCATGCAGAACATCTTGCGCACACGTTAAATCCTGTTCCGCTTTTCGAAAGAGTAGGCCATTGTGTGCCGGTGGGAACAGATGACAAAATTTTAAAAACCGCATACACACGGGGACTGGATGTAAAAAAAAAGCACATGATTGCTTATTCCATTATCCTCGATATTTAAAAAAAAAAGTCATCTGAGCGCTTTGATTTGTTGCTTTACAAGATTCAGCGCTATATAAATTCCATACATTATTATGATTATGATTATGATTATTATTATGATGATTATTATTATTATTAAAAGATCAGCGGAGTCCAAACACAGAACCCAGCACGGCAGAGACAGGGGAAGGTGCAGAAAGGTCGCTGCCGCAAAGTCTTCGTGGACTGGCTGTCTTCTACACGGGCCAAGTACACTGGCTGCTGAGGCTGCTGAATGCAGGAATGGCTGGAAGCAGCAACCGATTTTATAAAAAAAAAATTTAAAAATTAATCATAAACGCTGACAAAAACCGCATGATTATGTGATTGTGCAAATGTTGAAGAGCTCTGATGTGGCTTCCATGTCATTGTCCTCGCGCGACGTTCGCCATTGTTCCTGGTGTGGCATCGCTGATGGCTCTGACAGCAATCAACTCTGCTGGCTCCTTTGTTCGTTTGCTGTTTTCTGTCTCTACCATCCCCCCCCCCCTCTTTTTTTTTTTTATATTATTCGTGCTCCCCCCCCCCCCTCTCTCTCTCTCTCTCTCTCTCTCTCTCTCTCTCTCTCTTCCTCTCTCTCCCCTCTCTCTCTTCTATTTCTCATTTCTTACATTATTGAAATAACTTTTCTTTGAACTTCATCATTTTGTCTTTATTATATATATATATATATATATTATATATATATATATATATATATATATATATATATATATATATTATATATTATATGTGTGTGTGTGTGTGTGTGTTGTGTGTGTGTGTGTGTGTGTGTTGTCTATGTGTGTCTCTGTCTGTGTGTGTCTCTCTGTGTGTGTGTGTCTGTGTGTGTGTGTGTGCATTATGAAATTAATTAGCCGTGCCTATCCTTGCTTGGCTTATTCCTGTTTATGTTTACTTTCAATTTTTTTTTCTTCATGTATGAAATTAGATTGGGGTGAATTGGTATGGAAAGTCCATCATCAATGTATGTATTTTTTCTTTCTTTATATCATTCTTCATGCTATGTATTGCACGTTAATTACTTTCGTTTTCTTTGGCTTTTTTGTTTGTTTGCTTTTTTCCGCAGAGGGCTGGATGTAAAGAAGCTATTGTTATGCTTATTCTATAACCCTCTATAACTAAAATTTGTTCATTGTTCATTTTTCTCTTCTCCTCTCTCTCTCTCTCTCTCTCTCTCTCTCTCTCTCTCTCTCTCTCTCTCTCTCTCTCTCTCTCTCTCTCTCTCAACCCGAGTCATCAATGCAGTTCCCATGCTCCTTGCCTGGTCATATTCTTGATGATGAAAGGTATTTATTTCCATGTAAAGCATATGTTCAGTGCCTGAGAAATATAATCTTTTCCATTTAGAAGCTGTCCAAAGACAAGATATCGCTACTGTGTTGTCGTCTGACGTCAACATTGTAATCTGCTGCAAAAATTCAGTGCAGACGCACAGAGCGGAAGACAACCAGGGATGAACACCAATTAGTTTGATACTTTGTGACACAGCGTAAGAAATGTTTGTATTGAAGTTCATTGCAGACGCACACACAAAAAGACAATCACGGATTAACACCAATTTATTTCATGATTTGTGGCACAGCTAAATAATAATGTCAACTGCAGTCAACTCCAAAAAGGAAACTGAATGAAACTGTTGCTCAGAATGTGATTGGATGGTCGAATATGAAACAGTCGGGTGTAGCCTTTTACAGTTTACAGTTTTGTGACTTGTGTTTGTCCTTTCAGTTAGTAACCCAGGTGATGCCGGAATTAATAAAGATATCATTACATACACAAGTCCTTTTTTACAGAACAATGACTGCATCATGAACCTTGTCTTTTATTTATTTATAATTATTCATACACAAGAACTCGTGTGCAACTCCCTTTGTGAAAAGGCTACTACATCAGGGGCTGAGAATAAACTGTTCAGAGCCTCTCTCTCTCTCTCTCTCTCTCTCTCTTCTCTCTCTCAGATATAGTAGACAGCCTGAACTATTTAGACTGTCTACCCATGGCCTTTAGTCATCCTGAGGTCGTGCGCAGCCTTAGTTTATAATTATGCAAAGCCTTTGAAATTATGTAAGAGATATCTTGGAAATACTTTAAGCCACAGCAGATTTCTCTGAGTGAAATTCGGGCTGCTCTCCCAGGGGAGAGCGCGTCGCCACAAGAGCAGCGCCACCCATTATTTTTTCCTGACTGCATGTGTATTAATGTTTCCCTATCAGAGTGACTTTTTCTACAGAATTTTGCCAGGGACAACTCTCCTGTTGCCGTGGATTCTTTTACGTGCGGTAAATGCATGTTACACACAGGACCTCGGTTTATCGTTTCATCTGAAAGACTATTACCCAGACCATTACTCACGGTCTAGTGGATGGGAGGAGGGGCAAGGGGGGGGGGGGGGGTTTGGGAGAAATGGGGTTCGAACCACCACACATTTGGAACCCGGACTTTCCGCTTTTTAGGCAGGTGCTAACGTTACCTCTAGACCACCGATCCTCTGATGATGATCATAAACCCCGCTGTCTTTTGTGCTTCTCGAATGGCTGTAGCTGGTGTAGAGGGAAAAAGACTCCTGTCAAAAAATAGACTGCAGGAGGTTGAGGGGTTGTTTCTTTTTTGGTCTCTCCAAAAACGCAACAAATGGGATTGTAATTTTCGTAGGAAAAACACTCTTTTCACCTTAGAAAATAGAATTGCACTCGGGCAGTTCAGATTTCATCAAATAACACACACACACAACACAAACACACACACACCGCTCTCTCTCTCTCACACACACACACTCTCTCTCTCTCACACACACACTCACAACACACACACACACACACACCACACACACACACACACACACAACACAACATACACTCACACACAACACACACACACACACACACAAACTACACACACACACACACACACAACACACAACACACACACACACTAACACACACAACACACACACACACAAACACAACACACACACATCTCTTTTTTTCCTCTGAAGATATTCCCAAGATTGTAATACTCCTTGTGTTTATTCTGTCATTTTCTGTCATTCTGCGTGCACTGCTATCAATATTAACAAACTGTGTTGTAATGAGCCAGGACGCGCAGTGCAGTGCAGCAAGCCAATCACGGCTCCTTTCTCGTCATCATGGACCCTCCCTCTGCCTTCCTCACCCTCTCCTCCCATCCTCACCAAGGCTGAAACTGGTGGATCCCTGGTCTAGAGGTTACTAACGCGCCTGCCTAAAAAGCCAAAACTTCGGATCGGTGGTTTAATCCCGTTTGTGCCCGAATTTCCCCCCCCCCCCCCCCCCCATCCCATCCATGAGTGGTGGTCTGGGTGCTTGTCTTCCGGATAAGACGATAAACCGGGGTTCCGTGTGTTACATAATTTTATTTAGCGCACGTAAAAGAGCCCACGGCAATAAGAGAGTTGTCCCAGGCAAAATAATAATATAGAAAAAAGCCACTCTTGATAGGGAAACAAGTACAGTTCAAGACAGGGGGAAAAATAATTGGTGGCGCTGTTCTTGTGGCGACGTGCTCTTCCCAGAGGAGAGTAGCCCGGATTTTACGTAGAGAAATCTGCCGTGACTTAAAGTAGTATGAAACTTTTGTATATGCGACCGTTCACTCGCCATTAAGGCAGCCGCATTCCCTTTTCGGGGATAATGCCTGAGCATGACACTAGTGCGCGTGTGTTTTTTGTTTGTTAGGTTTTTTTTCATAAGGCCTTGTCATCGGCTCCTTCCAGCACGAAATGGCATACTCTTCTGAATGGCGGAGTGCGTACTGGGTTTTTTAACATATGCACAAGATGTTCTGCCTGCGTTTGTAACACAGAATCCCGGTTTATAATGTCATCCGAAAGATGTTAGGGGAGTTAAGTCGGTACTGTTGTTAACTCCAGGGGAAGGAGGGGTGTGTGTGTGTGTGTTTGTGTGTGGGGGGGGGGTAATCCCCTTTAATAGTGGTGGCTGAAACCGAGGCTGTCAAATTACGAGTGCAGTGCTCTAACCACTAGGCTATACCCTCCCCCCTCCCCTATTTCCTTATTATCGAAATGATTTCTTCAATAATAATAATAATAATAATAATAATAATAATGTATGGAATTTATATAGTGCTGAATCTTGCAATGTAACAAATCAAAGCGCTCAAGAGTTGTAGAAAGGGGAGGGGGGTAGGGGGAGGGTAGGAGGAACGAGACAGAGATTTGTTTGTTAGTATTTGGGGGTTATTTGCACGTTTTATCAAGTGTGTGTGTGTGTGTGGGGAGGGGTGAGTGTGTGTGTGTGTTGGGGGGGGGGGGTCGCGGTATGAGAGTGTGTATTTGTCTGGGGGGGGGGGGGGGGACAGAAAGAGAGAGAGTAACTGGTTTATCGTAGCAAGCTTTTAAGCCCATTCACCAGGGGACAGTTGGAAGGGGGCTGGGTACACACACACACACACACACACACACACACACACACACAATGGTTTGTTGTGGCAAGCTTTCAAGCCCATTCACAAGGGGACAGTGGGAAGAGGAATGGGCACAAACACATGTTTAACTAAGAAGAACAAAAAAACCCATTGAAATGATCATCATGGCATAGATTCCACATCATGGTATTAACAGCTGCAACAAACATCTATCTATCTATCTGTCCCGTAGTCTGACGACCGTGGGGGAACCCTCAAAGACTCAACAACCAGTTCCCTCCATTCCTCTCTCTGTTCTGCCTTCCTCAGGGTTTTGTTGAGTTCTAGGCCTGTCCATTCGCTGATGTTATCCTCCCAGCTCTTCCTTGGTCTGCCTCTTCTTCTTCCTCCTTGGACAGTGCCTTGAAAAAATGTCTTTGCAAGTCCTTTGGATCTTGTGACATGCCCATACCATTTAAGTTTACGTTTTTACACGATCGTTAGAAGGTTCTCATAGGGTCCAATGGTTTGCTGGATTCTGTTATGCACGCTTTCGTAGCTTATGTGGTCTTTGTAGGAGATGCCAAGGAGTCTCCGAAAGCATCTCATCTCCACTGCCTGTACTCTTCTCTCTAAATCTGCAGTCAGGGTCCATGATTCACAGGCATACAGAAATATGGATATGACAAGGGAGCGCATTAGTCTGATCTTGGAGATAAGTGAGGTATTTTTATCTCTCCAGATGGTGTTTAGTTTTGACAAAGCTGTTATTGTCTGTGCAGTCCTGCATACTACTTCTGGCTTGGATCCCTGGTCTGATACAATGGCTCCCAGGTACTTGAAGCTTTGAACTGTTTCCAGCTTCTGGTCATTAACCCTGATATGAGTGCTAATGCCGTTGGTGTTATTAGTCATCAGTTTGGTCTTCTCTGCACTGATTTCCATGCCGTATGTTTTGGAGGCCTTATTCAAGTGTTCTGTTAGGCTGGCAAGCTCTTTTTCTGATCCTGCTATTCCATCAATGTCATCTGCGAAGCGGAGGTTTGTGATCGTTCTGCCACCAATGCTGATTGATCCTTCATGATGTTCCAATGCATCAGCCATGATTCTCTCAAAGGAGATGTTGAAAAGAGTGGGTGAGAGTAGACAGCCCTGCCTTACTCCAACTGTTGTTCGAAACCATTCTCCAATGTTGTTGTTGTAGTACACTGCACTACTGCACTGGTGGCCTCGCTGTACAGCTGTTTGATGACTGATCAGGTTTGCATTGATGCTGTACAAATTCATGGTTGCCCACAAAGCTGCATGCCACACCCTGTCAAATGCCTTCTTAAAATCGATAAGTACGTGGTAAAGGTCTTGTTGATGTTGAAGGTACCGCTCACATAGTATTCTAAGGTTGAATATCTGTTCTGTTGTGCTGCGCCTTGCTCTGAAACCTGCTTGTTCCTCAGCAATGATGGTTTCTGCTTGTGGCTTCAGTCTATTCAATATTATCTGCAGAATGACCTTGCTTGGGTGGCATATGAGGCTGATTGTGCGGTAATTATGGCATTGTTGTAGATTTCCTTTCTTCGGGAGGGTGATGATGAGTGACTGTGTCCATGGTGTTGGCCATTTTCCTGTCTGCCAGTCTTGTTGCAGATTCTCAGCTGGAATGTTGTCAGCCCCTGCTGAATTTCCCTTTTTCAGCGATCTGACTGCTGTTTCCACTTCTTCTCGGAGGATAGGGTGACTGTCTGTGTCTTTGCTTGCGGGTACATTAAGGACTTCTGGATCTCAAACATAGGTATTGTAAACTGTCATTATATATAGTTTTTAACAGAGCGAGTATCAAGAGAAAAAAAATCTACAGCTGTTACAAGCTTTACAAACCATTTAACAGCAATTCATCGATACATGCGCTTTGTTTTGTTTTGTTGACTTTTTAATATGACGACAAAATACATGACGCTGGGACCACGTGGGTGCAATTTGTGTTGAAGGTCGCTTGGCCAGACAGTGGAGAGGAAAAGGCATTGGCTGTTTGTTAGCCAACAATAGACCACTGCCCAAGCTGTGTACTACAATTTAGGGATTGACACTGACTCCGCTGTGATGTCACTCCGACCCCACTTAGAGACAAACGAGACCATGCAGAAGTTCAAAAGCGGCAAAGCTTGTGATCGTGCTCAGAGATAGATAGATAGATAGACACAGAGAGAGAGAGAGAGAGAGAGAGAGAGAAGAGAGAGAGAGAGAGAGATATTAAAATATTTTTTTAATATTCTTTTATATCGAGGATAATGGAATAAGCACTTATGTGATTTTTTACATCCAGTCCCCGTGTGTATGCGGATTTGTGAATTATGTCATCTGTTCCCACCGGTACACAATGGCCTACTCTTACGAACAGCGGAAGAGGATTTAACGTGTGCGCAAGATGTTCTGCGTGCGTTCGCACACGAGACCTCGGTTTATAGTCTCATCCGAAGGACTTTGGGGATGGATAGATAGATGGAGAGAGAGAGAGAGAGAGAGAGAGAGAGAGAGAGAGAGAGAGAGAGAGAGAGAGAGAGAGAGAGAACTCGAACTCGAACTTTTTATTGAGAGTAAATGGATAAGCTCAGGGCTTTTTTACACCATGCTCTCAAAAAAACCCAAACAAAAAACAAAAAAGCAACACCCCCCCCCCCCCCCCACCACACACACACCCTCAACAAACCCGCAAACATCATTATCAACAGTTTTAAAGACACCAAAATGAAAATTCAAAATTTATTATTATAATAATAGAGAGAGGAAGAGAGGGGGGAGGGAGGGAGGGAGAGAGACAGACAGAGATACAGAGACACAGAGAGAGAGACAGAGAAAGAGTGTCCTGTGATGAAACGGAGATCCAGAGAGACAGATAGACAAACAGAGACACAGAGAGAGACAGTGACAGAAAGAGAGATACAGAAAGAGACAGAGAGAGAAAGAGAGAGAGACAGAGAGACAGAGAGACAGACAGAATCGTCTTTCCTTCAACCGCCACCTCTGTGCCTTTAACACAGTGTGCTCCTAGTGGAAGGAAACTGCTGCTGACGCTTTGTCTGCCAGTCCTCCAGAGTTCATGGCCAAAGAGGAAACTGAGAAAAAAGCATGGCTCGTCTGTTTACAGTAAACACACATCCCGCCACACCTGGCTGTCAACTTCAAGTTCAAGGCAAAAGTATGAATTTTATTGACTGTTAAACAACAACAGCAAATATTGTTTAGCTTTTCCAAACTACAGAGAAAGAGAATATGAACCCCCCACGAATTTTGCTGATGGCTGGAACGAGCAGGTGCAGAAAGGAAATGGTACCAAGGTGGAGACCTGAAAAAAAATGTTTTTAATAAGTTAAAAGTTCGAATTTTTAAGAGTCTTCATGGTCAGAGATACATGACCATTGTTGGAACTCACTGACCACTGAGGTCATAGCTAAGAGTGTTGAGGTTTTCGTGGGTTCTGTATTTCATTCATTCCTTCATTCACTCATTCACTCATTCATTCATTCATTCGCCCATTCATTCATTAATTCATTCACTCACTCACTCACTCATTCATTCACTCACTCACTCATTCATTCATTCATTCATTCATTCACTCATTCACTCACTCATTCATTCATTCATTCACTCACTCACTCACTCACTCATTCATTCATTCATTCATTCACTCATTCATTCATTCATTCATTCACTCACTCATTCATTCATTCACTCACTCACTCACTCACTCATTCGCTCATTCATTCATTCATTCACTCACTCACTCACTCATTCACTCACTCATTCATTCATTCACTCACTCACTCACTCATTCATGCATTCACTCACTCTCACTCACTCATTTCATCCATTCAGCAGTCGGTCAGTCACTGTCTGTTCTGTCTTTATTTTTTTCTTTCATTCCTCAGCTAGAGCTCCGAGGTTCACCAATGGTGAAGTTTTGAGTATGCTACCGTCCCACCCACCCCACCCCCCACCCCCCACCCTGAAGATAGCTGCATTCCGACTTCGGGGATGTATGCTGAGTATGTTAGTGTTTCCGTAACACACCGAACTCTGACATCCACTAAAAGCCTGACTCGTTCTGAACATGTTGGTTATAAGTTGATGTCTGTCAGCCACAAAGGATAGATAGCCTGTATTATCCACGCTGACGTAGTTTCCTTATGTTTCATCGTTTTTTTCTCGTTACTTTGCGCAATGTTGTTAAGTTGTTTGGGAGGGGGGGGGGGTGTTCTTTCGTTCCTCTGTTAGAATTCTGAGGTCACCAATGGTGAGATTTTGCGTATGCGACCGTTTTTTTACCCACCATTAATATGCCCCTCATTCCGACTTCGAGGATGGTGTCTAAATACACCTGTGTGCATGCGTTTTTGATGTTTGTCATCCGTTCCTCCCAGCTCGAAATGGCCTGCTATTCCAAAAGAAGGGACGGGTTTTTAACTTGTGCGCAAGATGTTCTGCGTGCGTTCGAACACGGGACCTCCGTTTATATTCTGATCCAAAGGACTGTGGGGGGAATGGAGTCAGCACTGACGATAACTCCAGGGTAACATCATGGCAACTGTGTGTTCGATGCAGACGACATGGCAAATCAAAGACATTAATCGATTTTTCAGGTTCATGAGCAATCAATCATTCATGCTTGACGTCAGTGAGTATGACACTGGGGGTCTGATGATAGGAGGAAGCCTGATGTAGATGAGAATAAAAGTGATGACATTGAAATTGACGCTGATAGCAGTGTGAGTGAAGAAGAAGAAAGTGTGTCAATGCTGATTGAAAGCAGCGTTACTAGATCACACAAAACAAACATCATCTTAGGTCAGAGAGTGAGGGGGCGGGGTCGTTGTTTAAGGTAGGGGTGGTAGAGCGTTTGTGGTTATAAAAACTAACCAGATTTTTCCACCTGCATTTACAACCTGCTTGAAAAACTATTTTGCAACATGCGCACCAGATTCACAACAATTCCATGAAGAAACAAAATTTGATGAATATTTTTCTGACCTCACCCTCTTTCAGCAGTCACTGCTCAAAATTTACTTGGTCTGGGGAGTGAGATTGCTCAGTTTGATGTGGGACGAAATGAGTTAAACGGGCGCCTCCGTGGTGGCTTGATTCCAGCCGTCAGAATACAAGCTCCTAATGACGACAGACAACACCAGCTGCTGCCTGAGCCTTCCCAGTTGCCCAAACGCAGTTTTGTTTGTTTTCGTTGTTGTTGTTGTTGTTGTTGGGGTGGGTTTTTTGGGGGGAAGGCATCCATGCACATTCATTACCGTGGGGTGGATCAGTTTACAATCGGATTACACTGATTAATTAATTTCTTTGAATCCGATTTGGTTAATTGACGTTGGTTGGTCATGCCCACAACCGCCGTTGATCTACTGTGCTTGGCGTTCATGACACTGGCCTCGGGTGTGGGGGGCTCTGTCAGGTCAGGTCAGGTCAGGGCAGGGCAGGGCAGGTCATGTGAGGTCAGGTCATGTGAGGTCAGGTCAGGTGGGGTCAGGTCAGGTGAGGTCAGGTCATGTGAGGTGAGGTGAGGTGAGGTGAGGTCAGGTCAGGTGAGGAATCCCTTCAGCGCGGCGTGCGGAGAGGATAACTACTCGGTCAAGTGAGGAGGCAGTACAGGAACAAACATTATCCCCTGCTGCTCGCTGTGTGTGAGGGATTGTCAGAATGGTCATCTGAAGGAGGGTAAGCTCGTTGCTCTTATTTGCAATATCCTGTTTTATATGCTGCTGCTATCCATTCCACCGTGGGGATGCCAGGGACCTGTCAGAATAAACAGCTTCCCCATCTTCTGGAAAGTCTGTGATAGGAATTCTCTTTTCTATCCCTCTCTTTGTTTCTGCCTTGTCCCTTTTCTTTCTGTCACCTCCTTTTCGTCGATTTTCTGCCTTCTTGGTCCATTCTCCTACCTTTTCTGCCAGACAGACTTAAAAGATAACAATTCTCTCTTGTACCGAAGTCGGATTCGCTGGGCCTGACTTGTCAGGCGCTTAACGGCAGCGCAACGCATTTTCGCTCGTGTGACAGACAACAGTTGCTGTCTGAGCGTTCAAAACAGAAGAGGAAGAAGAAGCAAAAGAAGAAGAAGAAGATATGCTACCCCTTGCACACTACCGCGTGGGGGTATTGATGTCAGCCTCTGTATTGACTTGATTTTGTTTATGCCATATTTCATTAGAAAAATGTTTGTTCGCCGATAATATGAAACTCTCTCCTTCACTGCAACACTCCTCTCTCTCTCTTCTCTCTCTCTCTTTTCTCTCTCTCTCTTCTCCTCTCTCTCTCTCTCTCTTCTTCTCTCTCTCTCTCCTCTCTCTCTCTCTCTCTCTCTTCTATCTACTCTCTCTCTACTGCAACTCTCTCTCTCTCTCTCTCTCTGCATCTCTCTCTCTCTCCTCTCTCTCTGCACCCCCTCTCTCTCTTCTCTCTCTCTCTCTCTCTCTCTCTCTCTCTCTCTCTCTCTCTCTCTGCAACAACACCTTCTCTCTCTCATCATGATTACTGGAAATTGTTCTCTGTCATTTATAATGATAGTCCCTATTCATGGCAAAAGCTGGATGAAAAAAGTATGCTCATATCTGAGACCTTCGAAAGGAAAGACGATCTGTCAATCAATCAATCAATCAATCAATCAATCAATCAATCAATCAATCAGTCAATCTGTCACCTAAGTGAGGAAGCTTTGTGCAGTCTGTCACTTGCAAATTCACGCTTGTAACAACATTGTCCTCCTTCAAACTCTCAGACAAAAACTATTGTTGTCCGTAATAATTACGAGCGAACATGTTTTTCGCTGCCGTTCAGCACCTCACAAGTCAGGCCCAGCCTATCTAACTTCAGCGTGGGAGAAAATTGTTATCTTTTAAGTCTTTCTGGAAGAAAGGCAGAAGAACGGACCAAGAAGGCAGAAAATAGACAAGAAGAAGGAGGTGACAGAAATAAAAGGAACAGGGCAGAAACAAAGAGAGGGATAGAAAAGGGGGAATTCCAGACACAGAATTTCCAGAAGGTGGGGATGCTGTTTACACTGACAGCACCCCCCACCCCCGACACCCCCACGAGGGATGCTACAGCACTCATAGTGGGAGGTTGGTGTTGTCTAGAGAAGACATTCTGGAATCAGTCTGACTCTTTGGCTGCAAAACATTGCTTGCCCGAAATATTGCTAGACCTGATATTTTTATCAAGTTTAGATTTTAAAAAATATATATTTCATTCTACAGATACACAAATCCATTGCAGAATGTTTCCAAGTCTCACAAATCCTGCATTTGCAACGTTGATGTCGAATACAGAGCCATCTTTGTAAACTTTGGCATGATTTGAATGATGATGATGATGATGATGATGATGAGATGATGATTATTATTATTTTGATGATGACTGATGATGATGATGATGATGATGATGATGATTATTATGAGGATGATTGATGATGATGATTGATGATGATGACGATGATGATGACTGATGATGATGACGACGACGACTGATGATGATGACGACATGATGATGACTGATGATGATGATGATGAAGAGGAGGAGGATATGTATGAAAAGTTACATTGGTTGTGAGGAATCGCCTGTTGGTTTATCCCATTTTTACGTCTTCTTGCGGTTTTCCCTAAAACGCAATGGCCGTCCTGGGTTGACCCTTACGGCTGTCCGGGGCGTTGATACAGGAACGACAGTTAGATTTGAACCATAATCTGAATATAATTGCCAGATGCCAGCCCCAATACGGCCTCTGTGGCCGTCAGGCAATAATCAGCATGATTGGATTGGATTGGATTGGAGATTTTTTCAAAGGCAAAAACGGCAGGACCCTCATTTGTTCAGTTCAGCATAAATCAATGTCACAGTGGGTTGTGCTAAGTTTACCATTTAGGGATAGGAGCGAAAGATAATCTAGGGACCGCCCTCTTTGGGTAGAGACTAACGTTTGGAAGTGATCAAACATGAAGGTTCCCAATGGTGTTGGGAGGATATTGTTTTCGCTCTTTTGGGAAAATGCATTTCTGATGTTCAGCCAAGTTCTATGAAGGTAGAAGTTTGCACTGTATAGCTTCACAATAATTTCATTATATTTTGCTGATGCCATCTTCGTTTGATGGGTCTGTGTGTGTGTGGTGTGTGTGTGTGTGTGTTGTGTGGTGTGTGTGTTGTGTGTGTGTGTGTGTGTGTGTGTGTGTGTGTGTGATGTGTGAGAGAGAGAGAGACAGACAGAAAGACAGACAGACAGACAGACAGACAGGCAGAAACAGAAAGACAGAAACAGATTTTAGAGATAGATAGATAGATAGATAGATAGATAGATAGATAGATAGAAGATAGAGAGAGAGAGAGAGAGAGGAGAGAGAGAGAGAGAGAGAGAGAGAGAGAGAGAGAGAGAGAGTTAGTTCAACATTTTACAAACACATCCTATGGTAACGAACCCCTTTCATGGTCACATAAGGAATCGAGTCTCTTTTTTTCTCTCTATCTCCTTGTTTATAAAAACATTGGTACAAATTTGTATGAATCTACTCCCCCCCCCCCACCCCCCAACACCCACCCCCCCAAAAAAGCAACAGAAGCATCAGTTACGATGAAACAATACAGTTGAATTAGATATGCTGATGCACTTTTCTACCATACAGTTTTCAGCAGAGCGAACAGACTGGTAAACAGACAGATAAACAAGCAGACATACATTCATAGCAGCTGAGACTTTTGCAGTCACTCTCCACTGGGTGGGAGTGACCGTTTGTGTGGTTTGCTCATGTGAGGAAGGACGGGAGGGAGTGATGATAGATATTTATATTTGTGTGTTGTGGATACATGTGGACACAAAAACAACACATAAAAACTCCCAGGAGACTGTTGCTTTAAACAACGGGAAATGAGGTAAACGAAAAGTGATATCTGATTTAGAAATCGTGACTGCTGGTTTCAGCAAGAGAAACTAATCTAAATGTTAATGAGCCGCGCGTCTACAGTTGTGTCCCCTGAGCTCCGTGCGGTGGCGCTGTAGGGAGGTAGCCCCTTGCGTTGTTTAATGGCTGATGGACAGGAGAAGAAGAAAGAAGAAACAAACTAACATTTTTTTATTGAAGAAAAGACGCAGGCATACATAAGTAGCCTTTATCTTTTCAATAACACCACCATCACCTAAAACTCAACCCAGCCCTGTGTCGTTTTCGGGGCAGTTCTGTCTCAGCTCATCAACTGTTACCATCTGAATCACCTGTAACCATTCCCTTACCTGACGTGCTTTTTGACAGACATTATCACAAACATGGAAGTAAGCTGAACTGGCAGACTAACCGACAACAAAATCCCATTATAATCGTACCTCCACCTTTACCTATCCCAGGCCTAGTCTATACACCGTTGGGACACCACTTAAAATTGTCCACCCAGCTTCCTCTACTCCTCACGCATGAATTCACAAATCATGCGTTTCACAACAGTGAAACATTGATGTGAAGGAATAAAAAGAAACCCTGTCTGCGGGTAGGTGTTAGCTAGAGAAAAGGACATTGGGATTTAACAGTCATTCATCAGCATTACCAGCCAGAAATCCACCGACTCTCCCAACACCCACACACTTCGTTAATTCCACATGAGGGAGGCTTGGAAGTCCTCCCCTCCCCCCCCCCCCCCCCCCCCACCGCACGCTTTGTTTTATATGTAGTCACTGAACTCTTCCCTCCCTTCATTTTGCCTGGTCTGTGGAAATGAACGATGTTTTGGGAGAATTCTAATTCTATTTCAGTAGTCCTGCCTCTATGTGTGTGTGTGTGTGTGTGTGTATGTGTGTGTGTGTGTTCTGTGTTGTGTGTGTGGCTTTAACTGTTCCTCATCAATCGCAACGTTTACTGGCATTGTGACGTTATTGTTGCCTAGGTGGCCAGTGGGGGGTGTTAATTAAAAGTGAGCGTCACGACAGAGCTGTTACATTTAACTACTGTCTTTGTACATTGTGTTTATAGATCAGGGAATCAAGCATAAAGGGGAGGGTGGGGTGGGGGGAGGGGGCAGGGCGGCAGAAGCTCAGTGGATTGAACGTCACTCTTGTGATTTTTTCTCCTTCCTCTGTTAACAGCTGCCAGGGTCACAAAGATGACAGTTTGCTGTGCCACCGTTCGTGCCTCACCATGAAAGTACTTGCTCGAATGGCCGGCCTACTTTCCGAAAGGCTAAACGGGGTTGTAATGTATGCAAGATGTTCTCCTCCCAAAGACTTTCAGGGGAAGTGGAGTGGAGTCAGCACTGATGTTAAGCGGGGGCGTTTCGGTTTGTTACTCAAAGCAGGCTCTATCCCGGGCCCTCGAATTGCACGCACAATGTTCTAAACACTAGACTATTTCGCCTCCCCCTTCCCTCCCCCCCCCCCTCTTCGTACCCGTACGACTCCATCCCCTGAATATCTGTTGGGGAAGTGGGAAAGTAGAAAGAGAACAGAGACAGACAGACAGACAGGTGGATCGGTGGTCTAGAGGTAGCGTGTCTGTCTAGAGACCCCAAAACATGAGATCCTGTGTGTGAACGCTTGAACACCGAAATCTCAAGCAAAAGCTCCAATCTTCATTTCTTTATACTATTTATTTCATATTACTTTAAGTCACAGCAGATTTCTCTGCGTGAAAATCTCAAATCAAGTGTCGCGTAGAAGAACTGGCCACTTCTGAGAGTGTGAGTGGCGTGGATACTCCCACATGCCCAGCATGCACCCTGGTACCAGGAGAGTGATGGGCTCCGCCAGGTTTCAATGACCCTCGGCGCAGTGCCTAAAACATGCAATGCAGCCTCAGAACCCCCCCCCCCCCTACCATCCGCCCACAAACATACACAACTTGTCAAAGAGGTCAGGGAGAAGCCAAATGAAGTCAAGGCAATAATTAGCTGGTAGTGATCCCCGAAGTCGGTATGCGGCTAGATCGACGATGGGCCAAAACGGTCACATACACAAAACTCACTGCATTGGTGAACCTCAGAGCTCTGTCTGATGAACGAAAATAATCTGGTGTTGGAGATACAGACAGACAGACAGACAGACAGATAGACAGACAGATAGACAAACAGACAGGTGGATCGGTGGTCTAGAGGTAACGAGTCTGTCTAGAAAGTGAAAAGTCCGGGTCGGAAGTGTGCGGTGGTTCGAATCCCGTTTGGACCCGAAACTTTTTCCCCATCCTTAGTTGTGATCTGGGCGCTAGTCTTTCGGATGAGACGATAAACCGACGTCCTGTGTGTTACACAAAATTATTCAGCGCACGTGAAAGAGCTCACGCAAACAAGAGAGTTGTCCCTGGCAAAAATTCTGTGGGAAAAAAGCCATTCTGGTAGGGAAACAAATACAGTTGCAGACAGGAAAAAGAACAAAAAGGTGGCGCTGCTCTTGTGGCAACGCGTTCTCCCCGGGAAGAGCAGCCGAATTTCACGCAGAGAAATCTCCCGAGTGGTATAAAGAAATAAACAGATAAATAAATAGATAAGACGGATACAGACAGGCAAAGCAAGGCAAGGCAAGGCAAGGCAAACTCCCTTTCCCAATAACAGTAAAACGACACCGACAGGAAAAGAACCACTTTGTCGTTCCCTTACTAGCAACAGGAAAAGCTGAATGAAACCATCTGCTTCTAAAAGAACACCTACCACACCGGAGTTTCAGTACGAGACAAATACTTGGGTGTTTGTTTTTTTAATTTTCATTTACCTGGGAAGTTTCGGAGCTAATGGAATGCTGTGGACCCCACACGACCACTGCTCTACGACAGATGCTGCCGGTAGGTGCAGAAAAGACAGGGCCCCACTCATTTTGATCTGGAACACAATCCCCGTGTTTAGGGGTGAGGCAGACAGAGAACACGATGGGTCATGGCAAGACAACGCCACAGCACTGGCCTTGAGTGGAACGATTTGCTACGGAAAGCAGAGGACCGCGGGGAGTGGAGGAAGCTGGTTGCAAAATCGTCAGCGGTGCCCCCACGGTCTACAGGACTAGGGGATAGGTGAAGTGAAGGTGAAGAAGAAGTCTAGACAGTAGGGGGTTGCAGGTTTGATTCCATTCTAAACTCACTTTCCACCGTGGGGATACCGGGAACCTGTCAGTGTCAAGAGCTTCTGGAAAATTGTGTACCAGGAATTTCCTTTTCTCTGTCCCTCTCTTTGTTTCTGCCTTGTTCCTTTTTCTTCCTGTCACCTCCTTCTTGTCTATTTTCTGCCTTCTTGGTCCGTTCTCCAGCTTTTTTCCCCAGAAAGACTTAAAAGATAACAACTCTCACCCCACGCCGAAGTCGGAGGTGCTTAACTAACGGCAGAGCCACGCTCACAGGACAGACAGCACTAGTTACGGTCTGAGTGGTCGAGGAAGCAGAGGCGGAAGAAGAACTCAGACTCGTTCCTCATCACCTAGACCACAAGAGATGATGGCTAAAGCAGATCACTGATGACAGCAGCCAATACACTCTACACCAACAGAGAGGCAATTCACCCCGGAGTTGTCATCTTCTCAGATGCCCTGTCTGTGCTTCAGACCATTGAAAACTCACAGAACAAGGAACTCAACGCCCTTGCCTCCCGCTCTTGTTGTCCTGCAACAGTGTGCTGAGCATACAGTCATCCAGTGGGTTCCTTCACACTGCAGCATCCATGACAACGAGGAAGCTGACCTACTGGCAAAGACAGGAGGTAAGGTGCCCCAGGAGAAGCAGGAGATGACGTATGAAGAGGCGAGGACAAAAGTGAGGGAAAAGCAAAAGAGAAGATGGCTTCATCAGCACCCTAGCTTCAACAGTAAGGATGGCTACTACCCCCTCCCCCATCCCCGAGAGAAGATCAAGTAACAATTGTGAGACTGAGGACTGGACACTGCAGACTCAGACATCACATGTTTACCAAGTTCCACATTGGTGATTCTGAGGCGTGCCCTTGTAGCACTTCTCCCATGACAGTGGAACGCTTCCTCCAGACCTGCCCAACACACCAAAACCTGAGGGCCGATATCTGGCCTACTGACCTGCTGATGAGGGACAAACTCTTCGGCCCCCTGGAGGGAGGGCCTTCAGCGCACTACGCCAGCATTTGTCAGGGCCTCAGGAGTTGCTGTCTGAGCGTTCAACAACGAAGAAAAAAAAAGAAGAAGAAAGAGAAAAAATGACTGATGATGAGTAACAAAAAGAAGGACAACAGAGTGCAGGCAACAAACATCAGAAGAGAAAACCTCATCTGCAAGATGAAACACCCAAGAAGAAGAACAACAATTTCACAACAAAATTAAGAATAAACCGCAAAAGAAAAATCGAAGCAAATGCAAGGGTAGCGCTCTCTCCAGAGCTCTGCTGGCATTTCAGGCGGAGAAAGAACTGTGCTGTGACTTCAGTTGATAAACCACAGAAATCTTCAAGGTCAGTCATCGCTGACCAGCGCAGACCCCGCTGCCCCCTGTCCACTATGAATGATCTCTGTGTGGGGATGATAATAACAAGTAGGATAGGATTGTTTATGTTACAAAAATAATATTCCAGTCCCTAGATAAATAATACCGCACCCTGGACATTTGCCTCCCTTTAGTTATCCCCCCCCCCCCCCTACACCCCGAGAGAGAGAGAGAGAGAGAGAGAGAGAGAGAGAGAGAAGGAGAGAGAGAGAGAGAGGAGAGAGGAGAGAGAGAGGAGGTGCTGTTATTAAAGTTTTTAAAAGAAAAAGATTTACTGGGGGGGGGGAACCATGATTTTGATGAAAGCGATATCTTGGCATAAACAGATACGTGACTTGTTTGTCTTTCCGTTTGTCTCCCTTCTTTCTGATAATAATCTATCAGTTATTTTTCCTCACTTGATCATGACGCTTTTTTTTAAACACGTCTTCTCTCTCTCTCTCTCTCTCTCTCTCTCTCTCTCTCTCTCTCTTCCCCTCTCTCTCTCTCTCTCTCTCTCTCTCTCTCTCTCTCTCTCCTCTCTCTCTCTCATCTTTAAACTTTCATTTATTTCTTCCCTTTCTGACACCTTTCTCCTTCAGTCACTCTTCTCTTCTTCAGGGTTTCTCATTGCAGCTGATTCCTTTTTTTCCACGTACACCTCCATCAACCGAAAACCCAGCCATCAGCCCTGGCCCTGAGAAAATGTCGAGGGAACAAAAGCCCCAGAATGCATTGCTCTCCCATGAGGCTTGGCGCCGTCATCCGGGATCTGCCCGCTCTCTGCAGGAACTGAGGTAACTGACTCCAGGGTGGTGACGTCTACAAAGCAAGACTTTACCCAATGAGGCACGGGGAGTCACGACATGGTAGATGACTATTAATTTTCTCACTTTGAGATTAGAAAATTACATGGATTTGGTTTCCCTTGATTTGGTCATAGTGGCTTGGTGTGGATGGTGGAAGATCTTCAGTGTCATTCATTTGAAGGGGAGGAAAAACGCCATGTAGGGCACATCACGCTGATGACTCCATCAGTGTGTCATCCAAGACACGTGTGGGCACTTCCTCCACGTGGTGGCACGTGTTGGCACTTCCTCCACGTCATGGCGCGTGTTGACACTTCAGGACGTGGTGAATCCTGCAGAGCCTTGATTCCAGCTTCCTCGTTCTGTGATATTCCTGTCTTTGCTGTTATATCAGTCTTCCTCCCCTGCCCATTACCGTCTCTTCTCCCCACCAGACGCACCTAACGTAAGTGTAGAGTGGCAGAAAAACCAAGCAGACAGAAACAGAAGGACAGAGACAAGAGAGACAGGTACAAGTGAGGGGACCCGACACTGAAGTCATCAAGGCTGTCCTTTAACCTGTGCTCACATCGAGGACGAGGTGTCAGAGACCTCACCTTCTCCAGGGGCCAGCATATCGAGGGCGGCGCCCATCTCCTCTCCCTCGCTGCTTTTACCTTCCCTGACCCTGAAGAGGGCAGCGGTTAACATCAGTACTGAATCACTCCCCTGAAAGTACTTTCAGATAAAACTACAAATCGAGGCCTCGTGTGCCAATGCGCGCAGAACATCTTACGCACACGTTAAAACCCGTTCTTCCTTTCGGAAGAGTATGCCATTTGTGTCGGTAAGAATGATGACAAAATGTGTTTTTTTAAACCACCGCATACGAACTGCTGTGGTGTTTAGACACCAACCCTGAAGTCGGAATGCGGCTACTTTCATGGTGAGCGAAAACGGTCGCATACGCAAAACTTATCATTGTTGGGCTTCGGAGCTCCATCCCAGGAAGAAAAATCATCATGTCAATTGAAAGATGTTTACATCAACGCCTTTTTTGTTGTTGTACTAGTCATTCACAATAAAAGACTGGAAAATGACATTGTGTTGTTCCACCTGCAGTTTCTGATCCTCGTCATTCAATTAGCATGGCGCCGCTGCTGCCACAGGCTGAAGACAGACCAGCCTGGATGGAGTGCAATTATTGTCAGCCAACGCGTCCCGCATGTGCCCCGATGACCATCTTGGTCAAGGGTCTGCTCTGCATGGCGTTTTCTGTCAGAGGACCCCAGCACCTGTCACAACATGATGCTCTGACCCTCAGAGTGTATGGCATGGCATGTCCTAATAAATATCATGTCATGGCATTTGCTAATGATTATCATGTCATGGCATTTGCTAATGAATATCATTTCATGGCATTTCCTAATGAATATCATTTCATGGCATTTTCTAATGAATATCATTTCATGGCATTTCCTAATAAACTGTATGTTATGGCATATCCTAATGAACTGTATGTCATGGCATTTCTTAATGAACTGTATGTCATGGCATTTCCTAATGAACTGTATGTCATGGCATTTCTTAATGAACTGTATGTCATGGCATTTCCTAATGAACTGTATGTCATGGCATTTCTTAATTAACTGTATGTAATGGCATTTCCTAATGAATATCATTTCATGACATTTCCTATGAACATAATGTCATGGCATTTCCTAATGAACATCATTTCATGGCATTTCCTAATGAACATCATGTCATGGCATTTCCTAATGAACATCATGTCATGGCATTTCCTAATTAATACCATTTCATGGCATTTCCTAATGATTATCATTTCATGACATTTCCTAATGAACTGTATGTCATGGCATTTCCTAATGAACTGTATGTCAAGGCATTTCCTAATGGATGATATTTTATGACATTTCCTAATGAATATAATTTCATGACATTTCCTAATGAATATCATTTCATGACATTTCATAATGGATGATATTTTATGGCATTTTCTAATGAATATCATTTAATGGCATATGCTAATGAATGTCATTTCATGGCATTTCCTAATGAACTGTATGTCATGGCATTTCCAAATGAAGTATATGTCATGGCATTTCCTAATGGATGATATTTCGTGGCATTTTCTAATGAATATAATTTCATGGCATATGCTAATGAATATTATTTCATGGCATTTCCGAATGAATATCATTTCTTGGTATTTGCTAATGAATATCATTTCATGACATTTCCTGATGAATATCATTTCATGACATTTCCTAATGAATATCATTTCGTGGCATCTCCTAATGAATAACATTTCGTGGCATTTGCTAATGAATATCATTTCGTGGCATCTCCTAATGAATAGCATTTCATGGCATTTCCAAATTAACTGTATGTCATGGCATTTCCTAATGAACTGTATGTCATGGCATTTCCTAATGAACTGTATGTCATGGCATTTCCTAATGAACTGTATGTCGTGGCATTTCCTAATGGATGATATTTCATGGCATTTTCTAATGAATATCATTTCATGGCATATGCTAATGAATATCAATTTCATGGCATTTCCGAATGAATATAATTTCATGGCATTTCGTAATGAATTTCATTTCGTGGCATTTCCTAATGAATATAATTCGTGGTATTTGCTAATGAATATAATTTCGTGGCATTTCCTAATGAATATAATTTCGTGGTATTTGCTAATGAATATCATTTCGTGGTATATGCTTATGAATATCATTTCATGGTATTTGCTTATGAATATCATTTCATGGCATTTCTTATGAATATCATTTCATGGCATTTGCTAATGAATATCATTTCGTGGCATTTACTAATGAATATCATTTCATGGCATTTTCTAATGAATATCGTTTCACGGTATTTGCTAATGGTCTAGGTCCTGTGCAAAGAGTCCTGCTTCACAATGTTCTCAGGGGCAAGTCCACTGAAGATTTCCAGACAATAATGCTGCCACATAGGTGGGTGAGAAAAATGTTAGTGTCTGTCTGTCTGTCTGTCTGTCTGCCTGCCTGTCTGTCTGTCTATCTGCCTATTTGTCTGTCTATCTGTCTGTCTGCCTGTCTGTTTCTCTGGCTCTCTCTGTGTCTATGTTGGGGTGTTTTTTTCTCAGTCCCCCGTCATTTTATGTTGTTATTGTTAGTTGTATTGGATTATCATGATCATATATTTTTTTAATCTTCATTTTGGTGTGTTTAAAATTGTTGGTTTCTGCTGTTTACTT
>CM054148.1:46577166-46584666 GCA_028751875.1 Rapana venosa | reverse complement strand
GGAGGGGAGTTTGGGTTGGGGGGGGGGGGTAGCCTAAAGGTTAGAGCGTTGCACTCCTGATATGATGGCAGCCTGGGATGGAAACTTGATTCCAGCCATCACCCAGACGCCCCGCAATGGGATTTTATCCCCCGGAGTTCACACCGCCATTGACTCTAATCCAATCCACCTCTACCTTGTTTATAGCCCCGCCGACCACAGAGCTATCACCTCGTCAACTTTTAAATCTCAGACTAAAACTGTGCAGCTATAATTATACAGATCAAAACAGGGTATAAACCAACTCTACTGTCGTTTCCTTGTATCAACGCCCTGGCCAACCGTAAGGGTCACAACCCAGGACGGGCACCGCGTTGTGGGAGAAACCACATCAACCACAATATATAAAATGAGATCAAACCAAAAACCAGCATCCTTAAAAACAACCTTGCTCTTAGTAACCAACACTTTAACTCATATCAGACGGGAAAAAGCCCATTCTCCCGACATTCCCTCGGATGAGCCTGTAAACCAGCTTCGGATGAGACTATAAACCAAGGCCCCGTGTGCGAACGCATACAGAACATCTTGCGCACACGTTAAATCCTGTTTCCGCTTTTCGAAAGAGTAGGTCATTGTGTGCCGGTGGGAACAGATGACAAATTTTACAAAACCGCATACACACGGGGACTGGATTTTTTTTTTTAAAAGCACATGAGTGCTTATTCCATTATCCATGATATTTTTTTTAAAAATCTGAGCGCTTTGATTTGTTGCTTTACAAGATTCAGCGCTATATAAATTCCATACATTATTATTATTATTAGTAGTAGTAGTAGTAGTATCATTATTATTATTATTATTATTATTATTATTATTTATTAAACCAAGGCCTGTGTGTGAACACACGCAAAACATCTTGCGCGCACGTTAAAATCCGTTATTCCTTTTGGAAGAGTAGGCCATTCGTGCCGATAAGAACACATGGCCAAAAAATAGTTATAAAAACGAAAGCTCACAAGCACACTGGTGTCGTGTTTGGACATCATCCCCGAAGAGGGAATGCGGCTACCTTCATGGTGGGAAAACGGTGGCATACAAAGAAGAAAAATCTGAACATTGGTGAAGCGTGGATCTTCAGCCCAGGAAGGAGCGGTTACGTCACTGAACCTGGCAGATCGGAGCCCATGCCTTGCCAGGATGCAGGCTGGGCATGTTCATGTCATCCTGACCTCGGGCGTGGATGGTCTGCTGTTCTGCAGAAAAAGAAATTGGGAATGCGTCCGCTTTTTCCCCCCTTTTATATAATGAGGATGCCAGATATTATCAGCGTGTTCGCAAATGGGAGCTTGGTTTATAATTTTTTCAGAGAGAGAGAGAGGGGGGTGGGGGGGGGGGGGGGGGGGGGGGGGCAGAGAGAGAGAGAGAGAGAGAGAGAGAGAGAGTGTGTGTGTGTGTGTGTGTGTGTGTGTGTGTGTGTGTGTGTGTGTGTGTGTGTGTGTGTGTGTGTGTGTATGTGTGTGTGTGTGTGTGTTCGTTCTTAAATTAATTTAACGTCTCTTCACTCAAAATTATATTAGCCGAGTGTGTGTGTGTGATATCTTCAGTTTAACGTGTGTGTGTGTGTGTGTGTGTGTGTGTGTGTGTGTGGTGTGTGTGTGGTGCGTGCGTGCATGTGCCTGCGTGTGTGTGTGTGTGTGTGTGTATACAGACGTGCATGTGAGCATACTCGCGCACATGGGTGCGTGCGCGCATACGTCCGTGCGTGCGTGCGTGTATGCGCAGCAGTAATCTTTTCACAACATCTGCCCTATCCCCCAACCCCACCTCTTCACCCTCAGCTTAGTTCCTCTCTGCCGATTACTGCCAAACCGTCATTGAATTATTCCACAAACAATACTATTCATCTTCATCATTCCATCATCCTCAGTGTCCTCATAATCCAGAAACTACACCATTCATCCTCATTCTCCCTCACAATGAGAATGTTTGGAAGTGGGAGTTTTAGGTTACCTCTGCTTTCCCATTGAGGGACGGGCTAGCTCAGTGGTCACAGCACCTCTCTCTCTCTCTCTCTCTCTCTCTCTCTCCTCTCTCTCTCTCTCTCTCTCTCTTTCTCCTCTCTCTCTCTTTCCTCTCTCTCTCTCTCCCTCTCTCTCTCTCTCTCTCTCCTCTCTCTCTCTCTCTCTCTCTACTCTCTCTCTCTCTCTCTCTCTCTCTCTCTCTCTCCCAAAGCTAAGTTAAGCAGCGTTGAATGTGTTTGCCTCGTGGATGGGTGACCCTTTGCCCGCCTTGGCTTCAGTAAAGTCCCCCAGTTCACCCAGTTGTAAATGGGTACCTGTCTCATGGTCAGGGAAGGTAAAGCAGCGAGGTAGAGGAGATGGGGGCCGCCCTCAAAGTGCCGGCCCCTAGAGAAGCTGAGGTCTCTGACGCCTCGCTCCCCAACGACTGCATAGTTTATGGCCACCTTTACCTTTTTCACGTTGTCATTAAAGGCTGTGGCAAGCTTTGAATTCAGGCAGAATGTCTTCTAACATGTGTGCAAGCTTTTGTCCTTTTGAGGAAAGCGTTAATGAAAATAAATTGGAATGTAAGGAAAAGTTTGAGTCCAGAAAAATGTGTTTGTGTGGGGAATGACAAGAAATGAAATGTCGTGTTGTGTGAAGGTTTAAGCGCACATGCTATGGGTTGGTGCACGCGCGCGCGCAAACACACACGCACACACACACACACACACACGACGCGCACACATAATTATGCATACACACACACTCTCTCTCTCTCTCTCTCTCTCTCTCCCTCTCTCTCTCCTCTTCTCTCCCTCTCTCTCCTCTCTCCCTCTTCTCTCTTCTCTCTCTTCTCCCTCTCTCCTCTCTCCTCTCTCTCCTCCCCTCTCCTCCTCCTCCCTCACTCTCTCTCTCTCCTCTCTCTCTCTCACTCTCCTCCTCCTCTCCCCCTCTCTCTCACTCTCTCACTCTCTCACTCTCTCTCTCACTCACTCTCTCCTCACTCTCTCACTCTCTCTCCTCACTCACTCTCTCTCTCTCACTCTCTCACTCTCTACTCACTCTCATCTCTACTCACCTCTCACTCTCTCACTCTCTAACTCTCTCACTCCCCTCTCTCACTCTCTCACTCTCTTTTCTCTCACTCTCCACTCTCTCACTCTCTCTCTCTCACTTCACTCTCTCACTCTCTCATCTTCTCTCACTCATCTCTCACTCTCTCACTCTCTCACTCTCTCACTCTCTCTCTCTCACTCTCCATCTCATCTCACTCTCTCACTCTCCTCTCTCACTCTCTCACTCTCTCACTCTCTCTCCTCTCACTCTCTCATCTCTCCTCTCACTCTCTCTCACTTCTCTCCTCCCCTCTCACTCTCACTCTCTCTCTCTCACTTCTCACTCTCCCCCTCTCTCACTCTCTCATCTCACTCTCTCACTCTCACTCTCACTCTCTCACTCTCTCACTCTCACTCTCCTCTCTCTCTTCCTCACTCTCACCTCTCTCATTCACTCTCACTCTCTCACTCTCTCACTCTCTCACTCTCACTCTCTCTCTCCTCTCTCTCACTCCTCTCTCCTCCTCTCTCCACTCTCTCACTCTCTCTCTCTCACCTCTCACTCTCTCACTCTCTCTTCTCTCACTCTCACACTCTCTCACTCTCTCCTCTCTCACTCTCTCACTCTCCTCTCTCTCACTCTCTCACTCTCATCACTCTCTCACTCTCTCACTTCATCCTCTCACTCTCTCACTCCACTCTCATCACTCTCTCACTCTCCTCTCACTCCTCTCTCACTCTCTCACTCTCCTCACTCTCTCACTCTCTCTCTACTCTCACTCTCACCTCACTCTCTCACTCTCCTCTCTCACTCTCTCACTCTCTCAACTCTCTCACTCTCTCTCTCCACTCTCTCACTCTCTCGTCACTCCTCACTCTCACATCTCACTCACTTCCACTCTCTCTCTCTCTCACTCTCTCCCTCTCCTCTCTCTCTCTCTCTTCAGCTCTCTCACTCTCTCACTCTCTCTCTCTCACTCTCTCACTCTCTCACTCCTACTCTCTACTCTCTCTTCTCTCTCCTCTCTCGCTCTCTAAACTCTCACCTCTCCTCTTCTCTCACTCTCACACTCTCTCTCTCTCTCACTCTCTCACTCTCTCTCTCTCTCCCTCCACTCCTCTCTCTCTCACCTCTCTCCTCTCCTACTCCTCCTCCTCCCTCTCCTCACTCTCCACTCTCTCACTCTCTCCACTCTCTCACTCCTCTCACCTCCCTCTCACACCTCTCACTCTCTCACATCCCCTCTCTCTCACATCCTCCACATCTCTCCCCACTCTCTCACTCTCTCTCTCTCACTCTCTCACTCTCTCACTCTCTCTCTCTCACTCCTCTCTCTCTCACTCACTCTCTCACTCTCTCACTCTCACTCTTCTCTCACTCTCATCACTCTCCTCTCACTCTCTCTCTCACTCATCTCACTCTCTCAACTCTCCTCTCTCACTCTCATCACTTACTCTCCTCTCACTCTCTCACTCTCTCTCTCACTCTCTCTCTCTCACTCTCTCACTCTCTCACTCTCTCTGTCTCTCTCACTCTCTCGGCTTGGATGCAGGGCTACCAGGCAATCACGTGATGAGGACTGGAATTATATAACTAGCAAAGGTCACACCACAGCTACTTTTTTGGGGGTAGACAATGTACAAGGTGTGTGTGTGTGTTTGTGTGTGTGCGTGCGCGCTTGCTTGTGTGTGCGTGCGTGCTGAACAGTACTGAACAATTCTTCGCTATATTCCTTCCTTTTTTTTGGTTGTTGTGTTCCAAGGTCTCAACCTCTGCAGATTGCTGTCTCTGTCCACTTTGTAATGTCAAGTCTTTTAACTGTCTACCCCCCCCCCCCCCCAACCACCACCACCACCACCATCACCACCACCACCACCACCACCACCACAACCACCACCACCACCACCACCACCAACACCACCATCACCACCACCACCACCACCACCACCATCACCACCACCACCACCACCACCACAGCCACCACCACCACCACCACCACCATCACCACCACCACCACCACCAACACCACCATCACCACCACCCGCCCTCTCCACGACGCTCTAAACCCCTAGACTATCCCGACCCTCTGGACACAAAGTTCATAAGAGGGTCGGGGTTCATAACATCAGAAATACACACACAGTCATCATATATGCATATGTTATTGTCTTTTCTTGTTTGATTTGTATAGTTTACTGTAGATTAGTTGTTTTTTTTATTCTATGTCTGCATATACATTATCTTTTTTTCTCTCGCTTTTTTTTTTCTTTAGATAGATAGATGGCTTGATGTTAAAAAAAAGCAAATGCACTGCTTATTCAATGTACCATCTGAAAATAAAAGTTTGACTTTGACTTTGACAAGGGAGGGACAGACTGCCGTCAGTCAGCCAGCAAGACTGACTCCTCCTGAGCCTGTCCTCTGGTCACGTAGCGCCCTGTCTTTCACAGGACCCACGCTGTGTGACCTCACGCCCTGAGGTGACCTGCACTGACAGGCACTCCACGGCCAGGAGGAGTGTCCTTGGGGGACAGGACAAGACAACCCTGAAAAGCCGGACCCTAAATTTCCTCCGAAGTCGGAATGCAGCTACCTTCATGGTGGGTCAAAATGGTGGCATACTTAAAAAATCTCACCACTGGTGAAACCTCGGAGCTCTAGCTGAGGAACAAAAAAAAAAAATAAAAAAAATAATAATATGGACCCTAATGACCCCTCCCTTCCTCCCTCCCTCCCACCCCCTTCTCTCCTGGAGACACCGGCACTGCTGAGGTCGATCATCAGCATCAGTAGTGTCCAGCCTTTAATGTGGTGTGGTTTTTTTTTCCTTTTTTGTTTTTGATCAGATTTTTAGTTTTTCCTGTGTTGGGAAGTGGGGGATCGGGGTGGGGGGGGGGGGGGTTGAGGGGGGGTGAGGGGGGTGTGTGGAGCTTGAGGGACTGCTATTGCTCTGTCCACCTCATCATCAGACGAGGACTGCTGGGTACTAGGAGGTCGTGACCCCATTTTTCTGGACGAATGATGACCACAGAGGAAGGGACAGAACTCCTGACACCCACGCCTCTGTGTCTCTCTCTGTCTCTCTCTCTCTCTGTGTCTCTGTCTGTGTCTCTCTGTCTCTGTCTCTCTCTCTCTCTCTCTCTCTCCGTCTCTCTCTCTCTGTTTCTCTGTGTGTGTGTCTCTCTCTGTCTCTCTCCGTCTCTCTCTCTCTCACTCTCTCTCTCTCTCTCGCAAAGTGAGGAGGAGTCAATCACCAGGGATCTGCTCTCTTTTTTTTCTTTTTTTCTTTTTTTAAAAATTTACCAGGGGCCTGCTTCTGTCTTGTGTCGCTATGGACCTTCAGGGTTGTGAAGTGGGCCACAGTAGCCACGTGGATACCTCGACAGGCTAGTACACTAATCCTAACGGTTCTTGAATCACGCGTCCTGGGTTCGAAATTCCGCGTTTGGCGGACTATGGCTGGGGATCTGTACGATCTTCCAAGTCAGTGTGTGTGTGTGTGCAGTCTTGCCAGTTCCTTCCTTCCATAGTGTACAAGATCAAGCTCCCCAGAATTGCTGTCAGCCGTTGGGTAAAGTGTGGAAACACAAACTGCTCTGCGCTTTGATTTGTTGCTTTACAAGATTCAGCGCTGTATAAATTCCATATATTATTATTTATTATTACTCGTGTGTGTATCCACCAGCATATCCTGATCTAACGGCTGGGGATAGAACCGTTACTAAGGCACCAGTTCAAGGAAGGGAGGGGGGAGGGGGGAGGAGGGGGGCTGCCTCAAAAGTTAACATCATCACCGGCTCCACTCCCCCGTGAGTCATTCCAATGAGACTACAAACCGAGGTCCTGCCTGTCAGTATTGAAATTGCCCTTCATGGGATGATTGAAGTGTTTTTGACTTTGACTTTGACTTTGACCTGTGTGCAAAAGGCACGCAGAACATCTTGCGCACACGTTAAAACCCGATCAGCCTTTCAGAAGAGTAGACCATTGCAAGCCGGTAGGAACTGATGACAAGTAAAACAAAACAAAGCAAAACGAAACTAAACAAAAACGCGTGGTCACTTTTATCGTATTTGGACACCTCCCCCGATGTCGGACTGCGGCTACCTTCAATGACAATGACAATGACAAATTCTTTTATTTCGAGGATAATGAATAAGCACACATGTGCTTTTTTTACATCCAGTCCCCGTGGTGGGTAAAAACAAAAACAAAGTCGCAGGTGCCAAATCTGACCATGGGTGAACACCCTGGAGCTTCTTTTTTATTCTTTCTTTTATTCTTTTATATCGAGGATAATGGAATAAGCACTTCTGTGCTTTTTTACATCCAGTCCTCGTGTGTATGCGGTTTTGTAAATTCTGTCATCTGTTCCCACCGGAACACACAATGGCCTACTCTTACGAAAAGCGGAACAGGATTTAACGTGAGGAAGGGAAAGAGGTCAGAAGAGTGACGT
>CM054148.1:46567166-46572166 GCA_028751875.1 Rapana venosa | reverse complement strand
TCTGTCTCTTCTCTCTCTCTCTCTCCTCTCTCTCTCTCTCTCTCTCTCTCTCTCTCTCTCTCTCTCTCTCTCTTTCTCTGTCTGTCTGTCTGTCTGTAAAGTATGCGCATGCTTATTCTGTTACCCTTGAAAGATAAAGAACAAATTAATTAATTCATTCATTCATTCATTCATTCATTCTCTCTGTGTCTGTCTGTCTCTCTGTCTCTGTCTCTGTCTCTGTCTCTCTCTCTCTCTCTCTCTCTCTCTCTCTCTCTCTCTCTCCATCCCTCTATCTCTATTTCTCTGTCTGTCTCTGTTTGTCTGTCTGTCTCTTTCTCTCTCTCTCTCTCCCTCTCTCTCTCTCTCTCTCTCTCTCTCTCTCTCTTTCTCTGTCTGTCTGTCTGTAAAGTATGCTCATGCTTATTCTGTTACCCTTGAAAGATAAAGAACAAACTAATTAATTAATTAATTCATTCATTCATTCATTCATTCTCTCTGTGTCTGTCTCTTTGTCTCTCACTCTCTCTCTCTCTCTCTCTCTCTCCTCTCTCTCTCTCTCTCTCTCTCTCTCTCTCTCTCTCTCTCTCTCTCTGTCTCTCATTCTCTGTGTGCATAAACAAAAGCTTTGTCATGGACCTGAACTGGAAAAGCAGGTGGATCCGATCTGCTTTGACTACAGAGATCTGTGTTCTGCAGCCTCTGTGTGTTCACTGCCCAGGGAGTGTGGAAGAGGAGACCAGCACCAGCTATCTTTTAGCGTGACCAGGGGCCAGACAGCTCTAACTAAGCTCTAAAAAGTCCTTCGGATGAGACTATAAACCGAGGACCCGTGTGCGAACGCATCAAAACATCTTGCGCACGCGTTAAATCCTGTTCCGC
Source organism: Rapana venosa (assembly GCA_028751875.1). Taxonomy (NCBI): domain Eukaryota; kingdom Metazoa; phylum Mollusca; class Gastropoda; order Neogastropoda; family Muricidae; genus Rapana; species Rapana venosa. Next base: position 46,571,305 of record CM054148.1, on the reverse strand, counting down.
TTTTCGAAAGAGTATGCCATTGTGTGCCGGTGGGAACAGATGACAAAATTTACAAAACCGCATACACACGGGGACTGGATATAAAAAAAGCACATGAGTGCTTATTCCCTTATCCTAGATATAAAAGAATAAACAAAAAAAAATAAATAAAACTAGTTACTAAGCCGTCCCTATTCCCTATGTTTTTCTACAGTCCACAAACGAAGCACAGTTCTTGCAAGGGTGTGTGTGTGTGTGTGTGTGTGTGTGTGTGTGTGTGTGTGTGTGTGTGAGTGAGTGAGTGTTTGTGTGTATGGGTGGGGGGGTGGGGGGGTGGAGGGTCGTTCCTTGGCTAGAGCTCTGAGGGTTCACCACCAATGACGAGATTTCTGTCTGCAGGCCATCGGTTCTGCCCGCCATGGAGGTAGCTGCATTCCGACTTTGGAGATGATGTCTTAACACGACACCAGAGTGCATGCGGGGTTGTTTTTTCTCTAAAATTTTGTCATCCGTCCATAACGTCTCGCAATGGCGTACTCTTCCGAAAGGCAGAAGGGATTTTAACCTGTGGACAAGAGGTTCTACTTGGGTTTGTACACAGGACATCGGCTTATAGTCTCATCCGAATGACTTTGTGAAGGGGGGGGGGGGGGGGGGGGGGGGGGGGGGGGGCGGGGGGCGTTAGTCCTGATGTTAGCTACAGAGAAAAAAATCTCCACGAACAGAAACCTCGGTGGTGGCTCCAACTCGGATCGTCAGATCATGAGCTCATTGTTCTAACCAGTAGGCTAACCCCACCCCCCACCCCCACGCCAATTATCCTGCAATGTTGATTACAAAGAAGGTGCCAGAGGAAAAAGATTGTCCCTCGTACCTAAGCATCATTTTGCCGACAGAAGAACACCAGTTTTCTGTAGTGTTTGAGAGAAATACTCCGCCATAAAGCGTTTTCTGTTCAAAGCCAGGTAAAGGCTTCCCCGTCAGCGCCTGGGCTTTATCACAGTTCTTGATTAAACCATTGACGCTGGGGGCAACAGCAAAGTGAGAGGCGGTATGACCAGTGGCTTTTCCACTCATGGAATTCCACTTTACAGCTTAGTCTTAAGTGATCGACTATGACTCTCTGACTAGGAGGCTTGACTTGCACGATCCTCATGTGCTGCAGCCCTGAGGGCTGGTTGGCCTTTGGAGAACATCTCCAACGCTGACTGTCCGTATACCCACTTGGCCGAGAGAGTGGGGATGTACTGCGGGCAAGGCATCTCCACTATAATCAAATTTCTGCCCAATTTCCGAAACAGAAGCTGCCTCCTCTGCTGTTTTGGAGGTCTTCGTCGAACACGACGGACTAACATACAGATACAGGGATGCCGGGGCCTGTCAGTATAATTAGCATCCCCACCTTCTGAAAATTCTCTGCCAGAAAATCCCTCTTTTTATCCTTCTCTTTGTTTCTGCCTTGTTCCCTATCTTCCTGTCACCTCCTTCTTGTCTTTTTTTTAAACCGTCTTGGTCCATTCTCCTGCCTTTTCTTCGAGAAAGGATTAAACAATAACAACTCTCTCCCACGCCGACGTCTTACAGGCTGGGCCTGACTTGTCAGGAGTTTAACGACAATGCAACACATCTTCATTCACATGAAAGACAACAATAGTTGCTTGTGAGCGAGCGACGACGACGACAAAGAAGAAGAGGAAGATGAAGATGAAGAGGAGGAGGAGGAGGAGAAGGTCAATGCTTTGCTTTCATGACTTTGTTGTCAGTGTTGCTGCCGTTTTCTGCTGCGTACTCGCACACCTCTCTTGCCGATCTCACCGCATACAGCCAGTTCTGAGGCACTTTTTTTCTGGCCTCATCTTCTGTGCCTTTCCTGTCTTGGTGTTCTCACGCCGCTTGTTTTAATCTCCCTGCCCTAGCTATACCCAGAGTCGTTAAGTCATAACACCAAAAGGTCGAAAGACAGCATGGAGCCTATCAATGTCGGGCCATCGTGGGGCCACCACCCACAGGCGCCCTGCACTGCTGCAGGGTCACTTTTGAGTAAGCGGCCCACAGGGGGATATCGGTGTCACCCTGCGGTCTGCCCATCAACCACTGCTCTGCTCATGCCTGAAGGTCAGCGAGAAACAGGACACTGGTCAGCAGGCGACCACAGCAACAACGGCCTCCGAGTCCGAGACGTCTGTCTTCCTGGCTGAAGCAAAGGGTGACGGATGGAGGAGGGTGGTGATGGTGATCGTGCGCTGTGGTGATCTGGTTACACTGGATATTTGCTGAGGGGGTGTACTCCACGCTTCCTCTTTTTTTATGATGTTACCTAGCGTCAGTCAGGCCTGAGAGATACAGACACCTGCTGTACTGGTCAAGCAATTGGTCGCTCTTGCTTCCTCTCTCTCTCTCTCTCTCTCTCTCTCTCTCTCTCTCTCTCTCTCTCTTCTCTCTCTCTCTCTCTCTCTCGCTCTCTCTCTCTCTCTCTCTCTCTCTCTCTCTCTCTCTCTCTCTCTCTCTCTCTCTCTCTCTCTCTCTCTCTCTCTCACTCTCAAATGCGCATCCATCATCATTGGCCCCTTTGTGCCTGTCAGGTTGTGGGGATGCCATGTAGCCGATAAGTGACATAAGCATCATGGATATTTGCAGCTATGAAAATCAGTTCATAATAGATTTTGCAACACACAACACAACGCGACGCAACACAACGTAACATAACAGAACATAGCATAATATAGCACAGCACAGAAGAACACCGCACCACACCACACCACACTGCACCGCACCACACCACACCACACTGCACCACACCACACCACACCATACCACAGGATAACAAAAAATAAGAATGATAGCATAAATTATCCATCAACTTGCATAAAGTCCAGCACGTCAAACGTCAAGTGTCAATTAGAATGTCATCACAATCCACTGCTAGAGAAGCTAGATAGGTTGTTTTTTTTCCTTCCGTCCCCTGCTTCATTCTGCGACAGCCAGACATGGAATAAAAGAAATATGTTACAAATGCCAGTAATTACACTTTTTCACTTTTTTTGCTTTATCTTTAATGAGGAGAAAGTCATTCAGAGCAGAACAACTAAATCCTTAAAGTAGAAGTCATCTGCCACTGAGTTTATTAAAAACAAACAAAAGCTCAGTAATTTCCTACCGTTTTTTCCTTCTATATTTAGTCAGCGGTTTTTTTTCCCTACGCGGGTAGCAGCATGGAGTCACAGCTGTGACGTCTGTTCCTGTAGAGAGTGGACAGACCTCGGATGGCGGCGCCAAGCCTCCTGGGAAATGTAGGTCGGTTTGAGCAGAGGACTGGACTCCATTCAGGGATGTTTGTCCCGACGTTCTTAGAGGTCTTTCTGCTTTTCCCCCGCAACCTTGGCACTGGTTTTTTTCTCTCCTTCATTTCAGGTATGCAGTGAAAAGCAGTTCTGGTGAGAAAGAAATTTGCAAATAATATATAAAAAAAAAGAAAAAATGAATAAATGAAAAGTGACAGGACAGGGGAAAAATAATGGAACACAAGAGAAATTCTGGAGATTTTTCTTTCGTTCCTCGGCTTCAACTGAGGTTTACCAATAGTGAGATTTCTGCGACCGTTTTTGCCCATGATTAAGGTAGCCGAATTTCGACTTCGGGGATGCTAAAGCATGTGACAACTATAGCAATGAAGGATCAGATGAACGCAGACAAAAAATATGGGGAAAAAAGTTCCCTGTGGATTTCTGATGCTGGGGATTCCACATGATGACTACAGGCGTGGCTGAGGAGGGGAGGGGGGGGGGGGGGAATAAGAGGTGTGGGAACAGCAGGACAGGAACACCACACCATAATTATTATGAGGCAGCTAAACACTTGAGATAGGGAAGCAAAGAAGATGCAGGTGTCACCGTATTGTTTTGGTTTCATCGGTTTCTTTTATCACAACAATAGAATGGTACCAGAATGTGTATGTCTGTCTGTGCGTCTGTCATTCTCTGTCTGTTTCTTTGGGGGTTTTTTTCTGTTTGTCTGTTTGTGTGATATGCCATATGTAACACTTTTAGGTACCTTTAATGGGTCATTGAAACAAACTTTGCTTCGCCTTGTCTGTCTGTATATCTGTCTGCCTGTCTGTCTGTCAGCCTGTAAGTCATCTATCTATCTATTTATCTATATAT
>CM054148.1:46552166-46562166 GCA_028751875.1 Rapana venosa | reverse complement strand
GTAATCATAAAAAATAACAAATGAAAATGATGCTAGATATCAACAAACTAATGTTTTAAAAAGTCAAAACAGAACGCCAGTAACGAAAACAAATGTCTAAATGGAGAAGAAGAAGAGAAGAAGAAGAAGAAGAAGAAGAAGAAGAAGAAGAAGAAGAAAAACACCTTGATATCAACCACTTCCTTAAACCTCTTCAATGGAACACTCAGACACAACAAGTAGGTGAATACGATTTTTAAAGCGAGCTGCTCTGAACTGAGAATGTGTCGGCTGAGGCCAGTGGGCAGACCTCCTGTAGAGTTACCCACACAGGAGGAGACAAGACACAACCTATATCACTCAGTCGGGGAACGCAGCAAGAGAAGGTTTCAAAATCTGATATTCAAGAAGACTATATCAAGTAAATCATGCGTGCATACATAATCACTTAAGAGTACAAATAATTGCACAAGGGTAGTATCATTTCGGTGGCTATATATTTATCCCTGTCATTTTTCCACCACCCCAAAGTAGAAACTCGTTTCTGTTACATCAGTATCAAATTCTGTTGTGGTAAGCTGGTTTCAATGTCTAGACATAAGCTTTGTGAAGTGGCTTAGTGGTTATGAGAATGACAGTGGGGGAGGAGGGGGGGGTTAACCCAATCAAACACAATAAAAGGCCCATGATTATAGTTAACGCTGGTATATGCACATACATACAGGCGAGATGCGGACCACGCCTTCAGGTTTGAAATGAATAGAAAGAAAGTGCATTCAAAGTAGTCTCCGTGCTTCAATGCCTAGCTCTCTCTCTCTCTCTCTCTCTCTCTCTCTCTCTCTCTCTCTCTCTCTCTCTCTCTCTCTCTCTCTCTCTCTCTCTCTCTCTCTCTCTCTCTCTCTCTCTCTCTCTCTCTCTCGCTGCAGCTGGAACAAACCTGCAAATCAACACGAAGCAGAAGTTCGTGACAGAAATGTCAGTTGACCCCTTGCCTTTTGTTGTATTCCTAGGTATCGGGTTATTGTCACACCCTTCACAATATTGTGTTTTCCAAGTTGGCGTGGCAAGGATCGTGCCATTCACGGCTGATGGCATGAGAGTGAGGGCAAGGGGAAGGAAGGACCAGGTGGTGTGGTGTGGCGTGGTGTGGTGTGGTGTGGCGTGGTGTGGTGTGGTGTGGTGTGGTGTGGTGTGGCGTGGTGTGGTGTGGTGTGGTGTGGTGTGGTGTGGCGTGGTGTGGTGTGGTGTGGTGTGGTGTGGTGTGGTGTGGCGTGGTCAAAGTCAAAGTCAAACTTTTACTTTCAGATACATTGACTAAGCAGTGCATTTGCTTTTTTTTCATCAAGCCATGTATCTAAAGAAAAAAAAGAGAGAGAGAAAAAAGATAATATATATGCATACATTGAATTTTTAAAAAACACCCTAATCAATGATAAACCATACAAATCAAACAAGAAAAGACAATAACATATGCATACAAGGAATTAAAAACAAAACAAAAGACCCTGAACAATATTAAACCATACAATTCAAATAATTCAAAAATCTTGGTGTGCATGAGTGTGTGTGTGTGTGTGTGTGCGTGGTGGTGCATACGTGTTTGTGTGTGTGTGTGTGTGTAGACACTTTTCCTGTCAGGGTCAGGCTGATGGTTAGCATCCACAACCCATCAGTCACTGTGACACCTCCACTGTCTGTTCCCTCGCCGCTGATCTTCTTCACTTCACTTCACTTCTCCCTCACAAATTAACAGCCAGCGAAAATTCATGATTCTCTGTGATTTGAGGGAATGGGGGTCACATGAAGAAAAGGAACGAGGCAGAAACAAAGAGAGGGATAGAAAAGAGGGAATTCCTAGCACAGAGTGTCCAGAAGGTGGGGATGCTTTTTTTTTACTGACAGATTCCCCCGCATCTCCACGGAAAGGGGAGAGGGGGTAGTTTGGTTGGATTTTTTTTATTGTTGTTGTTGAAAGGGTAAAGAAGTACACAGAAGAAGAAAACTGTAGGAAGAGGTGTCAACGGTCGGGGGGGGGGGGGGGGGGGAGGGGGGTTCTCCCTGCTTTTTTCAATTCCTTTATTTCAAGAACAATGCCAAAGCACTGATATACCTGGTTACATTCAGCCCCTGTGTGCACACAATTTGGTGACTTCTGTCCTCCCTTCCCACTGGCGCACCATGGCCCTCTCTTCCGAAAGGCAATACACGCTACATTCGCAAGATGTTCTGCGTGCGCTCACACTCGGGACCTCGGTTTATAAAACCGACCTGGAGGACTTTCCGGGTAGTGGAGTCGACACTGATGTTAACTCCAGGGAGGGATGGGGGTGGGGGTGCGGGTGGGGGAGGATCCCTTTGAACGGGCTTGAACTCGGGCCATCAGATTGCAAGGTCAAGGCTATCCCGTCCCACAGGAAGCCCCTTTCTAGCAGTACAAGTGTGTTTTAACCCTTCACTTCCAACAGTGTACAGAAAGACGGGGGGAGGGGGGGGGGGAAGAACCGAGAGGGTGGGGGTGGGGGATGGAAGGGGGGATGGGGAAGGGAAGGGATCCACATCCATATCATGAGTTCTGGTTGCTCCTCTGCTGCTGCTGTTGCTTTTTAAAAAAATGAATACGCCTTCTGGATAAAGAGACCAACAGTGTGGGTTTATAAGCTGCTCATAAGAAACCCACTTGGATGCAAAGAAAGGATGAAAGGAATGAAGGGAAGAAAGGAAAGAAGGAAGGGAAGAAAGAAAGGAAGAAAGGGAAGAAAGGAAGGAAGAAAGAAAGGAGGAAAGAAAGAAAGAAAGAAAAGAGGGAAAGAAGAAATTAATAAAGAAAGAAAGACAGTGAGGAAGGAAGGAAGAAAAAAGAAGGAAAAATCAAAGAAAGGCAGACAGACTGACAGAGAGAAATGAAGTTAGGAAAAAAAATGAAGAAAAGAAAGAGGAAAGAGAAAAAAAGAAAAACAGATAGACAGTAAAAAAGGCAGAGGTAGAATGAAAAAAGGAAAGAAAGAAAGACAGACTGAAAGAAATGAATCAATAAAGAAAGACAGAAAAGAAAGGGGAAAAAGAACAAAAAAAGAGGAGAAAGACAAAAAAGACAGGAAAAGAAAGAAATAAAAGAACAAAAAAGAAAGAAAGAAAAGACAGACAAAAAAGTAAGACGGAAAAGAAAGAAGAAGAAAAAAAGAACAAAAAAGAAAGAAAGACAAAAAATCAGAAAACAAAGCAACAAAAGTCCAACTCTCCACGTTGATCACAGAAATCTGTTTCCCGGGTTTTCTTTATAAGCAGAGTTTGCCTGGTCCTTCAGAACACTGGCCTGTGGTCTGTAATAATAATAATAATAATAATAATAATAATAATAATAATAATAAGAGTAATAATAGTAATAATGATGTATGGTGTTTATATAGCGCTGAATCATGTAATGCAAACAAATCGAAGCACTTGCATTTAAATCATGTATATACATCACGCAACCATCCACAAAATATTAGAATTAACATATATCAAATGTATACTCACACACGCGCAAGCACACACTCACACTCACTCACACACACACACACACACTCTCTCTCTCTCTCTCTCACACACACACACACACACACACACATACACTCACACACTCACACACACTCTCACACACACACACACACTCACACACACACACACACACACACACACACACACACACACACACACACACAACACACACACACACGCACGCACACGTGGTCCTGAGACCACTCTTTGCTTTGCACTGACAGTCAGTCACCTCTCTGACAAACCCCTAGAGAACACACATTTTTGTCAGTTGCTGCTACAGTTTCTGCCACTAAACCCTCCCCCCCTCCCCTCCCACCTTCAATCCTCCTTCCACAACCCCCCTCCCCCCCTCCTCCCCCATCCTTCCCCATTTTCAGAACCAAACGAAAAGGGAATGTAAGTTCTTGTCTTGCACGTCTTTTTTTTTTTGGGGGGGGGGGGGTGGAGGAGGGCGGGTGGGGGGGGGGGTTCTATGTGGAAGGCATTAGAAAGGTTCCTGTCCCCTGCCTGCCCCCACATGTGTATGTTTGTCCGTTGTGTTCGACGATGACCTCCAAAACAGCAGAGGAGGGAACTGCTGTTTTGGAAACTGGGCAGAAATTTGATTATAGTGGAGATACCTTGCCCACAGTACATCTCCACTCTTATCTCTCGGCCAAGTGGGCATAAGGACAGTCAGCGTTGGAGATGTTCTCCAAAGGCCAACTAGCCCCCAGGGCTGCAGCACATAAGGACTGTGCGAGTCAAGCCTCCTAGTCAGAGAGTCATAGTCGATCACTAAAGACTAAGCTGTAAAGTGGAATTCCATGAGTGGGAAAGAAAGCCACTGGTCATACAGCCTCTCACTTTGCTGTTGCCCCCAGCGTCAATGGTTTAATCAAGAACTGTGGTAAAGCCCAGGTGCTGACGGCCCCCCACAACCACCATCTCTATTACTCCCCTGGTAGTTTAGACCACTCCTCTTATCCCCGAAGTCGGAATGCGGCTACCTTCATGGTGGGCAAAAATGGTCACATACCTAAACTCTCGCTCTTGGTGAACTGGGAAGCTCTAGCTGAGGAATGAGCCCTTCTCTGAAAACAGCCTACTCTCTCTCTCTGTGTTTTTGTCCGTGTGTTTGTTTGTTTGTTGTTTGTTTGTGTGGGTGTTTGCGTGTGTGTGTATGTATATGTGTGTGTGCTTGCGTGCGTTCGCACGCACACCTTTATTTAACTTCTTTTTATTGCAAATGATATATGTACAAGAAGAGAGATTAAAGTAATCCAATATAAAAGCTAATTCTTCAAACTGCCATCGCTCTGGTAAAGGTAAAAGTGTCCCATAACCTATGCGGTCGTTGGGGGAGCAAGGTGTCAGAGACCTCAGCTTCTTCAGGAGCCAGCATATTGAGGGCGGCGCCCATCTCCTCTCCCTCGCTGCTTTACCTTCCTTGACCCTAAAGAGGGCAGGTACCCATTTACAGCTGGGTGAACTGGAGGACTGTACTGAAGCCAAGGTGCGCGGATGGTCTCCCATCCAAGCGGTAACCACACTCAACGCTGTATAACCTTAGCTTAGGGAGAGCGAGAGCTATGACCACTGAGCTGTTCCATCCCCTAGTGCAATAGTAAACTCACAGAAAAAGAGGATCATTACATTTTGACATTACACGTATCCCCTACTCTTCTCAACCCTAGGCAAGCCATGAACCATTCGGCAAGAAATCACTGAATCCAAAGAAAACAAAGAAATAAACAAAGGAAAAAAGCCAAATGTCACGCAGAGAAATCTGCCATGACGAAAAGTAGCCCCTCAGCTTACTTTACTTTTACTTTACTTTTTCCTTCTGCTTGTACTCTGTGGCGTCGCGGGGAGATATAACTGTCTGTCTGCTGCAAGGCGGGTAGCTTGGAGGAGGGACAATCCATGGACTTTCAGTGTTTCTGCCACGGAATCACTCCAGCGTCGCCTTGGGTCTACCTCTTGCCAGAGTACCTCAAGTTGTAAGCACGCAAGGCTGGCTGGTTAGGTGGCATCCGTGTGAGGTGCCCGAACCACTTGGTTCGTTGTTGTTCAATATGGTGTAGGACGGGCGTGGCTCCTACCATGTCTCTGATCACCTCGTTTCTTATCTTGTCTCTCCTGGTCTTGTTGACGGCTTTCCTCAAGCACTTCATCTCACACGTTATCAGTTTCTGCTCCAGGGCTTTTGCCAGGGGCCATGTCTGGCACTGGTAAGTGAGCCCCACAGCACCATACAATATAGTGCAATACAATATGATACAATACAAATCAACACAACACATTACAAAACCTCCCTGGAAACGTTACAGACTGAGATTATGATTATACTTGCCCTGACAACCACTCCAACGTCACACCTTTGGCCATATACTGTTTTTGCCGTATATGAATCAGTCATTCACTTCTTCCTTGCCATCCTACCCGTCCTGTTCCCTTTAATCCAAAACGACGAAGACAATCTTGGTCAGCCTTGGTCTTGGAGGATGACCCAGGCACAGGTGGACACTTTTAATCACACACAGTTTGTCAGACCGCAGTCACGAACAAGCGATGTAATATCCTGAAACGACTTTTGTCTGCCTGTATATTCCTCTAGAAAACGTCAAAACAACACTCACTAGTTCTACAGCTTGTGCCCACGCAAAAGGAAAGCTGAGAGGGAGAGGCTTCTTCCCAGTTGGGAATTACCTACTTTGTGAAACAGAATGCCCGCCCTCAGGGCCATCAGTTTCCACAGATTTGCTCAGTTATGTAGACATTGCACGGATGAGTTTTCTTTCTGGACACAAACCTCAATCTGTTCAAGGCGCTCGGCAGCTGGTGCCTACTGGTGATGTACGGAATGACCAGTTATATACTGAGAGCTACACAGGGGGGAGGGGGAGGAGGGTGGTGGTGGTGGAGATCAGGATTGATGAGGGCGTTTGTTGAACATTGTAAGCTACTGAGCTCGGTAATCTTTTGAATTCTGTGACCTTCTGAACTCTGTGAACGTTGAACTCCGTGACCTGAAAGACGTGACCATTTGAACTCTATGACCTTCTGAATTATATAACCTTCTGATGGACTTGACCTGACTTCTCCCTTGACTTGTGGAGGAGTGGTTGGGGGGCAGTGCAGTGACTTTGTTTCAGGCCGTGTGTCGTGAGCAAGATGAACCGGGTGGAGTCCACCCCCTTGTTAGGTACACTGCACATCAAAAACAACCCTAATCCTCCCACCTAACAACCACCAACAAACCCAACCTCCAAAAACCTCACTATATATATATATATATATATATATATATATAATATATATATAGTATGAGAGAGAGATAGATAGATAGATAGATTGATAGATAGATAGATAGATTGATAGATAGATAGATAGATCGATAGATAGATAGATATATAGATAGATAGATAGAGATAGATAGATAGATAGACTGATAGATAGATAGATAGATAGATTGCTAGATAGATAGACTGATAGATAGATAGATAGATAGATAGATAGATAGATAGATAGATAGATAGATAGATAGATAGATAGATAGATAGATTGCTAGATAGATATCTTCAGGTGCAAGGTGCGTGCTAGGTACGTTGATGTTTCTGTATGATTGTGTTGTAGTGGATCGACGGTGAAGATGTAGCACACCTCTCGACAGCGACAAGTACGGTTCGACGCCTGTTTTGAGTCCGAACTCCACACACACACACACACACACACACACACACACACACACACACACACACACCCCACCACACACACACACACACACACACAACATACATACACACACACACACACACACACACACACACACACACACACACACACACACACACACACACACACACACACACACACACATCAATCCACTATACTTTGTGTGGTGATCTGGAAGCTTAATATCTTTTCGCTGGAAGGTAATCTTTTCCGAGACGATAAACCAAGGTCCCGTGCGCAACACCCATTCAGTGCACGTAAAAGAACCCACAGCAAGAGTATAGTTGCCCATGGAAAAAGTTCTGTAGAAAAGGACTCTTTGATAAAGAAACACATACACATGCAGACAGGGAAGGGGGGGGGGAGAATTGTGGCGCAATGCGCTCTCTCCCCCCCCCCCCCTCCCCAAATTTGACCTAGAGAAATCTGCTTGACTTAAAATAGCACTTAATTCAATTCAGTTCAACCCTTTCTAAGCTAACTGACAAGATTTTTGTTTAAACTGGCATCTTTCCTCTTGTACATGTGCATACACACAAGGGGAATTGGCAGGTCTGCACATTACGTTGACCCAGGAAATCATTTGTTGTTGTTGTTGTTGTTGTTGTAAATCCCCATCGTGGCTTCATCAGACGCTGCTGCCTAGGTTCGAACCGGCGACTTACGGCCCCAGGCAGGGGATGGGATGGAGACCAAATGTTGTGTCCACTAAGCTACAGCGACCTTCTTACCTCTGACATAGCGTCACTACACCGCTCCCTTACAGATGTTTTCCATACGTGCGCCCATTCATCCACTTTTCCTTCATAACAAAAAAATCGAACTGAATGTCAAAGTCCTTCGGATGAGACAATAAAACCGAAGCCCCGTGTGCGAACGCATGCAGAACATCTTGCGCACATGTTAAATCCTGTTCCGCTTTTTGAAAGAGTAGGCCATTGTGTGCCGGTGGGAACAGATGACAAATTTTAAAAAACCGCACGCCATATATTATTATTATTATTATTATTATTATAACAGAATGGCACACAGATGACAGCAAAATAGCAGCAACATAGTGTCAGACAAACAAGACGCACGCACGCATGCACGCGCGCAAGCATGCGCACACACTCAGACAGAATACTGTACATACACACGCACGCGCACGCACGCACGCACACACACATAACACTAAACACACACACGCACGCACGCACGCACACATACACACACAGAACACTACACACACACACAGAACACTACACACACACTCAGAGCACTACACACACAGAACACTACACACACACACACACACACACACACACACACACACACACACACACACACACACACACACACACACACACACACACACACACGTGTGCTTGTGGCTTTTGAGAATTCTGCAGCGATATAATTTTTTTTTCAAATAAAGAAAATAAAAACGACACTCCCACCCCCCAAAAAACAACCCCCAAAAATCAAAGACAGGAAGAACGCAGAACGACAGAAAAAAGAGAAAAGAAACAGATGGAAAAAGTAAACACCAGAAAACTATTACAAAGCAGAGCAAAGTTGTTAATTAAGTCACTTTTTTTTTTTAAACCGCGATGTTTAAGAAAAGCTAAGAGAAAGGAAAGACAGAACGAAAAAAGGAAAAAAACCCCAAAAACTCCTAGAAATTAAGGAAGAACAGCTAAAAAGAGAGAGAGAAAGAAAAGAAGAGAGAGAAAGAAAAGAAAGGTAGGTAAAAAGAAAGACAATCAAACTTAAAAGAACGAAAAGAAAACCAAAAAAAGACAAAATTGAAAGACAGAGAAAAAGACCTGTAATGGAAATTAAAAAAAGACATTCAAATCAGACAAGATTGGAAAAGGAAGTAAAAATACAGAAGAAAAATAACAAACGTTAAAAAACAACCCAACAACCTTAAAGGAAAGAAAAACAAACCAATAGAAACAAGCTTGACAAAGAAAAGGGAAAAAATAAACAAAAAAGGAAGTAAAAGAAATGCTAAAAACAAAATCCGAACGAACCTCAAAGTACGTGGAAACAAACTGATAGAAACAGAAGTCCGTACAAAGAGGCCAAAGCTGTAGGGAAAAGAAACAATGGTGTTCTCACTGCTTTGTTCGCTTTGTCAGCAGTCTTTGTCCTGTTTGACTTTGGAGTGTGTGTGTGTGTGTGTGTGTGTGTGTGTGTGTGTGTGTGTGTGTGTGTGTGTGTGTGTGTGTGTGTGTGTGTGTGTGTGTGTTGTGAAAGTGTGTGTGTGTGTGTGTGTGTGTGTGTGTGTGTGTGTGTGTGTGTGTGTGTGTGTGTGTGTGTGTGTGTGTGTGTGTGTGTGTGTGTGTGTGTGTGTGTGTGTGTGTGTGTGTGTTGTGAGTTGTGAAAGTGTGTGTGTGTGAAGTCAAGTTAAGTCAAATTTTTATTTCCAGATGGTACATTGAATAAGTAATGCATTTGCTTTGTGTGTGTGTGTGTGTGTGTGTCTGTCTGTCTGTTTATTCATAAGAGAGAGAAACACACAACATACACACACACACACACACACACACACACACACACACACACACACACACACACACACACACACACACACACACACACACATTCTTCACAAGTTATAGGTAGTTGCGTTTGTAGTGTTGTTAAATGGATTTGCTGTCGTTAACTGGGTTAATGCGTTTAACTGCGCGACGGATGCCGGTCAAAACGTAATTTGAAAAGGTGTTTGAACTGCTCAGCTGTTTGTGAAAACTCGACCAAAACAGTGGCGATA
>CM054148.1:46538340-46541666 GCA_028751875.1 Rapana venosa | reverse complement strand
GCACATGAGTTCTTATTCCATTATCTTCGTAATAGAATAATAAAAAAAACTAAATTAAAAGAGTTGTAATTTTGACGTTTGAACTATATTTTTTTCACTGAATTATTGATTATGTTTTTTGTTTCGATTATGTTTCTTTATTGATGACTACATATGATTTTAATTTTTTTGCTTTTCTTCTGGAATGTCATGAAACGTTTTGAACACAGGAATTCATTTTGTGTTCCTTGTGAATAGAACTGAACTATTAATGGCAATATACTACTTCCAAAGTCAGTCTTCTTCATCAAACGTTCAAACAGCAACTACTGTCGTCTTTCAAATGAACGAAAATGCGTTGCACTTCCCTTAAGCACCTCACAAATCAGGCCCAGCGCATCCAACTTTGGAGTAGGAGAGAATTTTTGATATTTTTTTTTACTAGTGTCAGTGTACTTTTGTGTGAAAAGTTAAGCCGAGACATCAAGGTCAGAACTACTTTCTGCTGTCAAACTCTCCCTGGATTTTCTGACTTATCGTGCAGACACAAAGTATGACTTATCTGTGGATCGTGAGAGATGAGTGAGTGCGTGAGAGAGAGAGAGAGAGAGAGAGAGAGAGAGAGAGAGAGAGAGAGAGAGAGAGAGAGAGAGAGAGAGAGAGAGAGAGGAGTATCTGTGCTGGACTTACCATGTCAAAGAAAGCATTGTTTATCCTTATTCTGGCTGGAAGCGTATGTGCATTGATATTCATCCTGACTTATGCCAAGATGTAGTGTATGTCTTTGTATCTCTTAAGCTGCCATACCTTTCTGAGCCTATCTGATGTCCGATACTGTCTCGTCTGTCTCTCTGTCTGTCTGTGTGTTTCTCTCTCTCCCCCTCTCTCCTCTTTTTTGTATCTCTGTCTCTCAGTCGTTTTGTCTGTCTGTCTATATGTCTTTCTATCTGTCTGTCTTTCTATTTTTCTGTCTGTATGTGTATGCGTGTGTATGCGTATGTGTGTGTATACCTGTGCGTGTATATGTTTGCATGCGTACGTGCGCGCGTGTTTGTGTTGTTTGTGCATATTTTTCTTCCCTTTGCATAGCTCTGCGTGTGCATACGCATCTATACGCTACACATCCTTTTATCAATCACATCCTTGCATTAAATACAAACAAAACTTCACACCTGCAAGTGAATCTCTACACTTCCTTCCGACATTGCTGTATCTCTGTTTCTCCCCAAAGTTTACTCAGACAACAAAAAAACATCAACTTAAGTCCACTCTACACTGTCCAGATTTGTTCGGCTGTCTCAAGATGTAAATCCCCTACCCCTCTCTTAGGGGATTAACGGACGGTCAGTGTGGCTGGGATTTTCGGACCGGGAGGATCGTGATAATCCCCCTTCCCCTCCCCGATCCCAATCCCTTGCAAGGTGCTGGACAATACTATGCAAAGTGTCCAGTCCCTGACCACGCGGTAAATCTGACCACATGGGAGAAACTGTAGTGGTTTTATTGGTTAGTGGAAAGGTTTCAAAGGGGAAAACTATGAAGGCTTGTGGAGTAATAGTAGGAGTAGTAGTAGTAGTAGCAGTAGTAGTAGTAGTATGAGTAGTAGTAGTAGTAGTAGTAGTAGTAGTAGAAGTAGTAGTAGAAGTAGTAGAAATAGTAGTAGTAGTAGAAGTAGTAGTAGTAGTAGTAGTAGCAGCAGCAGGAGCAGTAGTAGTAGTAGTAGTAGAAGTAGTAGTAGTAGTAGTAGTAGTAGTAGTAGAAGTAGTAGTAGTAGCAGCAGCAGCAGCAGCAGCAGCAGCAGCAGCAGCAGCAGCAGCAGCAGCAGCAGCAGCAGCAGCAGCAGCAGCAGCAGCAGGAGTGGAAGAAGTAGTAGTAGTAGGAGGAGGAGGCATAGGAGTAGTAATAGTAGCAGCAACAGCAGCAGCAGTAGTGGTAGTAGTACATTATAGTAGTAGTGGTGGTGGTTGTAGTAGTAGTAGTAGTAGTAGTAGTAGTAGTAGTAGTAGTAGTAGTAGTAGTATTGTTAGTATTGGCGGTGATGATTGTGGTGGTAGTATTAGTAGTACTAGTAGTAGTAGTATTTTTTTTTTTATACCACTTTAAGTCACGAGATTTCTCTGCGTGAAATTCGGGCTGCTCTCCCCGGGGAGAGCGCGTCGCCACAAGAGCAGCGCCACCCTTTTTTCTTTTTTTTTCTTTTTGGTCTGCAACTGTTTTTGTTTCCCTATCAGAGTGGCTTTTTTCTAAGAATTTTGCCAGGGACAACTCTCTTGTTGCCGTGGGTTCTTTTACGTGCGTTGAAAATTTTGTGCAACACACGGGACCTCGGCTTATCGTCTCATCCGAAAGACTAGCGCCCAGGCCACCACTCATGGTCTAATGGATGGGGGGAAAATTTCGGGCCCAAACGGGATACGAACCACGCACACACCCGACCCGGACTTTTCGCATTCTAGACAGGCGCGTTACCTCTAGAACACCGATTCACCTAGTAGTAGCAGTAGTAGTATTAGCAGTGATGTTGATGGTGGTGGTGGTGGTGGTGGTGGCAGTAGTAGTAGTAGTAGTAGTAGTAGTAGTAGTAGTAGTAGTAGTAGTAGTAGTAGTAGTAGTAGTAGTGGTGGTGGTGGTGTGATGGTGATGGAAGTAGTAGAAGTTGTGATAGAGGTGGTAGTAGTGACAATGACAATGACATGACAAATTCTTTTATTTCGAGGATAATGAATAAGCACTCATGTGCTTTTTTACATCCAGTCCCCGCCTGTAGGGATACATCTTAATAATAACCCAACACTTATACACTCTCACAGTAGAAACAAGGGGAAATAACCCTTTTCAAAACAGCCCCCCCCCCCCCCCCAGCAAAAAAAAACAAACCACACAAACAAAACACAAACAAAAAAACCAAAAAAACAAAAACAAAAAACAAAACAAAAAAGAAAATCCTTAAAAACCCTCCACCCCCCACCCCCCAAAACCCCCCAACCAAAACAAACAAACAAGGAGAAATAAAAACCAAATCAACAAAAGAAGGAAAAAAAAAAAAAAGAGAAAAACAAACAACAAGAAGAACAACAACAAAACCAAGAAAAATAACAACAACCAAACTTAATAAGTCATAAAGATAAACATCCACACATTTTCAAATGGTACATTAAGAGAGAGAGAGAGAGAGAGAGAGAGAGAGAGAGAGAGAGAGAGAGAGAGAGAGAGAGAGAGAGAGACAATGACAATGACAATGACAATGACAAATTCTTTTATTTCGAGGATAATGAATAAGCACACATGTGCTTTTCACATCCAGTCCCCGCCCGTTAGGGATACATCTTAATAATAATAACCCAATA
>CM054148.1:46508340-46535840 GCA_028751875.1 Rapana venosa | reverse complement strand
GTTTGTCTGTCTCTCGGTGTGTATGCTTGTTTGTCTGTCTGTCTGTCTGTCTGTCTGTCTGTCTGTCTGTATGTATGTATGTATGTATGTATGCATGTGAGTATGTATGTTTGTTTGTATGCTTGTTTGTTTGTCTGTCTGTCTGTCTGTATGTGTGTAAGTATGTATGTCTGTTTGTTTGTATGTCTGTCTGTCTATCTGTATGCATGTATGTATGTAAGTATGTATGTTTGTTTGTTTGTATGTTTGTCTGTCTGTCTTTCTATCAGCATCCCTCATCTCATGGATAAAAGAACCCGTAGCAACTAGTTGAAGCTTGTTACTCTTTGAAAAGATTTGTTTTGTCATTGTTAAGCTCTGCCAACGTAGTACAGCTGCTTTTCCAACGACATCCTCTTACATGCCCATTAACGGATGAGACTATAAACCGAGGCCCCGTGTGCGAACGCATACAGAACATCTTGCGCACACGTTAAATCCTGTTCCGCTTTTCGGAAGAGTAGGACATTGTGTGCTTGTGGAAATATAACAAAATTTACAAAACCGCATACACACGGGGACTGGATGTAAAAAGCACATGGTGCTTATTCCATTATCCTCGATATAAAAGAATAAATAAATAAATAAATAAATAAAATTATTTAAGAAAAATACCCTTTCAGACAATGCGATCATCAATGGGGTTATGACAGAAAACATTAATTTAGCTGTGCAGGTAGAGTTACCGCTTTGACTTTTTAGATCGACGTGGCTTTGCTAAGACTGGAGAATTTGTTTTGTCAATGTTAAGCTCTGACGACGTAGTGCAGTTTCCTTTCCTCGAAATCTTCTTACCTTCCCCTTGTCATAACGTTATTTAAGAAGATACCTCCTTCTAACATTGTATGCATCAATAGGGGGATGAAACATTTGTTGCATAGAGCTTTTACAGCTTTGTCCATTCGTATCAACATCACTTTGCTAAGACTGAAGAATTTGTTTTGTCAGTGTTAAACTCTGCCAACGTAGTGCAGCTGCCTCCCACGAACATCTTCTGACCTGCCTTCACGAACAGAAAGCTATTAAAACAAATTTTACGAATGTATGGATCAATGGGGTTATGAGTGAAAGCAAGAGTTGCCCGAATAGCTTTACAGGTTTGGCTATGTATGTCAGCATGGCTTTGCTAGTGCTGTAGGTATTGATGTAAGCAGTATACCGTTTGTTATATTAACAATACCTTCAACTATGCCGAGTTCTTAATATAACTACCTGTCTCACTTAAAAAGAAGAACACAAATCCTCTGAAGCTGGATTATGGCTGTATATAAGGCGAGGTACCTGAAAACAGCCACAACAAACGAAAAAGGCTTCTCATCTAGTGAGTGCTAACAGTTTCACAGTCACTCCAAACTGACATGAGTGGGAGTACATACATAGCCTTGATTACCTCCAGGGTGTTAAGCTGGGGAACACCCAACAACAACATCAACAACAGCAACAACAACAATACCATTAATAAGAACAAAAATAAAACCTGTCTCTCTATTTGTAGATCAATAGATCACACATTGAAAAGGTATCTGCGTATATTTGTGTGGATTTGAAATCTCCCTGAAAAAACACAAATTGAAAATGCCACCAAGCCATATTATGAAAAGATCCTGACCCGACCAATGAAAAACGCAAACCTGGAGTAGTACGGGCAATTCACTTATACTTTTGTATTGATCAAGACTGTCCTACACGGAACAGTACAAGGAGGGAGATGAATAAACAGACAGAAGAAACAATGGGAAAATAAACAACATCAGAGAGTGGATTGACCTTGGTTGGAATGACTTACTACGGACAACTGAGAACCACAAAGAGTGGAGGAAGCGGGTTGCAAAATCTTCAGTGTTGCCCCAACGGTCTACTAGACTACTGGATAGGCAGGCAGGCAG
This sequence comes from Rapana venosa, assembly GCA_028751875.1. NCBI lineage: Eukaryota > Metazoa > Mollusca > Gastropoda > Neogastropoda > Muricidae > Rapana > Rapana venosa. The sequence goes on along the minus strand of CM054148.1, from coordinate 46,533,915 downwards.
GAACTATCCCTAAATTACCTTTGGCATTACTCATGTAAACACCACCCTGCATTTCCACATCTCTGACCTTTTCCCATCCTTGGTTTGATTTCTGCTGTAAAATGTGAAGAGAATCAAAACATCCTCTACAATGGCTGTTCAGACAGACATAAATAATTCAGAGTACAAAAGAATACTTATACAGGCACATAGACTCTCAAAAGAAGTTTCCATAAAGCTTCAACGACATAGACAAAGAAGCAGAGAGGATAACGATGTTTTCAAAATGAATATGTATGGGGATTTGAGCCAGTCCCCGTTCTATGTGTTATTCCTGAAGCTGAAGCCCAAAGGACAGGCACCACTGCTGTTGCTGCTGTTGCTGCTGCTGCTGCTGTTGCTGCTGCTGTTGCTGCTGCTGCTGCTGCAGGCACATTGCTGATAGACATGTCTGTGTGTCTGTGTGCCTCTGCAGATATTTCGTCATCAGAAAAGCTCATGGGGGAAGATGTGATGCAATTCAGTCAACATTTCGTAAGCTGAGTTTCCATCACACACGTGCGTGCGCGCGCACACACAGACACACACACACACACTCACACACATTTACACACACTACACACACAGACACACAGACACACACACACACACACACACACACAAACATACACACACACACACCAAAACCACTACCACTACCACCACCACACACGAGAGAGAAAGAGAGAATTGATTACCTTCAATATGTAAAAATAATGGTCGCATGCCAAGTGTAGTGTTGCAAACTGTCCTTGTGAATATAATTATAGTATGCATAAAAACAATCAGGAGAGAGAGAGAGAGAGAGAGAGAGAAGAGAGAAGAGAGAAGAGAGAGAGAGAGAGAGAGAGAGAGAGAGAAACAGACAGACATACAGACAGAGACAGAGAAACAGAAAGAGAAACAGGTAGAGAGAGAGAGACTTGCATGTTAATTCTTTTCTGATTGATAGCAGCTATATTCTGCTTTGTCGGGCTTCCATTCTCTTCTCCCTTTTTTTTCTTTTGCCCCCGTGTCTGTTTTGATGCATTTCAGAGTGTCTGAGTCGGCGTTTCTCTGTCTGGTCTTCTGATCCACTTGTAGAAATCCTATTCTCCAGTGGGGATGCCTGGGGCCTGTTAGTACAAATAGCATCCCTGGAAATTATATGCTAGAAATTTCCTCTTTTCTATCACTCTCTTTGTTTCTCCCTTGTTCCTTTTTTATTCTTTTTTTTTCGAATATAATAGAATAAGCAATCATGTTTTTACATTAAGTCCCCGTGTGCATGCAGCTCTGTAAAATTTTGGCATCCATTCCCACCAGCACACAAGGGTCTACTCTTCCGAAAAGCGGAACGGGTTTTAACGTGTGCAAGATGTTCTGCGTGTGTTTACACACGGGACCTCGGTTTAGGGTCTCAACCGAAGGACTTTTTGGGGAGAGTGGAGTCAGCACTGATGTTAACTCCAGAGGAAAAATCTTCTTGAACGAGATTCGAACCCGGGTCAGCGGATCACGAGCGCAATGCGCATCACTCTAGCCACCGAGCTATCCTGTCCCTCGTTTTTCCTGTCACCCCCTTCTTGTCTAGTTTCTGCTTTCTTGGTCCATTCTCCCGCCTTTTTTTCCAGAAAGACTTCAAATATAGCAATTTTCTCTCACGCCGAAATCGGATGCGCTGGGCCTGACTTGTCAAGCGCTTAACAGTACCGTGACGCATTTTAGCTCATACAAGATACAATAGTTGCTGTATAAGCGTTAAAAGAAGAAGAAGAAGAAGAAGAAGAAGAAGAAGAAGAAGAAGAAGAAGAAGAAGAACAAGAACAAGAAGGACCATGACAAGAAATTTGGAGGTGTGTTGGTAAGGTTGGTTGAATTTCTCAGCAAGCTGATAAAAATTGTTTTGACATTCTTTATTACACTTGTTGAATTATCTTCTACTTATCGCCTAGTGACAACTGTAACAGTTGATCACATCATTATTATAGAGAAATGTTCACTGAAAATGGATGAGGATAAAACCACAGAACAAAAAAGCACCAAAAACATAAAAAGTCACCGAAATAGTTTACTAAAACCCACAAATGATCATTGTCGAGTCTCAGTAAGACCCAATTTTACATTTTTCATTTTTAACTGAAGGAAAACAACAAGCAGACATTGGGAAGTGCTGAAAGAGAGATTATATTTTAATTAATTTATTTATTTATTTTTATTCATTTTATTTATTTACTTATTTTATTTCATTCTTTTATTTCGAGGAGGATGGAATTCGCAATCATGTGCTTTTTTTCATTCTGTCCCCGTGTGTATGCAGTTTTGTCAACTTTATCATCCGTTCTCCCGGGCACACAATGGCCTACTCTTCCAAAAAGCGGAACGGGCTTTAACGTGTGCGCACAAGATGATCTGCGTGCGTTTGCACACGGGATCTCGGTTTATAGTCTCATCCGAAGGACTTTTGGGGAGAGTGGAGTCGGTACTGATGTTAATGAGACAGACAGACAGCCAGAGACACACAGAGAGACACAGAGAGACAGAGACAGACAGACAGAGACACACAGAGAGACACAGAGAGACAGAGACACACAGAGAGACGCACAGAGAGACACAGAGAGACAGAGACAGACAGACAGACAGAGAGAGACATAGAGAGAGACAGAGAGACACAGAAAGAGGAGGCAGCGATAGGGACAGACAGAGAGAAACAGACAGACAGACAGACAGACAGACAGACAGAGAGACAGAAGACAAACAGCCTGACTGATGACAGCTGAACGGAAAGGGACAGCTGAGGGAAGGCAGAGGCGCGGGCAGGGACAGCTCAGAGCTGTCAGTCAAGCTGTAGTGTCACAGTGGCGTGTCGGGCTGAGGACCAGACAGGAGAGCCTGGATGGCGGATCACGTGACCCCTTCACAGCCCAACGGCTGAAGCAACAGTACAGGCTCTCTGTCTGTCTGTCTGCCTGCCTGCCTGCCTGCCTGTTTGTCTGTCTGTCTGTCTGTCTGTCTGTCTGTATGTATGTATGTGATGGATGGAGGGTCACGGACTGCCTGACAAGGGACGGTACAATGATGACTGATCATGGAATCATTTTTGTTGTCTCAGTGTTTTGCTTTACTGGTTTTCAGAGCTTTGCTGTTGTGGTTGATATTTTGTGAACGCATTTTTTTTGCTCTGTGTTGTGTGTGTGTGTGTGTGTGGTGTGTGTGTGTGTGTGTGTGTGTGTGTGTGTTTTGTGTGTGTGTGTGTGTCTGTGTGTGTGTGTGTCTGTTGTGTGTGTGTTGTGCGTGTGTGTGTGTGTGTTTATTAAATAATCGTTTTATGTGAATATGTTTTGTTTTTCTCTTTGGTTTCTTATTCAGTATTTATATTTTGTGAATATAGTTCTCTTTTTGTTTTCTTATTAAGCAATACTATGTTGTGAATATGTTTTATTTTTCTCTTTGGTTTCTTATTCAACATTTGCTATTTTGTGAATGTTTTTTCTCTCATTGGCTTCTAGTTAAACAATGTATTAATCTAGTCCATTAAATTAGCAGCATACTTTCCGTGTGACTGTTTGCTTAATTCCTTAGGCCATAATTATGATCCAGTGTAAGTGTTTGCCAGGATAAAAGCATCACGACTGAACTAGTTCCTACCTCCCTCGTAAGTCAACTAAACTTATGTTGGTAGGTAATAGAACCGAATGTAGCAAGCACTGCTTCACAATCACCACTGCTGATTAACAATCTGCGGTAAACGATTCTTTCTAAGTGCTTTCTTTGTTTTGGCACTTTGAGATAGTCACCTGTACATTGTCTACCATCTTGATAGTACAAAGGGTGTTTGAAGAGTGTCCTGTTTGGCTACATCAAGTATACATTTAAAAAAAGTGTTTGATTGTGTAAAAGTGTGTGGATATTGTTTTAGTGAAAAAAGTCTTGTCAAAGAAACAGTATTATGTTTTAGTAGAAAAGAAACTGTTCATACCTGTTTAGAATATCTGGTATGGATTACTAGTAAGTACTCCACCACCAAGCAAATGGCACACTTTCATCTATTGCAACACAGAAAGCATCAGTTATTACATGTCCAAGCAGTATACAAGTATACAAGTCCTTAAAGTATAGATATTTGTAACAAGTGGGCGTATTATTTTCTTTTAAAATATACAACCAGTCCATCTAGTATCATGAATTAATTTGCGTTAATGTTTCTTACGTATCTTCAACGCATTCTGTTCAGCCTTTCCGTATTGCTGTACTTAATCTATGCACAGTGACGTTATGGCACACCCTATATATCATGTCATAGTCTCTGTGCCTGTATAACTTGGTGCTACTCAGACATACTGCCAAAAGAAATGACACTAAGTGCCCATGCCATGACTTAACATCGAATGTTTGCTTAGCCAGGTTGCTGGGTCTCAGAAGTCTGTGCTGTTCTTCAGCAACAGTAAAATATCAGCCACCATTCCTTCTGTCAACACTGTCTATTATCAGCCACCATTTGTTCTGCCAGCAATGTTCATAATTATCAGCTACTATGACTTCTGCCAGCACTGTTCATATCAACCACTATGTCAGCACTGTTCATATCAGCCACTATGTCAGCACTGTTCATATCAGCCACTATGTCAGCACTGTTCATATCAGCCACTATGTCAGCACTGTTCATATCAGCCACTATGGCAGCACTGTTCATATCAGCCACCATTCCTTCTGCCAGCACTGTTCATATCAGCCACCATGCCAGCACTGTTCATATCAGCCACCATTCCTTCTGTCAGCACTGTTCATATCAGCCACCATGCCTTCTGTCAGCACTGTTCATATCAACCACCATGTCAGCACTGTTCATATCAGCCACCATGCCTTCTGTCAGCACTGTTCATATCAGCCACCACGCCTTCTGTCAGCACTGTTCATATCAGCCACCATGCCTTCTGTCAGCACTGTTCATATCAACCACTATGTCAGCACTGTTCATATCAGCCACTATGTCAGCACTGTTCATATCAGCCACTATGTCAGCACTGTTCATATCAGCCACTATGTCAGCACTGTTCATATCAGCCACCATGCCCTCTGTCAGCACTGTTCATATCAACCACCATACCTTCTGTCAGCACTGTTCATATCAGCCACCATGCCTTCTGTCAGCACTGTTCATATCAGCCACCACGCCTTCTGTCAGCACTGTTCATATCAGCCACCATGCCTTCTGTCAACACTGTTCATATCAGCCACCATGCCTTCTGTCAGCACTGTTCATATCAGCCACCATGCCCTCTGTCAGCACTGTTCATATCAGCCACCATGCCTTCTGTCAACACTGTTCATATCAGCCACCATGCCTTCTGTCAGCACTGTTCATATCAGCCACCATGCCTTCTGTCAGCACTGTTCATATCAGCCACCATGCCTTCTGTCAGCACTGTTCATATCAGCCACCATACCTTCTGTCAGCTCTGTTCATATCAGCCACCATGCCTTCTGTCAGCACTGTTCATATCAGCCACCATGCCTTCTGTCAGCACTGTTCATATCAGCCACCATGCCTTCTGTCAGCACTGTTCATATCAGCCACCATTCCTTCTGCAAGCACTGTTCATATCAGCCACCATGCCCTCTGCCAATACTGTTCATATCAGCCACCATGCCTTCTGTCAGCACTGTTCATATCAGCCACCATACCTTCTGTCAGCATTGTTCATATCAACCACTATGTCAGCACTGTTCATATCAGCCACCATGCCTTCTGTCAGCACTGTTCATATCAGCCACCATGCCTTCTGTCAGCACTGTTCATATCAGCCACCATTCCTTCTGTCAGCACTGTTCATATCAGCCACCATGCCTTCTGTCAGCACTGTTCATATCAGCCACCATGCTTCTGTCAGCACTGTTCATAAACAGCCACCATACCTTCTGTCAGCACTGTTCATATCAGCCACCATGCCTTCTGTCAGCACTGTTCATATCAGCCACCATGCCCTCTGTCAGCACTGTTCATATCAGCCACCATGCCTTCTGTCAGCACTGTTCATATCAGCCACCATGCCTTCTGTCAGCACTGTTCATATCAGCCACCATGCCTTCTGTCAGCACTGTTCATATCAGCCACCATGCCTTCTGTCAGCACTGTTCATATCAGCCACCATGCCTTCTGTCAGCACTGTTCATATCAGCCACCATGCCCTCTGTCAGCACTGTTCATATCAGCCACCATGCCTTCTGTCAACACTGTTCATATCAGCCACCATGCCTTCTGTCAGCACTGTTCATATCAACCACCATACCTTCTGTCAGCACTGTTCATTGCTGAAGACACGGCCAGTGTCAGTGACGGCCTTGTCTGAAGTAGACAGAAGTCATCATCACCTCCCTCCAGTCAATGCCGTCCTTCACTTTGCCAGTGCCCAACTTTCTAGCTCAAACTTACCTCCGGGGAAAAATGGACTAAAATATAACTGAGATTATAGCTCGAAGTAGATAGCCTAGATGTTGCAGAGTGTGAAATATTGTTGTCATTTCATTACAATTTGCAAAATGACTCTGATGCGAATAATAATTACACATAAAAGAACAATGATAATGACAATGATGGCATGATTTCTACAACGCACAGAATAACAACATCAATTAAATGCAGTCTGTGATCTGACCAAAGTTCTTAAATAACTCAATTCAGCTCTATCCAAGGCTACAAGAATGGTTATAGATACCTGGACATATAATTTATGAGAAATTGTTTTTTTAAAATTGCATTCCTTGAGCAGAGAATCTGGACAGCATTACTTAAATATCTTCAATTTCTCGATAGAATACTAATGTTCAGGATGCCCTGGTCCAAACTAGAAAGAAATGTAACTAACAAATATACCCATGTAAGAAGATGGACACACCATACTCATCCATGCCCTAATCATTGTGAATGATAATGGTGTATTGATTGGTAATATGATCAAATCACAACATTTATGGTTAAACACCATATCGCTGGCTAAGACTTCCGGAAGAGAACAGGCTCAAAACTGTTGAAATCTTGTTTACAAACTCGTGTTAAAAATTGCACCATAATTATAGTGAAGAGCACCACTTACAAAAGCTAGAAATATATTAACTACTCAGCTTTGTGTACTGGTTCCATGGAAACAACCCAAAATGACCACCTAATCTAAACGTTCAAAACTCCTAAGCCTTTTTATCTCAAACACAGTTATGGAAGAAGCCTGTTTCTGTTTCTACAGACATAGTTTACAACAAAAAATGTCTAAATTCACACAGGAAAATCTCCGTATTTGCATCCAGCAGTTTTTATTCTAAAAACAACATGATTTTGGCTCCTTTTAGACCCGTGTCGAACCTTATGACTGTTTTCCTAAACCAGTGTGCAAAGCACCCTACCCACACATTCTACATACTATACACCTTTCATACATTCAAACCTACGTATAGCAAGTGAGGGCATAAAAGGAACGGGATGTGGGACCCAGCAAAAATTGGATGACTCCTAAAGCAGAAGCAAAGCAGACAGGTTAGACAGCAAACCACAATGGAGCAGGCTGGCAGTAAACCGTCTGTATTACCCCTGGTGCATACTGTATGCCAAACTCCAGGCTACAGCTGCTGTTTCTTATTACATCTACAGGATCAGCGAGGAAGAATGAAACCTTACTGTGATTGACGAGGGATGTAGATGAGAAATAAAGTCATACAATGTCTGACAAGGCCTGATGAAAAAATCATGGATCACAAGAGGGATCTGGTTTCCAAGTTGTCGTAAACGTATCTGGAAGCAATGTTGGTATAGCATTAATCTGATTCAGGGGAAGTACTTTGACGTTAGTCCAACGTTACTTGCTATTTAAGGTAGCTTTTTATTTCTTAACTTTATGTGCTCAAAGTAAAAGGTCATTTGACTCGATAATTTCTGCACCACATCTGTACTGTTAAAAACTTACATGGATTTTCTACATAAGTAATCCAATAGTAGAAAGTCATTCACTCTCTGACATGTTTTATTCTTATTCTTGCTACTTTAGAACTGGTAAACAAGAAATGTCGATGAAAATGGTTATCAGTAAACACTGGGAAAGCCGGTTCGTTACCATGGATGGAACATTTGAAGTGTGATATGTTTAAGACCCCTCCACACACTTTGAGTTGTAGCAAATCTCTCTCTCTCACATCCACACACACACACACACACACACACACACACACACACACACACACACACACCACACACACACACACACACACACACACACACCACACACACACACACACACACCACACACACACACACACACCACACACACACACACACACATCACACACCACACACACACACACACACACACACAACACACACACACACACACACACACACACACACACACACACACACACACCACACATACACACACACACACATATATTTCTCCAGCCCTTCAAGTACACAATCACTTTATTCATTTTGCCAAATCATTCAAAAGAAAATGCATCAGCTCACAAAGCAACTAAAACTGCGCTAGCTACAAAAGAAAACAAATGACAGCATTAGGATGAATGACCATGACCCCTAATATATCTTTGATCTTAATGTAGATACTCTGACATTGATTTTGGACATTTGAACCTGTTTTGTATTTGGGGATATCAACACACGTTGAAAGGCATCAAACAGGCTCAGGCAAGAGAACAGACATAACGACATATTAGGATCAGGCAAGAGAACAGACATAACGACATATTAGGATCAGGCAAGAGAACAGACATAACGACATACTAGGATCAGGCAAGAGAACAGACATAATAACATACTAGGATCAGGCAAGAGAACAGACATAACGACATACTAGGATCAGGCAAGAGAACAGACATAACGACATACTAGGATCAGGCAAGAGAACAGACATAACGACATACTAGGATCAGGCAAGAGAACAGACATAACGACATACTAGGATCAGGCAAGAGAACAGACATAACGACATACTAGGATCAGGCAAGGGAACAGACATAATAACATACTAGACACACAGCCCTAACAACCAACATCATCTTTCACACCATCAGCCCTGAAGCTCCACTCTGTCATCTTCACAACGTCCAGCTTCTCATCTTCAAACTTCAATGTCAGGGTACAGCAGTAACGATACACCAGAAATCAGAAATTGAAGAGGCAGACACAAAGGTAGTGAAAAAAGCAAAAAGGGAAAAACCATAGCAGACACCAAATGACTGATTGCGGGAAAATCGACTTGGACAGTCTTGGAATGAAAACGTGTGGAAAAAGCCAGCATTAACCCCTCGTCTGCCCATATTATTGTGTTCAGAGTGGCGTGATATTAACAATAGAGGAGTGGATGGGAGGCGGGTATAATTGCTGCTTCCTTCAGAGAGTCAGGTGCCAACACAGGCATTGAGGATGATGGAGGGCAGTGGCCAGATGTCTGATGAGAGCTGACACCAAAGAGGGATGAGAGATTGAACGCTGAAGCTAGCCTACTCCTTACTTCACCCATCATTTTGTGGCCATTGATTTTATTGTTTGCTTCCTATCTCCTCTCTTTTGTGTGATAGCAAGTTGTATGGTTATACTTGTGGCTGCTTCTTCTTCTGTAGCATGCTAGAGCTGTTGTCCTCAGGAAGCTCATTCCAATCTCATGCACACCATGTCTTCTGTGGGGATGTCAGGGGCATGTCAGTATTCGTAGCTTCCCCACCTTCTGGAAAGTCTATGCTATAATTTCCCTCTTTTCTATCGCTCTTTTTGTGTCTGCCTGGTTCATTTTCTTCCTGTCGTTTTCTTTTTGTCTATTTTGTGCTTTCTTGGTCCATTCCCCAGCCTTTTTTTTTCTAGAAATCCTTAAAAGTTCATAGTTCTGTCCCATGCTGTAGTGAGATAATTATGCTAGGCTTGACTTGTCAGGAACTTAACAGCGGTGCAACGCATTTTCAATCATATAACAAACAACAACAGTTGCTGTCTGAGCCTTTTACAAAGAAGAAATATCCACACAATCACAAAGTTGCTTTGTAGTCACAAGCGTACAAAAAACTGCCACTGCTAGATGATCTAGAATAATATTCTGCACAGCAGCTGGGTAATTTAGGAAAGTTCAGTGATGTTTGCTCTGATCCAACAAGGTAATAATCCACCTTTAAGTTCCCTGCCAACCGACAACACCCTTATTCACTGACCCAGATTCATATTCCCCCCCCCCCCCCCCTTCCTTTCAGCAACAATCTCCGCAGACTATTCAGCCACCGAAACCCTTGATACAAGCTCATTGTCGGCTTGAGAAAGGAGTAGAAACCAACTTAAAGGTCACTATCAAGACCAGACAACTTAAGAGGAGGGATGGGTTTTCTAGGGCGCAGTCATCAAAGGTGAGGAAACTAGAATTCTGCTTCCACCTCACTCCTTTTACGGAACCGAAATCCTAGGCAAGAACAGACAATTCAGTGTGTACTGTTGAAGCTTGCTTGGTGAAATGGTTTCTAATTTTTGCACATGACTGATACTGATGATATTCAGATCCATGACAATAACTTTTTTAACCATCCACACTTCCAAACCATAACAAACTACATCTACAAGCTACACTTGTCACTCTCATTTCTTAATCCTACAATAAAGTTGCTTATTAGGTCTTATGTAAAGCTTTATTTAAAATCTCAAGGGAAACGACAGATAGCAAACACAGAAGGCAAGGACAGAGAAAGTATAATTATCAAGCTTTATGGAGAAGATCGTCTGCATTCTAATGGATCAGGGCAAAGTCTTAGTCAGCGGTAATGTATCTGTGATTACTTTCTTACAAAGCACTACGACCAAAGATTCCGTTTCCCACCAATCACGAATGATGATTGGATGTCTGATGAGGACAAGAAGTAGTGACCAATAGAGAAGTCATTCTGCTCACACACATCTCTGTAGATGCCCTTCATACAGTGACTTAAAGTGCTATAAAATGCAAATGAATAGATAAAAAAAATAAAAATAGCAACTATGTAATCAGGAGTTGAATAAACAGTGGGATCTAGTGAACACCTCCTGTATGCAGTGCTTCAATCTGCCTGCTTTGCATTGAGTATAGTAGATTGTACCGATAATTAAACCACCATGATTGTTCCTAGATCTTTTCAACAGCCGCATGACACTTCATCTCCACACCTAACTTAAAATGTACATGAAGAAAACAAAAGCAGAGTCTGAATGAGGAAAAACAACTGCTGAAACAGTAGCACCTGAGGGATATACAGCATCAGAATTAAACCAGAAATGAGGAGCAGGATAGCCTAGTGGTTAGAGTCTTGAATTTGCTTTCCGATAGGACGGGTTCCAGTCACTATAGAGACACCTGTTTTAGAACATGTTTGCCTAGAGCTATCATCAGTGCCAACTCTCTACCCCCTCAAAGTCCTTCATATACAACTATACACCATGGTCCCATGAGCGAATTCATAGAGAACATCTTGTGCAGGCATTAAATTACGGTCAAGACCAGTCAGGATAGATGATACATTTTGAAAATAGGCATGCACGCTGGTGTCGGTTTTAGACACCATAATAAAATAATAATAATAATAATAATGATAATAATAATAATAATGTATGGAATTTATATAGCGCTGAATCATCCCCGAAGGCAGAATGCAGCTACTTACTAGAATCCTCAAATTCTAAAAGCAGCTACCTTAGCTGTCGGCTAAACGGTCACATTCACACAATCACGCCACTGTTTAGCCTAGGGGCTGAAGCCAAGGAACAGGGAAACAAATAACAACCACAAGATGTATAAAAAGCTTAGACTGTGAAAAATAGTAGCAAATATCAAGTCGAACTTTTGTAATAATGTACGGTTTTCTGAGAAAAAAAAGCGTTTGTGCAGGCAATCTCATTTCCTTATAGGGAAAGAAATTCTGTAAGACCTGCAGATATTACTTCATGTGTAGAGAGGAATGTTGATGACAAACCAGAAAATCGATATGGTCCTGTTGCCCTCCTCCCTCCCTCCCAGGTTTCTCTAAGCTTTGATTGCACATTTGTCCCTGATCTCGCGTGGATCGGGGGTCTAGAGGTAACGCGCCTGTCTGGAAGTCGGAAGTGTGCCGTGGTTCGAATCCCGTTTTGGACCCGAAACTAACCCCCCATCCATTCGACCATGAGTGATGGTCTGGGCGCTAGTCTTTCGGATGAGATGTTAAACCGAGGTCCCGTGTGCTACACATAATTATTTAGTGCACGTAAAAGAACTTATGACAACAGAGACTTCTCCCTGGCAAATATCTGTAGAAAAAAGCTACTCTGATAGGGAAACAAAAACAGCTGCAGACAGGAAAAAAAGAAAATAAAGGGTGGCGCTGCTCTTGTGGCAACGCGCCTTCCTTGGGGAGAGCAGCCCGAATTTCACACAGACAAATCTGCCGTGACTTAAAGTGGTGTAAATAAATAAAAAGAAAGTCCTTCGGATGAGACTATAAACCGAGGCCCCGTGTGCGAACGTATGCAGAACATCTTGCGCACATGTTAAATCCTGTTTCGCTTTTCGAAAGATTAGACCATTGTGTGCCGGTGGGAACAGATGACAAAATTTACAAAACCGCATACACACGGGGACTGGATGTAAAAGAAAGCACACGAGTGCTTATTGCATTATCCTCAAAAATAAAACAAAAACAAAAAAAAACCACAAAAAACTGAGCGCTTTGATTTGTTGCTTTACAAGATTCAGCGCTATATAAATTCCATACATTATTATTATTCTTATGATTATAATGATTATGATTATGATTATTATTATTATTATATTTGCTCCTGGCGAGGTGACCATCCTCAACCAGGAGGGTCCTGGCTGGCGGATAGGGGTCAGTCAGCTGCAGAAGCAGCCTCAGAGCAACTGGCCATGCTTCTCCTGTAAGGACGGGGCTGGACAACAGGGGACTCTGTGTGAAGGAAGGTGGCAGGATGGTTAAGACGTTCGCCTGCCAACAAGTTAACCGTGAGGTTCTGGGTTCGATTCCCAGCCTCCTTGCCCTTTCTTCCCAGTTTGACACCCCCAAAAAATCGAACTGAATGTCAAAGTTCTTCGGATGAGACTATAAGCCGAGGCCCCGTGTGCGAACGCATGCAGAACATCTTGCGTACACGTAAAATCATGTTCCGCTGTTCGAAAGAATAGGCCATTGTGTGCCGGTGGGAACAGATGACAAAATTTATAAAAAAAACCGCATACACACGCATAAATTATTTTTAAAAAGTCATCTGAGCGCTTTGATTGGTTGGTTTACAAGATTCAGCGCTATATAGATTCCATACATTATTATTATCATTTGTCTCCATGAAATAATAATAATAATAATAATAATAATAATGTATGGAGTTTATATAGCGCTGAATCTTGTAAAGCAACAAATCAAAGCGCTCATATGACCCAGGACAGGCACATCACATCACATCAGGCGATCAAGAGCCATGGTAAAAGCTCTGCCCCCTGGGCTCCCAGGGCAACAGGAGAGTTAAGGGGGGAGGGGGAGGGTAACCCTGACAAAGAACTAGCGGGCTGAAGTCAGCGGTGTGGGGCCATAGGTGCCCTCAACACATCACGATACATACCATGCACAAAGAACCGCATGAAGACACAGTATTCTGGCCTTTTCTGGAGTGAGAGTGAATTCCTTTGAGTCACTATCCCTTAAGGGCTAACAATGTGCTTTCTTTGAATTAAAACACTATCGGAATCTCCACTGTTGGAACTTTGCTAGCTTAAAATAATTTCATATGCGCAATCGTACTTTTGGTGAACCTCGGAGTTCTAGCCAAGAAACAGGAAAAAAGGATAAGTACCAAATATCAGACTATACGCTAGCCTTCAGGACTATAATCGTCCAGATATCCTTTTCCAAGCCTTGTTTTGATTGTCCTATATCATCAAACCCATGCAGGAGATTGACAGATTGAACGGAAACCAATCTTAATATTTTTTGTTGAATAAAACCCAGTTAATTTATATACCCTTTACCTTGGTGTATGTCCTTCGTGGCACAAATGCTGAATAATCCTTGCAGTGTTTGAGGGTTCCCTGTGGTTCCATATGAAAATGCCCTTACAGTAAATATAGGCCAGTCAATTTTTGGCCAAGCCTAGTCCTTATTTCTCTTTCTAAAAACAACATATTATTCTGGTGCCTTTAGTAATAGTTTAAAAAGTTACTATTGATTTTAACTATGAAAGCAAACTGTATAGATTAATTAGTTTCTACACCCATTTCAGTTAAACTATGCACGTTTGCCTGTTAGACACCAAAAAGTTGCCTATGCATAGCTTAGATTCTATTGTAAAGATTGAGTAGCTTAGATTCTCTTGTAAAGATTAAATTTTGATGTACTCCAATTATTTTCTTTCTATATGCCTACACGAACCTTCTAACGATCGTGAAAAAGTGTAAACTTAAATGGTATGGGCATGTCACAAGATCCAAAGGACTTGCAAAGGACTTGCTTTTGCACGCTTCTGACTCAGGAAAAATATCCCTTCTCACTCTCCTCGACTTGTCTGCAGCCTTTGACACTATAGACCACTCAATTCTTCTCTACCGTCTCCAGAACACGTTTGGTATTAAAGACACAGCCCTCACCTGGTTCAGTTCATACCTTACAGACCGATTCCACACAGTTACAGGGAAAAAAAAAAGCGTTTGTGCAGGCAATCTCTTTTCCCTTTATAGGAAAGAAATTCTGTAGACCTCAGAATTACTTCATGTGTAGAGAGGAATGTTGATGACAAACCCAAGAAAATCGATATGGTCTGTTGCCCTCCTCCCTCCCTCCCAGGTTTCTCTAAGCTTTGATTGCACATTTGTCCCTGATCTCGCGTGGATCGGGGGTCTAGAGGTAACGCGCCTGTCTGGAAGTCGGAAGTGTGCCGTGGTTCGAATCCCGTTTTGGACCCGAAACTAACCCCCATCCATTCGACCATGAGTGATGGTCTGGGCGCTAGTCTTTGGGATGAGATGTTAAACCGAGGTCCCGTGTGCTACACATAATTATTTAGTGCACGTAAAAGAACTTATGACAACAGAGACTTCTCCCTGGCAAATATCTGTAGAAAAAAGCTACTCTGATAGGGAAACAAAAACAGTTTGCAGACAGGAAAAAAGAAAATAAAGGGTGGCGCTGCTCTGTGGCAACGCGCCTTCCTTGGGGAGAGCAGCCCGAATTTCACACAGACAAATCTGCCGTGACTTAAAGTGGTGTAAATAAATAAAAAGAAAGTCCTTCGGATGAGACTATAAACCGAGGCCCCGTGTGCGAACGTATGCAGAACATCTTGCGCACATGTTAAATCCTGTTTCGCTTTTCGAAAGATTAGACCATTGTGTGCCGGTGGGAACAGATGACAAAATTTACAAAACCGCATACACACGGGACTGGATGTAAAAGAAAGCACACGAGTGCTTATTGCATTATCCTCAAAAATAAAACAAAAAAAAAAAAAAAAAACCACAAAAAAACTGAGCGCTTTGATTTGTTGCTTTACAAGATTCAGCGCTAAAATAAATTCCATACATTATTATTATTCTTATGATTATAATGATTATGTTTTATGATTATTATTATTATTATATTTGCTCCTGGCGAGGTGACCATCCTCAACCAGGAGGGTCCTGGGTGGCGGATAGGGGTCAGTCAGCTGCAGAAGCAGCCTCAGAGCAACTGGCCATGCTTCTCCTGTAAGGACGGGGCTGGACAACAGGGGACTCTGTATGAAGGACGGTGGCAGGATGGTTAAGACGTTCGCCTGCCAACAAGTTAACCGTGAGGTTCTGGGTTCGATTCCCAGCCTCGCCCTTTCTTCCCAGTTTGACACCCCCAAAAAATCGAACTGAATGTCAAAGTTCTTCGGATGAGACTATAAGCCGAGGCCCCGTGTGCGAACGCATGCAGAACATCTTGCGTACACGTAAAATCCTGTTCCGCTGTTCGAAAGAATAGGCCATTGTGTGCCGGTGGGAACAGATGACAAAATTTATAAAAAAAACCGCATACACACGCATAAATTATTTTTAAAAAGTCATCTGAGCGCTTTGATTGGTTGGTTTACAAGATTCAGCGCTATATAGATTCCATACATTATTATTATCATTTGTCTCCATGAAATAATAATAATAATAATAATAATAATGTATGGAGTTTATATAGCGCTGAATCTTGTAAAGCAACAAATCAAAGCGCTCATATGACCCAGGACAGGCACATCACATCACATCAGGCGATCAAGAGCCATGGTAAAAGCTCTGCCCCCTGGGCTCCCAGGGTAACAGGAGAGTTAAGGGGGGGGGGGGGAGGGTAACCCTGACAAAGAACTAGCGGGCTGAAGTCAGCGGTGTGGGGCCATAGGTGCCCTCAACACATCACGATACATACCATGCACAAAGAACCGCATGAAGACACAGTATTCTGGCCTTTTCTGGAGTGAGAGTGAATTCCTTTTGAGTCACTATCCTTTAAGGGCTAACAATGTGCTTTCTTTGAATTAAAACACTATCGGAATCTCCACTGTTGGAACTTTGCTAGCTTAAAATAATTTCATATGCGCAATCGTACTTTTGGTGAACCTCGGAGTTCTAGCCAAGAAACAGGAAAAAAGGATAAGAAACCAAATATCAGACTATACGCTAGCCTTCAGGACTATAATCGTCCAGATATCCTTTTCCCAAGCCTTGTTTTGATTGTCCTATATCATCAAACCCATGCGGGAGATTGACAGATTGAACGGAAACCAATCTTAATATTTTTGTTGAATAAAACCCAGTTAATTTATATACCCTTTACCTTGGTGTATGTCCTTCGTGGCACAAATGCTGAATAATCCTTGCAGTGTTTGAGGGTTCCCTGTGGTTCCAAAATGAAAATGCCCTTACAGTAAATATAGGCCAGTCAATTTTTGGCCAAGCCTAGTCCTTATTTCTCTTTCTAAAAACAACATATTATTCTGGTGCTTTAGTAATAGTTTAAAAAGTTACTATTGATTTTAACTATGAAAGCAAACTGTATAGATTAATTAGTTTCTACACCCATTTCAGTTAAACTATGCACGTTTGCCTGTTAGACACCAAAAAGTTGCCTATGCATAGCTTAGATTCTATTGTAAAGATTGAGTAGCTTAGATTCTCTTGTAAAGATTAAATTTTGATGTACTCCAATTATTTTCTTTCTATATGCCTACACGAACCTTCTAACGATCGTGAAAAAGTGTAAACTTAAATGGTATGGGCATGTCACAAGATCCAAAGGACTTGCAAAGACAGTTTTACAAGGCACTGTCCAAGGAGGAAGAAGAAGAGGCAGACCAAGGAAGAGCTGGGAGGATAACATCAGCGAATGGACAGGCCTAGAACTCAACAAAACCCTGAGAAAGGCAGAACAGAGAGAGGAATGGAGGGAACTGGTTGTTGAGTCTTTGAGGGTGCCCCCACGGTCGTCAGACTACGGGACAGATAGATAGATACATGCCTACACAAGAAAACCACGCTGAAATTATTTTTTCCTCACATAATTGTTCAAATTGAAAACAGCAATCAAATCTGCAGATTTAATCATGGTCTAACAATGCTGAAGATTGTTGTTGTTAAAACACTCTGTGAGAGAAGATAAATATTATGTTGACTATTTCCGTGGAAACCAGCTTATCATTGCACTTGATATGAGAGTTTGAAAGGCGACTGTGCAAAATAAAATGGTCGAAAAAACAATCACAATATGCAAGCTATAGAAAAACTGGATAATATTTGCCGTGGAGTTATATATCATGTGTTTTAGTTTGACTCACACACACACACGCACGCACACACACACACACACACACACACACACACACACACACACACACACACAACACACACACACACACCACACACACACACACACTACACACACACACTAACACACACACACCACACACAATACACACAGAAACACTAGCACACACACACACACACACACTAACACACAAACAACAACCTACACCCTCCACCATTCTCTATAATACAGAACACCTCATTCACATCCTAAATCTTCAGTAGCAGTCTCCCTTCACTTGTGAACACTGAGTGAAATGTGTAACTGAAATTGTAGGCTTCCCCCCAGAGCCCCATCCCCCGTGGTTGTTGTTGATGCTGGTGATGCTGACGGCGACAGCAGAGCAGAGGAATGACCTCTGTCAGCGCTACAGCAGCCCAGAGACTGACCTGTCCGCCCAGTGCAGTGTGTGGGAGAGGAGGACTGACAGGATGCAGTCCAGATGAGGGGTCAGCACTACTGCCTCTGCTATGACTGCTCCTTCATCCTCGCCTGGTCTCGGCTTACAGGCCTTGACATAATTGTAATAATTTAGACGTGAGAGAGAGAGAGAGAGAGAGAGAGAGAGAGAGAGAGAGAGAGAGAGGAGAGAGAGAACTCTGAACTCTGAACTCTGAAATAGTTTAATAGTACATCGGCCTTAGGCCACAATACAACAAAAGGGAGGGGGGGGGGGGGGGGCTGGTATACAATGGAAGAAAACAATGATTTCACAATGCAAATACAATTTTGAATCAGTTGAAAAGCTTCAATTCAATGTATGTACACATATTCCCCTGTCAACAACTTAGGGTTTTAACTTGGTAACTATGTACGCTCACTCATCCCAGATTGATCACAAAGCACCAGCATAACTTACGAAAGATGAAATGCGGAAAAACGTCCTGAGAATTATGGCTATGTGTCGTGAATCTAATTTACTGTCAACAGTCTGAGACATCAATGCAATCTTGAATAAGAAAACAAACAGTCAAACCAACCGAATGACAAATAACCCTACCGTGCTGTTCAGTATATGAAACGAAACTGATGATTCATTTTAGGATTACAGCATCCTAAATGGGTTGAAACTAGTCAGTAATATAGTCTCCTTCCCAATTTAAAGTTATTTAAAATGTTGATAAACTTTGAAAGCAAAAAACTTAATGAATATTACACCTTATACAGTGATGCGACATCACATACAGCAAAATAGTATCACTTAGAACTTTCAAGAAGAAGAAAGAGGAAACATTCAAATTAATAAAAACACAACAAAAACCAATAGAAAAAGGCAAAAAAATAATGCAGTATAGTGAAACTTTACCAAAAGTAATGTTCCAAATGACAGATCTACAGTATCATCTGTGTCCTTCGGTTTGTAGCATGAAATACATATCTAGATAAACATATCTGAGAGTGGTATTTTTGGCTCTGAGAAGCACGTTTAGAGGAAGAGTAACAAAATCGCTAAGGAATTTGTTCCTTATATCGTCATATGCATTACACATAAACACAAAATGCTGTTCATTTTCAATCTGATTTTTGCAAAATGGACAGTATTTGTCACGAAACGATTTGCTAAAATCGATGTACATTATTATTTAAAGGAAGAACATTAAATCTTATTTGTGTAATGGCAACACGAAAGCAAACACATCCATATCAAGAATGTACTGTTCTTTTCCAAAAATGGTCTTAAATGATCGATAAGGCTGGTATCTATCGCGATCTCTAATAGTGCCTGTCCATTCTTGAATGTACATATCAACAAGCCTCTGTTTGAATGTGGCCAAGAAAAGTTTTACATCTCCAACACCCTGTTGAAGCCAAACAATATTAAAAGCCAGTTGCACACAGAACTTCTCTTACTTTGAGACCCAACATTGTTTACCACAGATGTCTAATTCTAGTAACATTTGATAAGCTTTGCATGGTAAACGTTCAATATTCATTTCTAACAATTTGCACCAATATCTCACACAGGCTACATGAGAATTCACGTATAATGGATATCTTCCAAGGTCTCCATATACCATTCTATTAGGAGTCTTTATTGGAACACCCAGAAACCTCTTACAAGCCATCATATGGACCTTTTCTATATGATCTAATCTGTTTAACCCCCATATTTCAGCAGCATAAAGCAATATTGGCTGTATCTTAGCATCAACAATTTTGAAAAAAGTGTTTGGCGTCATTTCTTTATACTTTTGAAAAACCTTGTTCAGCTGTAATACTGCCTTTTTTCCCTTTAGTTGTCAAATGCAATGTACCTCTTTTTGCACTGATCATAGTTGTAAAGCTATATCCTAAATAACAATAATCATTAACAACTTCCAGTCTGTTACCTTTATAGAACCATTTTTCACGCCTTCCTAACATCCCCCCTTTTCTGAATACCATGATCTTAGTTTTATCTATATTTACGTTAAGTTTTATGCTTTCACAAAATGATTCTAAGATATTTAACTGATTTTGGAGACCACATGGTGTCGTTGAAATCAAAGCCACGTCATCTGCAAAGAGAAGGATAAGTAATTCCATGACATCTGGATATAAATGCACTCCATGTTTACCTTTGTCATTGATAAGTTTAGCTAGTTGATTTATAAACATGGAGAATAATGTTGGGCTGAGAACACAGCCTTGCCTTACCCCAATTGGTGTTTCAAACATCAGAGAGAGAGAGAGAGAGAGAGAGAGAGAGAGAGAGAAGAGAGGAGAGAGAGAGAGAGAGAGAGAGAGAGAGAGAGAGAGAGAGAGAAAGCATTAGAACAAGCTGATGGGTCGGGAAAGGGGTAACAACAAAATGCAAATTACGATACTGCCAAAACCAAATCATTTATGTAGCTGAACATTACAAGCTGTCCAAACATACCCCCTTACCTTTGTGCTTTCTTCTTTTTTGGTAACAGTATTGCTGCCAATATGGGGAGGTGCTTACAAACAGTCAGGCCTGTAAATCATTAATTTCGTTTGTATTAAGATTTCTAGGTAGGATGAGTGAAACAATATGCATATCCTGGGTGACTTTCAGGATGTTAAGCTGGGGAATGTACAACAGCAACAACAACAGCAGCAACAAGAGCATTAGCAACAACAACAGCAACAATGTCAATGAGAGTCACTGGAATGGCTGTAACAAATATAGATCAAATCTCAGCTATATCAGACCATGGAGTCAATAGCAATCCCTTTCCTGTTCAGGACTTTCCTTATTATTTGATATTGCTGTAGTTATTCAACATCTACCTATCAACTCTGCATTCATCCAATCGCCCACTCCATTCAGGTCTTGTCTCCTCACTCATGACTGACCAGTGTCCATCTTATTAGCCAGGCAGGCAACAACATTTATCTTTGGCACACACACAAACAGCCAATTTTCTGGTGCACCTTATCAACACAGCTGTAATCTTCTCTCTTGCTGTCACACCAGCTAAGGTCATTTACAGGCGTGTGGCCAGTGACCTTGCTGTAATACCAGGGACAAGCTGAGGTTTGCTTGCAGATACAGGGAGGAGGGATGGCTATTCATTTTGGGCTCTAGGGTAAGCGGTACCGTTTATCTTGCCGTTCTGCAGAGATGATACCGGCCACAAGTATCGCCTGTAAGTTCTTGTGGCTGTGTTGATTTTGTCTCTGTAAAGCTATGTCCTAGAGAGGTTAATTCTTGGTCAATGGTTTTTATATCATATTTTATCCCTGAAGTCGAAATGCAGCTACCTTATTGGTGAACACAAAAAAATGGTGACTGCCACTAAAATTTCACCATTGGTGAACTTTGGAGCTCTAGTTGAGGAACATAAAAAAGAGAGAATTTTTAGCACAGAATTTCTAGAAGGTGAAGATGTTATGTATAGTGAAAGACCGTTGGCATCCTAAAGGGGGCATCATCAATAAAACTGTGTTGAATAATTTGTTAACGTGCATTTCAAAGCATGGGTATAAACAGGACAGTACATACTTAAAATGAAGATGAGCAATTGTATTTCCTACAGAGAAACGAAATAGGGTGAAAAGTATTGCAATATGACTTTGCACAGTACAATGATATTAGAGCACTAGTCAATAGTCTTTATAAAATGTGTTCATATATCGGTATGTGTGGGTGTGGGGGGGGGGGGGGTGCGCACATTTTCGTGTGTGTGATGGAGTACGTACGTGCATGCACACGTAAAGAATAAGTTGATATGACTTTTCGAATCAATGTTTTTTACAACATGGTATTCCTACATTAGTGTGTGTGTGTGTAGTTGTGTGTGTGTGTGTGTGTGTGTGTGTGTGTGTGTGTTGTGCACGCACGCACGCGCATATGTTTGTTTGTGTGATATTTTGTTTTGTTTTGCTTTTGAAGCTATCTTGGACTGTTCATACCAATTTGAAATGCATTTTTCTTGTGTCTCTCGAGATAATGATACGTACCAATGTGCCTGTCAGTATTGTAACTGCCCTTCTTGGGATGATTAAAGTGTTTTTGACTTGACTTGACTTGAAAAAAAGGCACAATGATCTTGTACACATCAATTAAAGTCAATACAAATATAGCCTGCTGCTGCATAATACTGATATTAGCATCCACACCAACGCAATAACCTTTAATACAACGCACCCCTCTAATCTCTTTTAAATCATTCAGCCAAATTAATTAAAAAGAAACAACTCAAAGTCATGTCCTCAGGTCATTAGTTGGGAGTGTACCTCTGTGCAGAAAAAAGCAGATATTTTTCTTGATTTTTTTTTTTAACGGTCGGGGATTGTGGACGTGTTCAGTCATTCAAGCAGAACAAGAAAGATCACGCTTGCCCATTGCTCGCTTTTAGAAAGATTAGTCTCCCTTTTGTTGCCTCCGATCTAATCTTTTCTGGCACATGATGAACAGGGAAATGGTATTAAGGGGATTTAGATCAACAGGCGTGGGGATATTTTTGTTGGTGTTTTTTTTAATGTAATTTCTGAAGTGTGTGTGTGGGGGGAGGAGGGGGAGGGGTGTGTGTAGGAGGGTGTCGTGGGAGTGTGTGTGTGTATGTTGTGTGTGTGCATGTGTGTGTGTGTGTGTGTGTGTGTGTTTAGGGGATGGGGATAGTGTGTGGGGTGTGTGTGTGTGTGTTTATGTATGTTTTGTCTTCAATTTAACGTCTGTTCACTGTAAGTGATATTAGACGATGTGTTTATATATGTATGTATGTGTGTATGTTTCTACGTATGTGCATGCGTGTATCCGTGTGTGTGTAATATTATGTATGTGACACATGTACGCGTATGTGCGCGCGTACGTGCGCGTGTGTGTGTGTGTGTGTGCGCGCGCATGAAGAGAAAGACAGAAAAAGAGAGAGACAGACAGACAAACAGACACACACACACACACAAAGAGTCAGTGCTTGAGGACAACATTATTTATGCCATTATGCCTCCGAGCTACAGTGGAACCAATCAAATAAATTGAAATGTGCCTGTCACTGTGTGTTTTGTATTAAGATACTTGACATGAGAAGGAAAGAAAGAAAGACAGACAGACAGAACAAGGCCACGAAAACAGAGCAAGCACTCAAGAATAGAAAGTGCTAGAAAACTGCAATCATATAGATGGTATAGGGGGGGGGTAAGAGGGGGCAGAAAAAAGGAGAGAGAAGAGAGAGAGAGAGAGAGAGGAGAAGAGAGACTGACAGACAGACTGACAGACAGACTGACAGACAGACAGAGAGAGGGACAGAGACAGGCGGACAGACAAACATAGATAGAGGGGGAGAGGGAGACAGAGACACAGAGAGAGAAAGAGAGAGGGAAGGAGGGAGAGGCAGAGAGATGGAATGAACGAATAAACGAATGAATGATTGAATGAACATACGAATGGATTAATGAATGAATTCGGCTTTTCCCCTGGTGAATGAGTGAGTGAGTGAAAGAGAGACAGACAAACAGAACAGACAAAGGCAGTCAGACAGACAGACAGAGAATACTCAATTGGTTCCTATAAAATGTCATCGTGCTCTCGTGTGTGGTTTATGAAGTCAGTGGAAATGGCTCCCTCTGCTATAGTTTCTGCATCAAAATCCATTACCATCAATTCAGAAGCAATGCAAGCAACCATTCCCAGCAAGGCGGATTCCTTCGTTTTGATAGGAGTATTTCTCGTATGACTCACAAAGGCACCCAGGGAATTTGATTTATATCCTTAAAGCAAACGTGGCATGAGCTTGTTAGAACCGTTTTGGGACTTTACACAGTGTGGAAAAAAAAGGCAGATTATATAACTAGCAGTGTTCGTTACTTCTAGGGGACGGGATAGCTCAGTGGTCAGAGCACTCGCTTTTCCCCAGCCAAGTTAAGCAACGTCGAGCGTGGTTACCGCTTGGATGGGTGACCGTTTGCGCGCCTTGGCTTCAGTACAGTTCCCCAGTTCATCTAGCTGTAAATGGGTACCTGCCCTCTTTAGGGTCAGGGAAGGTAAAGCAGCGAGGGAGAGGAGATGGGCGCCGCCCTCACTATGCTGGCCCTAGAGAAGTGAGGTCTTGAATTTTTAGGGGCTTCTCAGCATGAACTCCAAAGTTCATCAATAGTGAGATGTATGCGTATACAACCGTTCTCCCCACCCACCCAGCCACCCCGCCACTGTGAGTTAGGAATGGTGTATAAATGCGAAAGACACCGTGCTGTTTTGTCTTTGTTTTTATCATTCGTTCCTACCGGCACACAATGGCTTACTCTTCATCAAGGCAGAATAGGTTTTTCACATGTGCGCAAAAAGTTCTGGGTTCACTTGTAAGCAGAATCTCAGTCTATGGTCTCATCTGAAGGACTTTGACATTCAGTTTGATTTGTTGTTTTTTATCAAACTGGGGAGAAAGGGCGAGGCTGGGAATGGAACCCAGAACCTCACGGTGTACTTTTTAGTATGCAAACGTCTTGACCCCATTGTCACCATCCTTCTTGTAAAATTTGATTTATTTTGGCATTAATGATACTACTACTACTACTACTACTACTACTGCCACCGCTAAAATTTACATGAACGGCCAACAACTGGAGGAGGTAGACGCTTTTAAATACCTCGGCGCTACACTCACAAAGGACGGGCGATCGACGACAGAAATCAAAGTTAGAATAGCCATGGCAACATCTTCCATGACAAAACTCACCACCATATGGAAAAGTAAAGAGATCAGTTTCCCAATCAAACTAAAGCTCTACAAAGCCCTAATTCAGTCGATCCTGCTGTACGGAAGTGAAACCTGGACATTGACTGCTGAAACAGCAAAGCGAATCCAGTCATTCGAAACAAAATGCCATAGAAAACTACTGGGCATATCCTGGAGAGAACGAAAAGACCAACGAATTTGTCAAGAGTCAAATAACACGGCTGGGCAGGTCCACAGGAACCCCTTCTCACCATCGTCAAGAAGAAAAAGCTGACATTGGTTCGGCCACGTCACCCGCCACAAACACTCTGCCCAAAACAGTACTGCAGGGAACACTCGAAGTGGCAGAAGGAGGGAAGACAGAACAAGTCATGGATGGACAACATCAGAGAATGGACCAGGATGAATGACTCGGCACTACTGCGCAGAGCCGAGGACCGTGATGGATGGAGGAGGCTTACCACGGCATCGTCTTTCATGTCTCCCCCACGACCGCCAAGGTCACGGTGTCTGATGTGAATGAATGATACTACTACTACTACTACTACTACTACTACTACTACTACTACTACTACTACTACTACTATTAATA
>CM054148.1:46490840-46505840 GCA_028751875.1 Rapana venosa | reverse complement strand
GCATTATTATTATTTTTTTTGTTTTTTTTTTTGGGGGGGGGCGTAAAACCATGTAGTGCTACAAAGTAAGAGTAGATAATTATGTACTGCTCCTATTCACAGTCTAACTTCTAAAATGTTTCTCACTTTCCCCCCTGTTCCCTGGCTAGAGCTCTGGGGATTACTGGTGGTGTAATTTTACATATGCAACCATTCTGTCTGCCATTAAAGTAGCTGTATTGCAACTTCAGGGATGGTGTCTAAACACACCACCAACAGCCATGCATGTTTTTTACAATTTGTCATTCATTCATACTGGTCTGTTCTTACAAAAGGTTGAACATATGTCAACATGTGCACAATATAATAATAATAATAATAATAATAATAATAATAATAATAATAATAATAATAATC
Organism: Rapana venosa; assembly: GCA_028751875.1. NCBI lineage: Eukaryota > Metazoa > Mollusca > Gastropoda > Neogastropoda > Muricidae > Rapana > Rapana venosa. The sequence goes on along the minus strand of CM054148.1, from coordinate 46,505,444 downwards.
GTTATCATAATCATAAATGGAATTTATATAACGCTGTATCTTGTACAGACAAATCAAAGCGCTTGCACTCAACTCATTCTTACACTGTCATATGTTCTGTATGTGTTCGAACAGGGAAAGAAGGTTGATATTCTCATACAAAGGACTGTGGGAGGGACAGAGTCAGTACTTATGGTAATTCCAGGGGAAAAAAACACAATCCCTTGAACACGTGTATTAGTGGTGACTCAAGCCTGCACTCTCACATCACAAGCTTATCACTCTAACCACTAGGCTAGTCCACCCCTCATTTCTCCTTTCATCTGCTGCTGTTTTTATTTAGGTGCTACTGGTACAGCACCCCATGCCTTTCTTAATTCAGCATCTTTCCCCCTTTTCTATGTCTCATGCATTTTTTAATGGAGTCAAGTCAAAGTCAAGTGCAAAACACTTTAATCATGTGAAAATATTGTGCCATACAGTTGTCGTAAATATCTAAGAGCAGTTATGATGGTATAATTATCAGGACAAGCTACCATATCCAATAAAAAGCAGGCTGAATTATGCACTGCACTCCAGAGGTTTTCGCTAGATTCAACTGCTGATTTCAGTCTTGTTTGCATAGTTGCTGCACAGATCTCCTCTCTCTCTCTCTCTCTCTCTCTCTCCTCTCTCTCTCCCCTCTCTCTCTCTCTCTCTCATCTCTCCTCTCTCTCTCTCTCTTCTCTCTCTCTCTTCTCTCTTCTATCTATCTATCTATATATATCTATCTATCTCTCTCTCTCTCTCTCTCTCTCTCTCTCTCTCTCTCTATATATATATATATATATATATATATATAATATATATACAAGGAAGGAGACAATTAGGCAGACAGAGAAAACGAAGGGAAGACACCATCAGAGAGTGGACTGGCCTTGGGTGAAACGATTTGCTGCAGAAAGCAGATGACCGCGGGGAGTGGAGGAGGATGGTTGCAAAGTCTTCATTGATGCCCCCAAAGGAAGGAAAAAATGGTGAATGTAAAAATGCTTAACACACAACGCAAGTTTTTATAACCATGAACACCAACTGATATTGTTCATCCAAGCGCTATAAATGATGATTATTTGTAGTGGCTATCTTAATTAGTCAGTATGAACCACTCAGGACAAACGATGTCTACAAGGAAATGGAACTGTATGAAGGAGATCAATTGAGATGTCTGTGAGCAGAATTACTTCTCCATTGGTCAGTACTTCTTGTCTTCATCAGACATCCAATCATCATTCGTGATTGGTGGGAAGTGGAATCTTTGGCAGTAGTGCTTTGTAAGAAAGTAATTAGGATTCATTATCACTGACAAAGGATTTGCCCTGAAGCAGCCAGCTATCAGAATGCAGGTGATCTTTCCCATAATTATAGATCGATAACATATAGCACTTTCTCTGTCCTTCCATTTTGTTTTTTCTCTTTAGTCTCCCTTTGGTTTCTTCTTCAAAGTGGAGTCTGCAGCAACAGTAATAAGCAACATTTTAATGTGCTAGGTGATAAGTACTATTTTGTAGATCTATTTTTTCTATTTTTTGCAAGTGTGGTTCAGAGAAAGATATTGTTATTGATTTCAATAGAAACAGTAAAGTCATGTGCACAAATCACAAGCCACTTCATCAAACCAGCATCTGTGTTATATGAAACTATGTCTGTTCTTGGGTAGAATTTTATATCTGTTAAAGGGGTGAAGGGGTAGTAGAACTCCGTCCTCCTCACCTTTGATCACTGTGCCCTATTAAAGACGGATCTCCTGTTAAGTTGTCCTGGTCTTAGTGATGACCTTTAAGCTGGTTTCTTCCCCATGTTAAAGCCGCCAATGTACTCTTAACAAAGATTTTGGCGGCTGAATAGTCTGAGGAGGCTGATTCTTTTTAGGGATGGGGTGAAGAGAATGTGGATCAGCAGTTAAGGGTGTTGTTGGAAGGGAGCCTACAGGCGGTGCATTGCCAGGCTGGATCAGAGCAACTGTGACTTACATTTGCTGAAATGGCCTAGCTTCTTTGAAGAGCGTATTTGTTTTCGTTCTCAAGCAATGGCACTTTTTTATGTGAGCTTCTGATTCAAGTGCTGTAGAACAACTTTGCTCGTTGTTGTGCGGATGAGATTGGAATGAGGTGTCTGAAAACAACAGTTGACATGCCATGGCCACAGAAGACGAAGCAGCAAAAAGGTATTACGATTGAAATCACACAAAAGAGAAAATAGAAGAAGCCAAACGAAAAATCAATGGCCGCAGAATGATGGGTGAAGTAAGGAGTAGGCTAGCTTCAGCGTTCAATCTCTCATCCCTCCTGGGTGTCAGCTCTCATCAGACGCCTGGCCACTGCCCTCCATCCTCCTCAATGCCTGTGTTGGCACCTGACTCTCTGAAGGAAGGAGCAATTGTACCCGCCTCCCATCCCCTCCTCTATTGTCAATATCACGCCACTCTGAACACAATAATATGGGAAGACGAGGGGTTAATGCTGGCTTTTTCCACACGTTTTCATTCCAAGACTGTCCAAGTCGATTTTCCCGCAATCAGTCATTTGGTGTCTGCTACGTTTTCTCCCTTTTCACTTTTTTCCTACCTTTGTGTCTGCCTCTTCAATTTATGATTTCTGGTGTATCGTTACTGCTGTACCCTGACATTGAAGTTTGAAGATGAGAAGCTGGACGTTGTGAAGATGACGGAGTGGAGCTTCGTGGTTGATGGTGCGAAAGATCATGTTGGTTGTCAGGGCTGTGTGTCTAGAATGTCATTATGTCTGTTCCCTTGGCTGAATCCTAGTGTGTTATTATGTCTGTTCTCTTACATGATCCTAGTATGTCATCATTTTTGTTCTCTTGCCTAGTTCTGCTTTATTCCTTTCAGCATGTGTTATCACAAACTGTATAACAGTTTCAAATTTTCTAAAATTCAATGTCAGAGTATCTATATTAAGCTAATACAAGTCTTAGGAGTCATGTTCGTTCATCTTAATGCTGTCAGTGTTTGTTGTTTTCTGTAACTAGTGAAATTTGAGTTGCTTTGTAAGCAGATGCAATTTCTTTTAAACGTTTTGGCCACAAAGATTGATGAGCTGATTATGTACTTGAAGAGATACAGAGAGAAGGAGATAGCTACTCATTTTCTTTCTCAGATCAAAATCTGTGGAATGATCGTAATTATAGTACGCTTCATAAGGTCCATACATGGTAAAGAAACGGCTTTCACAATGCTTACCGACAACTATTTGCATCGACATTTCTTGATCACCAGCTCTAAAGTAACAGCAACAGAAATAAAACATGTCAGAAAAGAAAATGAATGACTTTCTTCTATTGGACTACGTATGTAGAAAACGCCATGTCAGTTTTTAGCAGTACAGATGTGGTGCAGAAATGATCTAGTCAAATGACCTTTTGCTTTGAGCATAGACAGTAAAGAAAAAGTGTTACCTTAAATGGCAAATAAAGTTGGACTAACGTCAAAGTACTTCACCCGGATCAGAGTAATGCTATACCAACATTGCTTCCAGATACTTTTATGACAACTTAGAAACCAGATTCATCTTCTGATCCAAGATTTGTTATCAGGTCTTGTCAGACATTGTATGACTTTATTTCTCATCTACATCCCAAGTCAATCTCAGTAAGGTTTCATTCTTCCTCGCTGCTCTTCTAGATGTAACAAGAAACAGCAGCTGTAGCCTGGAGTTTGGCCAGCAGTGTGCACCAGCGGTAGTACAGACGGTTTAGTGCCGGTCTTCTCCATTGTGTGTCGGTTTCTATGTGTCTGGCTTGATTCCGTTTTAGTATTCATCCTATTTTTGCTGTAACCCGCATCCGTTTTTTTTATGGTATCACTTGCATGCGTAGGTTTTTATGTGTGTTCTACATTTTGTAGAATGGTAGGTATGGTGCATTATACCCCAAGTTTTGGACAACAGCCATTAAGTGTTCTGTTTTGGAAGACCTAGCCAGCGATATGGGGTTTGTTCTAAACAGTGTTGATAGGATCACTTCACTAATCAATATAGCACTATCAGATGGAATGATTAGGGCAGTGGTACAAACTGAGTGTTGAGCTTGTTACACACGTATATTATTTGTTGGTTATATTTTCTCATTCTGGGCAAGAGTAGCTGAATGTAAGTGTTCTGTAAAAGCATGATACTGAAAGGACTGCTCGTATAGCTTTTAAACGTACACGTCAGGTTGGTTACAATACCAGTATCTAACCATGGCTGCCTGGTCTGTGCGTAATGATTGACACTTTCTTTATCCTCCAAGATGTAGTGGACGTTTCTTTTGCTGCGTCTGCTTTTTCAATCGTTATGATCGGTTTGTTTCTCCTAAAAAGCACAATGTTATTCGACGAGATTTCTTCACTCAGTCAATGCTCACACAATTTTTCACAACCAAATGCAAGCATCTTAGACTTGAATATAACAATAGCAGGCATAACAGTACTTACACATTCATTGCAGAATGTAAAATAGTAAACCATGTAAAACCGACCACAACAAAATGCCAAGCAAAAGCACTGTTAAACATGTTTAATTGTTGGCAGCAAGTCTGATTACCTGTGAAAGCATTAAAATATACTAGCACATGAGAATACAGCAAAAATATATGGCTAATATTTTAAATGCGTGATGACGTAACGTAATATAGCAGGCGTTATGCTACTCAGACATTCATTTCAGTATGTAAACAGCAAACAATGAACAACTGACCACAACAAAATACTAAACTGGAGTCACTAACAGCTGACTGCTAAATGCCAAAGTCCGTTGAAAAGTAGTGAAAGTTCTATTTGTTTCTTGTAACTTTGTACGAGACCATGGCTAACATAAATTCCGTTACCACAGGAGGGAGTTAGGAACCAATCAAATCATAATACTTATACCCCTGCCAATCAAAATCCATATCATACTTAAGGACAAGCAAAGAAAATGTCGTACGTATGCTATCATTGCAATGCAAGAGTGTCATATCATTTATTCTAAAAGCGAAACTGACGAGAAAAACATGAATACAATCAGCACACCAGGAAAGCGCTGAAAACCAGTAAAGCAAAAAGCTGAGCAACAAAATGATCCCATGATCAGTCATCATTGTCCTCCCTTTGTCAGACAGTCCGTGACCCTCCATCCATCATAGGCAGACAGACAAAGAGACAGACAGACAGACAGCCTGTACTGTTGCCTCATTCTTGGGCTGTGAAGGGGTCACGTGATCCGCCATCCAGGCTCTCCTGTCTGGTCCTCAGCCCGACACGCCACTGTGACACTACAGCTTGACTGACAGCTCTGAGCTGTCCCTGCCCGCGCCTCTGCCTTCCCTCAGCTGTCCCTTTCCGTTCGGCTGTCATCAGTCAGGCTGTGTCGGCTGTTTCTCTGCCTGTCTGTTTGTTTTCTGTCTGTCTGTCTGTCTGTCTGTCTGTCTGTCTTCTCTCTCTTCTCTCTCTCTCTCTCTCTCTCTCTCTCTCGTCTCTCTCTCTCTCTCTCTCTCTTCTCTCTCTCTTTCTCTTCCTCTTTCTCTCTCTCTCTCTCTCTCTCTCTCTCTCTCTCTCCTCTCTCTCTCTCTCTTCTCCCTCTCTCTCTCCTCTCTCTCTCTCTCTCTCTCGCTAGCTGTCGCCTTGTGCATGGGCATATTTGCTTAACACAATAAACCTTGTCATTGTCATTGTCATTGCCTCTCGCTAGCTCTCTATCTGTGTTTTTGTCTGTGTTTCTGTCTGTCTCTATCTGTCTGTCTGTCTCTCTGTCTGTCTGTCTTTCTGTTTGTCCATCTCTCGGTCTCTGAGAGGGAAGCAAGATTTTTTATTCTAATTTTTAATTTTATTCTTTTATTTCGAGGTTAATGGAATAAGCACTCTGCTTTTTTCAGAGACAGAGAGAGGCAAATAGAGGCGGAAAGACAGACAGACAGAGACAAAGAGACAGAGAGAGAGGGAAAGACAGACAGAGAGGGACAAAGAGACAGACAGAGAAAGAGAGATAGAGACAGCTTGAGCGACAGACAGCCTGCCAGCCAGAAAGACACAGACAGACAGACAGACAGAGACATTAAATTTACAGATGCATTATGCTAAACAAGGAAGACAGATAAAGATACACGAAGGACGTATTATCTAGAAGACACATATGCGATCAGATTATTGTAATGTTCCCTGACATTTCAGATTTCTTTCTTTTGCTTTTTTCCTCACCGGTAAATTGGAAACTTAATAATTATACGTGGAGGGGTGTCTGTCATATTTTTTACGGTATTTATTATTTTCTCTTTTCTTTTAAGAGTCAGGACGTTTTCAAATAGTTGTGATCTGAAAATAGTTATTATTAGCTTTCTGAATTTGATCTCCCCCACCCCACCCCACACACCTACATTCTAAACAATTATGTGTAATGAAATACACATGTGTTTGGTTTGATTTTGCTATTTATTCCAATGTTTGTGATGTTGTTGTTGATACAGATTTTGTTACTTCTTCTCAAGGAATGCCAGTCTGGAAACCGTCCATAAAAAGAAAAAAAATCTGAACTTTGAAACCGTGAAATTAGGAATTCTTGTCACTGATTCTGGGGACTGTATTGTTTATATTGTTGTTGTTGGGGTTTTGTTCTGTTTTGTTCATATGTGTGTTTTTGAGGTTTGTGCATGGGTGCGTGTATGTAAGTGAGTGAGTGTGAATGTGTGTGTGTGTGTGTTTGTGTGTGTATGTGTAATGTGTGTGAGTGTGTGTGTGTGAGTGAGTGAGAGTGAGTGAGTGTGAGTGTGTCTGTGCGTGTGTGTGAGTGAGTGAGAGTGTGTGCGTGCGTGTGTCTGTGTGTGTGAGTGAGTGAGAGTGAGTGAGTGTGAGTGTGTCTGTGCGTGGTGTGAGTGAGTGAGAGTGTGTGCGTGCGTGTGTCTGTGTGTGTGAGTGAGTTAGAGTGAGTGAGAGTGCGTACGTGCGTCAGTGCGTGTGTGTGCGTGCGTGCGTGCGGGTGTGTGCGTGTGCGTAGGTGTGTGTGTGCTTATGTGTGTATATGAGTCTGTATGCGTATGTATGACAACGTGTATGGGTGGGTGCGTGTGTGTCAGGAAATGAGAGTGAGTGAATGGTGATTATGTATGTGTGTGAAGTGTTTGTGAGTACGTGAGTCTGTATATGTTTGTATGACTCTGCGTGTTATGTTTGTGCGTGCGTGTCTGTGTGTGTGGTGTGTGTGTGTCTGTGTGTGTGTGCGTCTGTGTGACTGAATGAGAATTGAGTGAGTGAGTGTCTGTGTGTGTTTAGTGTTTGTGTGTACATGAGTATGTGTGTAAGTATGACTATGTATTGTGTGTATTGTGTTAGTGGTGTATGTGTATGTGTGTGTGTGTTATGTGTATGTGGTTAGGGGGGTAGATATGACACAAAGCCAGTATATTTGCGGGCTTGTAAATCAGCAATCAAACACACAGACTTGCAAGCTGCCCATTGAGCTGTCTGGTGTTGGAAAAGAAAAGGAATATTTAAGGAGATATGGCGCCGGCGGAAAACAAAAATCATTATCATTATAAGCTACACTTGGTAGTGGAGGTAACACATGAGGCATGCTAGGCACAGTTTGCTTTGCAAAAAACCAGATTTTATGCTGTTGACTATTTCAGGTTCTTTTTACTTCAAGCCAGCAAGATAATGCAGGACTCAATGTCCATATCTCAGAGTATAGACATGTTTGTTAAGGGAGTGGTTTGTGCTCTGTATAATTAAGATATATATATATATATTTTTATATATATATATATATATATATAATATATATATATATATATATATTATATATATTTTATACCTCTCTGCTCTTGACTTTATCTTTCTGTCTGTCTGTTGCTTTTTGTTGTCCGTCTGTCTATCTGCCCGTTCTCTCCATCTTTCTGTATGCCTGTCTGTCTCTGTCCCTCTCTGCTCGTCTTTATCTGTCTGTCTGTCTCCCTCCCTTTCTCTCTCTCTTTTGTGTGCCTGTCTGTCCCTATCTTCTCTGCTCGTCTTATATATCTCTCTCGTGTAAATGTCTGTCTTGTCTCCTCTATCTTTTCTCTCTCTGCCTCTCTGTCTTATATATCTTCTCTCTGTCTGTCTCGTCTTCTCTTCTTCTCTCTCTCTCTCTCTCTCTCTTCTTCTCTCCTCTGCCTGTCTCTATATATTCTCTGTCCCTCTGTCTGTCTACCTGTCTTTGAATCTATCTGTCTGTCTCTCTCCTCTGTCTCTCTCTTCTGTCTCTCTGTCTCTCTGTTCTCTCTTCTCTCTCTCTCTCTCCTCTCTCTCTCTCTCTCTCTGTCTCTCTCTCTCTCTCTCTCTCTCTCTCTTCTCTCTTCCTTCTGTTTTCTTTTCTCTTCCTATTCAGACGAAATGGAAATCGATTCAATTCAACCTCACGCGCCACTTTCAGGAAAGTCAGTCAGTCAGACAGTCTGTCAGTCAGTCAGTCAGTCAGTCAGTCAGTCAGTCAGTCAGTCAGTCAGTCAGTCTATTTGTTGACTATGCAAACAGAAGACATCTAGCCACGTCCTGTGATAGCGTTTCCCACTTGCAGGAAAGGCGAAAGTCATTTCACTTACACAAACTCGGTGCAGCAAGGAAAGCGCTAGATTACAGCATTATCTGCCGCTGTGGTATGTTTCGTAAAAAAAGGTTAGAGTGCATGTTGAGTTTGCTTCAGGTTCTCGTTCATTTGCGTTTGAGTTTCGTTTGATTGCAGTAGAGTTTGGAAATCAATTTGGATCATGTTGGGCAATGTTGACAGTATTTAGAGTTCGTTTTTTAATCTTCTGAAAGAATCTAGTTGTTTGTTAGTGGCTCGGTGGTCTAGAGGTAACACGCATGTCTATAAAGCGAAAAGTCCGGGTCGGAAGTGTGCGGTGATTTTGATCCCATTTGTACCCGAAACTTTTCCCCCATCCATTAGATCATGAGTGGTTGTCTGGACGCTAGTCTTTCAGATGAGACGATAAATTGAGGCCCCGTGTGTTACACATAATTATTTAGCGCACGTAAAAGAACCCACAGCAACAAGAGAGTTGTACCTGGCAAAATTCTGTAGAAAAAGCCACTCTGATAGGGAAACAAAAACAGTTGCAGAAAGGGAAAATAAAAAAAGGTGGCGCTGCTCTTGTGGCGACGCGCTCTCCCTGGGGAGAGCAGCCCGAATTTCACGCATATAAGATCTACCGTGATCTAGTGGTATAAATGAAATTAAAAAAATAAATGAAAATGTTAACAACTTTATTCCCCCATGGGAATGCCCTTGGGATTGTCATTTAAAATAATATCCCCACCTTCTGGAAATTCTGTGCTAGAAATTTCCTCTTTTCTATCCCTCTGTTTCAACCTTGTTCCTGTTCTTGTCTGTTTTCTGAACTTCTTGGGCCATTCTCGCTCCTTTCTTTTCCCAAAAAACCTTTAAAGATAGTATTTCTCTCTTATGCCCAAGTGGGATGCGCTGGGCCTGACTGATCAGGCGCTTAACGGCAGCGTGACGCATTTTCCCTCATAGAACATGCACACAACAATATTTGATGGCTGAGTGTTCGACGACGTCGACGAAGAAGAAGAAGACGACAACTTCATCTTTTGTTATCGGGTTGTTGGTTTTGTTCTATTTCTATCTTCTCTCTGTGATAGTCGCCATCACCCGTTTCTGTTTATAAAAAGAAAATCAGTTTTCATAACTTGCTGTGTCTTCTTGCTTGTGTTATTTGTTTCTGTCTGTCTTCCTTGTCTGTCTCTATTTTTGTTGTTTTAATTTTTATTTTCTTGCGTTCTGTCTGCCTTTATTTCTATCTCTTTGTTTGTCCGTCATTCTGGCTTTCTTTTGGTTTTTTGGTGCTTCATTTCTTTCCTGTTTTAGTATTATTTTCTGTCTGGAATTTTCTTGTTTTACTTTAATATTTCTGGCTTCTTTCTGTCTTTGATTTTCAAGTTGAATACTTTTGTTTCTCTTTTTACCATTTTTACCGAAGCATGTCAACGCGTGTGTTCTTCCATATCGACTGTTTTCCTTTCACTCTGCTTCTTCTCTCTCTCTCTGTCTACTTCTTTATCCTTCCCCCTGTCCTCTTTTCTATTTTCTTCTTTGCTTTTATTTTTGTTTCTCTCATTCTGTTTACCTGTCTGTCCGCGTTTTTCTTTGGTTTGGTCGTTTTCTCTGTGTGTTTTTTTCATGCGTGTCTTTTTTTTTCTTTTTTTCTTGTCTTGTCTTGTCTTTTCTTTTCTTTTCTTTCTGTCTTTCTTTCTTTCTTTCTTTCTTTCGTTCTCCCTCCCTCCCTTTCTCTCTTTCTTTCTTCCTTCCTTCCTTTCTTTCTTTCTTTCTTCTTTCTTTCTTTTGTTCTGTCTTTCTTTCCTTCTGTGTTTCTTTCCCGCTTCCTTTCTTCATTAATTCATTCCTTCCTTCATTTCTTTCTTTCTGTCTGTCTTTCTTCCTTCCTTCCTTATTTTCTTCCTTCCTTCCTCCCTCCCTTCCTTCCTTCCTTCTCTTTCTTTCTTTCTTTCTTACGTCCTTCCTTCCTTCCTCCCCCTCCCTCCCTCCCTTTCTTCCTTCATTTCTTTCTTCTTCCTTCCTTTTTTTCTTTCTTTCTTTTCTTGTTACTGTGATTTTTCTTGTCATTTTCCGTGCAGGACAGTGTATAATATCTGCCTGCCTTTCCCTTTCGCCAGAAAACGATTACTTGGCCTGAAAACAGGATGTTTCAAGGGGGACGGGATAGCCTAGTGGTTAGGACATTGCGCTAACAATCTGACGACCCGGGCTCGATTCCCGTTCGAGGGGATATTTTCCCCTGGAGTTAACATCAGTGCAGACTCCATTCCCTCCAAAAGTCCTTCGGATGAGACTAAAAACCGAGGCCCCGCGTGCGAACGCACACAGAACATTTTGCGTACACGTTAAATCCTGTTCCGCTTTTTTTGTAAAAGTAGGTCGTTGTGTGCTGGTGGAAAAAAGATGACAGGATTTACAGAGCTGCATACACACGGGGACTGGATGCAAAAACACAGAAGTGCTTATTCCATTATCCTCGATATAAAAGAATAAGCTAAGTTAAAAAAATGTTACTTTGTTTTCGACGTTGCTATTCTTCTCCCGCACTTTGTTTCATTTCAAATTTTATAGATAGCAGTTTGGGGTGGGGTGGGATGTGTGTGTGCTGGGGGTGGGGGTGGGTGGGGATGGGGGTTAATGCTGTTAAAAAATGGATGGGTTTGCACTTCATGACTTGGTGAAATCTCTGCAAAGTGACAGGCCTGTTTAGTGTGTGCTGAATGCTGATCGTGTTAGTATTGTAGAAATGTCCATTTCAAAAAAAAAAAAATCAGGGGTGTTGATATATTTTGTGCTGTTTTTTTTTCCTTTCTTGTTTTGAATTGAAGAAATGGAAAAGGTCAGTGGATTATAAGCGAAAGCTGACCTCCCTGACTGCAATAGATATCTATTATATTTCTCTGTTTCTCTGTTTCTGTCTGTCTGTCTCCTGTCTGTCTGTCTGTTCGTCTGTCTGTCTACCTGTCTGACTGTTTCTGTCTGTCTCGTGTACATAGGAGAGAGAGAGAGAGAGAGAGAGAGAGAGAGAGAGAGAGAGAGAGAGAGAGAGAGGGAGAGAGAGAGAGAGAGAGAGAGAGAGAGAGAGAGTTCGATTGTAGCTAGGGTAATGGAATAAACAACGAAGGGCTTTTTTAACACCAGTTCCCGATGTAGACGTTGTAAATTGGACACTTGCTTCAAACCGTCATGATATGTCCTACTAAAACGAAAGCGGAACAAGCGTTAATATGATGCGCAAACATTTTAAAGTATGTTGCAATGGAGAGAGAAAGACGAGAGAGAGTCAACTAGAAAGGGAGAGAGAGTAAAGGCAGAGACAGTACAGAGATCAGACATGAGAGAGAAGAACACAGAGAGAGAGAGAGAGACAGAGACAGAGAGACAGAAGAAGAGAGAGAGAGAGAAAGAGAGAGTGTGGCGTGTGTTTGCGTTTGTGTGTGTGTGTGTGTGCGAGAGGAGACAGAGAGAGAGAGAGAGAGAGAGAGAGAGAGAGAGAGAGACAGACAGAGAGACAGACAGAGAGAGACAGAGAGAGAAAGAGAGAGAAGACTGACAGACATACAGACACACAACATACTCTCTCCTCTTCACAACACACACACACACACCACACACACACACACACACACACACACACACACACACACACACACACACACACACACAACACAAACAGACAGAATAAAGAACCGAAGCAGTCAATCAGACTCACAGAGACATGCAGAAGCAGGGAGAAAGCCAATTACAGAGAAATGAGATTACGCGAACAATAGAAACATTTGGTTAAAACGGAACCCCCGTCTCCTGGTTGTCCAAAAATCCCCTGCCTCACATAACCTGTTCAGGATATTCATCCACTCTGTCTAATGAGAGAGAACACCATAGGGGGACTCTCTTCTTTCTCTCTAATAGGATTTTGCAAAACTACACACACACACGAAAAAACCCCGCTCCTTTAAAAGACCCTCCAGCCCAAAATGAGTCACAGTGCACCATGAGGTAAAACTTCTACTACTAACTACTACTACTACTAACTACTACTACTACTACTCTACTACTACTACTACTACTACTAAGTGATAATAATAATATTAATAATTTAATACCTAATAAATAACGCTTAAATAAGTAGTAATTATACAGCACTATATCTTGCACCAAAACAAATCTAAGCGCTCGAATAATATGTTAGTAATCTGCAGTAACACAGCTATTTAATACAATAAACAGATTGAAAATCGGACAATCCTATGAAAAGTTATTACGAATTCAAAATGATAGACCGCAGAAAGTGACAAAAATAAGAAATCGACATGTTTTGCATCGTAATAGGTGGTCATAATGAAAGTTAATTTGTTTTAAAGGGCATTTTAAAACGAAAAAAAATTACGCCTTGATACTTCAGCATAATGTAAACAATAAAATGGCTATTCTTTTATAATCAACCATAATCTCAAAATCGACAACCTGACCCCAACTTGCTTAAAATGGCTCCTAGCAGAAAAAAGTAGGTCAGGTGCAATGCGACCCATTTCGTTGCAGAGTGTCACCTGACGCTTTGTTCTTATTGTGCGTTATGCTTCAGTTCTATTAATTTTCACATGTTTGGTTTTGTCTGTAACGTTGGTGGTCTAGCGGTAACGCGCCTGTCTAGAAAGCGAAACACTCTGTGTAGCGGTTCGATCCTCCTTTTGTCCAGAAACCTTTTCTTTTACCATCTACTATTTTTTTTATATCGACGATAATGGAGTAAGCACTTCTATGTGCTTTTTTTGCATCCAGTCCCCGTGTGTATGCGGATTTGTGAATTCTGTCATCTGTTCCCACCTGCACACAATGGCCTACCCTTACGAAAAGCGGAACAGGATTTAATATGTGCGCAAGATGTTCTGCGTGTGTTCGCAGACGGGACCTCGGTTTATAGTCTCATTCGAAAGACTTTTCGGGAGAGTGGAGTCTGCACTGATGTTAACTACAAAGGAAAATATCCCCTTGAAAGAGAATCGAACCCGGGTTCGTCAGATTGCGAACACAATGTTCTGACCACTAGGCTATCCCGTCCCCCTGACAGAGTGTGAGGTATCCAGGTGCTAGACTTTCGGATGAGACGATTAACCCAGGTCCTGTGTTTAGATATACATTTAGTGCTCGTTAAAGAACCCACGGCAACAAGGGAGTTTATCCTTGGTAAAACCGTGTAGAAAAAAGTCGTTCTCATAAGGGGAACAAGTACGCACGCAGAGAGAAAAAAGAAACGAAAAGAATGGACTGTGTTGCTTTTGTTGCGTGGAAGAGCAACCCAAATTTCAGCCAGAGATCTCTGCGGGGAATTTAAAGTGGCATACAAATACAATGCAATAGAATGCAATGCAATAGAATGCAATGCAATGCAATACAATGTAGTACAATACAATGTAATGCAATGCAATGCAATACAATGCAATGCAATATAATGCAATACAATACTATATAAAGCACTACATTATAAATGCAATACAATACAACACGATACTCTGATTTAACAGCCTGTCTGTCTGTCTGTCTGTCTGTATGTTTGTCTGTCTGTCTGTCTGTGTCACTAGTCCTGCCTCCCTTCCTCCCTCCATCCCTTTTCTCTCTTTCTTCCCCCTCCCTCCCTCACTCCCTTCCTTCCCCCCCGTCTCTCTCTTCCTCTCTCCTTCCCTCTCCATACTCACTCTCTCCGCCCATCTCTCTCCCTCTCTCTCTCTCTCTTTCTCATCTCTCTCTCCTCTCTCCTCTCTCTCTCTCTCTCTCTCTCTCTCTCTCTCTCTCTCTCTCTCTCCCCCCCCCCCCTCTCTCTCTCCCTCCCTCCCTCCCTCCTCCCTCTCCTCCCTCCCTCCCTACCCCCCCCCCCCCCCTCTCTCTCTCTCTCTCTTAAACAAGGACAGTAGTAACACTAATCCCTTTCCAGCAATGTGATGAAGCCAATATTGCAGCTGCCCGTTACGTTCTTCCTGCACAAATTAATGACATCACTTTTCCCTCCTAGTCTAACCCTGACAGAGTACCTCCTTGCTTTTTAAGCTTACGTCGCCTCCCC
>CM054148.1:46475840-46485840 GCA_028751875.1 Rapana venosa | reverse complement strand
TGGGCCACGCTAAAAGGATACTCTTGTTTTCTTTCCTTAAAAAAAAAAGGGTGGGGTGTTTTGGGTGTAGTTTGTTTTTTGTTTTTTAGGAGGGGGGTGGGGGGTGGGGTAGGGGGGTAGGGAGGGGGAAGGGTGTTTTTTTTTGGTTCTTTGATTTCTCTGTCTCTTTTTTTCTGTCTCTGTCTTTCTCTCACCCCCCCCTCCCCCCTTCTCTGTCTTTGTCTTCTGTCTCTCTCTCTCTTTCTCTTCTTCTCTCTCCTCTCTCTCCTTCTCTCACCCCCTCCTCTTGTTCTCTCTCTCTCTCTCTCTCTCTCTCTCTCTCTCTCTCCTCTCTCTCTCTCTCTTCTCTCTCTCTCTTGTCTGTTACTCTGTTTCATCTCTTGCGTCTCTCTCTCTTCCACTTCACTCACTCCCCTCTCTCTCTCCTCTCTCTCTCTCTCTCTCTTTGTTTGTTTCTTTGTCTCTTCCCTCCACCATTCCCCCTCTCTCTCTTTCTGTGTCTCTTTCTCTGTCTTTCTCTTTCTCTCCCTTTCTCTCTCCCTCTTTCTCTCTGTCTATCTCTCTCCCTTTCTTTCTCTCCCTCTATCTCTTTTTCTCCCTCTTTCTCTCTCTCACTCTCTCTCTCACTCTCTTTCTCTCTCTGTCTCTCACTGTCTCTCTCTCTCTCACTCTCTTTCTCTCTCTCTTTCTCCCTCTCTCTCTCTCTCTCTCTCCCCTCTCTCCGCCCCCTTTCTCTCTCCCCTCTCTCTCTCTATCTCTCTCTGTCTCTCTCCCTCTCGTCGTGGTTCTGGATATACATTTTGAAGAGTGTACAGTCATGGGAACATGCCAAGATATACATGCTGACGTGGGACGAAAGCTTACGAGAAGTTCTATGTCATTTTCTACACGTTTTCCTTTTTTGCCCCATAACGTGTATTTTGGCCTAAGGCCGATGTATATCAAACCAAAAGGAGGACAGGACAGTCTGGTGGTTAGAATGATGTATTCGTGATCTGCTGACCCGTGTTCGATTCTCGTTCAAGAGGATATTTTTCCTCTGAAGTTAACATCAGTGCAGACTCCACTCTCCCCAAAAGACCTTCGGGTGAGACTCTAATCCGAGGTCACGTGTGCGAACGCACGCAGAACATCTTGCGCACACGTTAAAACCAGTTCCGATTTTCGGATCTGTAAGCCAATGTGTGCCGGTGAGAATGGATGACAAAATGTACAGAACTTCATACACACGGGGACTGGATGAAAAAAGCACATACAAATAAACCATGTCAGATCTGTCTGTCTGTCTGTCTGTCTGTCTGTCTGTCTGTCTGTCTGTCTGTCTGTCTGTCTGTCTCTCTCTCTCTCTCTCTCTCTCTCTCTCTCTCTCTCTCTCTCTCTCTCTCTCTCTCTCTCTCTCCCTCTCTCTCTCCTTTCTCTTGTACGTCTAGAGTGAGACGTGTTTTTGAAAATGGGTGGTCCATGTTTTGGCACTCTTCAGACAGTCCCATGTTATTCTGTGACTGAAATATGCATAGACAGTTAGGACATTGGGGCAGAGGTGGCAACAGAAGTGAGGGTGAGAGGGGGGTAGCTTTAAGAAAAAGAAAAAAAATAACCCACTCAGTTAGTCTGATATGCTCGTTTTGTCGTTGTTTTGTGCTATTGTCTACCTTGTTGCGTGCACACACTGATTTATATTCTTGATGGATTTTTGTTTTATTGTCATTCCCTCACCTACCCCTTCCTTCCATTGTTCACTAGTTTTCTCTTTTTTCCTACCTTTTTACATACTTGCGCACATGTTAAAACCTGTTCCGCTTTTTGGAAGAATAGGCCATTGTGTGCCAGTGGGAACATATGACAGGTGTTACAAAATGCATACATACGGGGACTAGAATGATGTAAAAACAAACAAACACGCGTGCTTATTTCATGATGCTCGAAATAAAAAAATAAATGCATAAACTATATATACACACACACACACACACACACACACACATATAATATATATATATATATATATATATATATATATATATATATATATATATATATATATATATATATATATATATCAATTCAAATAAAAATTCTTTGTTTACTGCCATCCCTTTACGAATATGGAGGATTTGATATATTATCGAGGAACAAAATCTTAACAGAGCAACGTGTAACTATATAGTTGAACACAATAACATAGAGCAAACATGTTTCTGTGTACATGTTCCAAATTCTTTGCACATTGTTTTACATGCTATTTTCGATCGTATTAATCATTTTAACAACATTGAGCAGAGTCTTCTTATGTTGTTGAAGAAGAAAATAATTTTTCATACTCCAAAGCATTAATTTTGTGGCGTAGTATTCATATAAGAAATACCCTTTTACGAGTTCCATTCAACATCGGACAACAACAAAAAATGAACCTCACATTGTTGTGTCTTGGACGTAGTACCAATAAGCTATCGTGTGTCTTTACGCTAGGTTGAAGACAAAAATTAATGAAACTAAGTTCCCCCGTGGAGATGCCAGTGGCCTGTCAGTATAAATAGCATCCCCACTTTCTGAAAATTCAGTGCTAGAAATTTTATCTTTTCAATCATTTTCTTTGTTTCTGCCTTGTTCCTTTTTCTTCCTGTCACCTCCTTTTTTGTCTATGTTCTTCCTTCTTGGTCTATTCTCCTGCCTTTTTTTCTTTTTTCTTCAGAGAGACTTAAAAGATAGCAATTCTCTCGTATAATAATAATAATAATAATAATAAATGGAACTTATATAGCGCTATATCTTGCAAAGACAAATCAAAGCGCATGCATTCAACCTAATCTTACACAGTCATGCAATCAATGATAAACAATCAAAAGTTTAAACAAACAGATATTTACAAACATGGTGCAATGCAGACAAAATCTATGAAATAACGTTTCGATAGTCAAATGTTTTTCAAAAGCACACATACACTCGCACAGGCCGTATACTTTAGCAGGGTGATAGAACATGGGTTAGATATGAAACAGGAGGGGGGGAAGTCTTAGGTTTGAAATAAATATGTCTTGAGGCTGGATTTAAAAGTGTCATAACTAGGTTTCTGGCGAAGAGAGAGAGGAAGGTTGTTCCAGATGGATGGACCAGAAATAGAGAATGAGCGGCGGCCAACAGTGGATTGGTTGAATCTAGGTATTCGTAGGCACAAGGTATCTGCAGTAGAGCGGAGGGAACGTGAAGGAGTGTACAGGTTAAGACATTTACAGAGGTAGGAGGGTGCAGTTTTGTGGAGACATTTGTAACAGAGGGTACTGATCTTATAATCTACTCTCTGTGGCACAGGCAGCCAGTGGAGAGATCGCAAGAGAGGGCTAATGTGCTCAGATTTTTTCTATCTGAGAACTAGTCGAGCTGCGGAGTTTTGTATACGTTGAAGGGAGTGGATAGATGTTGCTGGCAGACCAGCTAAAAGAGAATTGCAATAGTCCAGACGTGAGAGAATGAGAGAAGTGACAAGTTTGGCTGTTGCATCAGTGGACAGGTACTTTCGAATTGCACTAATACGCCGTAATTGATAGTAGCACGACTGACAGGTCTGGGTGATGAATTTTTTCATAGAGAGTGTGTTGTCGATAACAACACCTAGATACTTCACGGAAGTGGATAAAGGGACTGATGTATTGCCGAGTTCTATTGAAGTTGTTGTAATGGAAGAGATGCAAAAGTCGGATCCTGACCTGTAAGGCGCTTAACGGCAGCGCGACGCATTTTCGCTCATAGAACAGACAATAGTAGTTGCTGTCTGAGCGTTCGACGACGACGCAGAAGAAGAAGAATTTGAAGAAGAACAAGAACAAGAAGAAGAAAAAGAAGAAGAAGAAGAAGAAGAAGAAGAAGAAGAAACGAAGAGACTTTTCATATAGCTTTCGTGGTCAAGTAGGACTGTGAAGCGATTACTAATGAATGCAGGACCTTTCACACTGTCCAATACATTCATCGTGGCCATTCTGTCTGCGTATCGTCCAGTTTGAACGCCCAGTTGATGGAGAAACAAAGAGACTCCCAGACGTCTCTAAAACCATATTCGTGTTATTTCCCCCACTTTCCCTTCCAGTCCTCTGTCTCTGTCTGTCTGTCTGGATGCCTGTCTGTCTGTTTTTTCCGTCTGCCTGTCTGTCTTTCTCCGCCTGTCTGTCTGTTTTTTTCCGTTTGCCTGTCTGTTTTTTTCTCTCTGTACTCTTCTCTGTGTCTTTCTCTGACTCTCTGTATCATGTCTGTCTGACTGCCTGTCGCTCACTCTCTCTATGTCTCTTTCTCTCTGTTTCTATCTCTCTCTCTCCTTGTCTGTGTGCCTGTGTGTCTGTGTGTCTGTCTGTGTGTCTCTGTCTCTCTTTCTCTCTTTGTCTCTCTATCTCTTACACTTTTTTTTCGTTTTTTCTTACAAGGGTGATGGACGTAGAAAAGCGCATGAGGTTTCATATTCCATTATCCTCAAAGTGAAAAAGAAAAAGATTTTCTCTCTCTCACTCTCTGTCTGTCTGTCAGTCTGTATGTCTGTGTGTCTGTCTGCCTGCCTGTCTGTTTGTCTGTATGCCTGCCTGCCTGCCTGCCTGTCTGTCTCTCTCTATCTCTCTCTCATTCGCTTTCTCTTTCTTTCTTATTCTTTTTCTTTTGTGTCTCTGTCTCTAGCTCTCTTTGTGTCTCTGTCTGTTCTGATAGTGTGCTCTCTCTCTCTCTCTGCCTCACTGTCTGTCTGTCTGTCTGTCTGCCTGCTTGCCTGCTTGCCTGCTTGCCTGCCTGTCTGTCTGTCTGTCTCTCTCATTCGCTTTCTCTTGTTTCTTATTCTTTTTCTTTGTGTGTCTCTGTCTCTCTTTGTGTCTCTATCTGTCTGTTTATCTGTTACGATTGTGTGCTCTCTCTCTATCACTCTCTCTCTCTCTCTCTCTCTCTCTCTCTATATATATATATATATATATATATATCCCTACATCTCTCTCTCTCTCTCTCTTCTCTCTCTCTCTCTCTCTCTCTCCACATCTCTAAGACCAACTCACTCCAAAACAAACGTAGAGACTATCCTAGTGCAATGTCTGGCCGAGTCGATAACTGCATGACGGTGTTGTCTGATCACTTCTGACTGCCGTCTAGCGAGTCAGAAAACACACTATTCCCCGGGGGGATGTCAGGGAGCCTGTCAGTACAAACAGCATCCCCACCTTCCGGAAATCCTGTGCTTGGAATTCCCTCTTTTCTATCCCTCTCTTTGTTTCTGCCTTGCTCTCGTTTTCTTCCTGTCACTACCTCCTTCTTGTCTGTTTTTTTTCTGCCTTCTTGGTCCATTCTCCTACTTTTCTTTTCCAGAAAGACTTAAAGATAGCAATTCTCTCCTCACGCCGAACCTGGATGTGCTGGGCCTGACTTGTCAGGCGCTTAACGGAGGCGCGACGCTTTTTTTGCTCATGTGACAGACAATGATAGTTGCTGTCTGAACATTTGATGAGGACGAAGAATACACCAATACTCCCTTTCCTTTCCATGCTTATCTGCTATAGTTTACGTTTAATGTTAGTCGATCACAGTCGAATATTGTGAAAGTGTGCATTGAAATTTGTAGATCTATCTTTCTTAAGTGTGCTGCATAGTTTTGGGCTTGGTTTTTTATTTTCTTCGTCGAACTCTCGGATAGCAGCTATTGTCGTCTGATAATTTATATGAGCGAAAATGCGTTGCGCTGCCGTTAAGCGCCTGACATGTCAGGCTCTGCACATCCAACTTCGGAATCGTGGTATTATTTTTCAGGCGTATTAAAAAAAATATAACCTCCTTTTCAGTCAAATAAAACACGGAACAAGGTACACAGTTTAATGATATTAATGTCAAAGAATTAAGAACTTTGGTGCGCTATTTATATATATATATTATATATATATATATATATATATATATATATATATATATATAATATATATATATATATATATATATATATAAGGCTGTTATGATGGGCAGCAGTATTGTCATGGTAAAGGTAAAGATGTCCCATAACCTATGTTGTCGTAGGGGAGCAAGGTATCAGAGACCTCACTTCTCTAGGGACCAGCATATTGAGGGCGGCGCCCATCTCTTCTCCCTCGCTGCTTTACCTTCCCTGACCCTAAAGAGGGCAGGTACCCATTTACAGCCGGGTGAACTGAGGGAACGATACTGAAACCAAGGCGCACAAACGGTCACCCATCCAAGTGGTAACCACGCTCGACGCTGCTGAACTTTAGCTGGGGGCAAAGCGAGTGCTCCGGCCACTGAGCTATCATGAATATTATAATGACATCGATAAATATGTAGGCGTTACTAGTCTTGTACAAATCTAACGCGGGGAAAAAATAGCCCGGTGGTTAGAGTGTTGCACTTGCGACATGACAGGTAAGGTTCCTGCCACCATCCAGACTCACTTTTAAGGGGATTTCTTTCCCCCACGGACTTAACATCAGTGCAGATTCCACTCTCCTCAGAAAGACCTTCGGATGAGACTATAAACTGGGGTCCTGTGTTGCGAACAGCATACAGAACACCTTGCACACACGTTAAATCCTGTTCCGTTTTTCGAAAGAGTAGGCCATTGTGTGCCGGTGGGAACAGATGACAAAATTTACAAAACCGCATACACACGGGAACTGTATGTAAAAAAATATATGAGTGCTTATTCCATTATCCTCGATATAGAAAAAAAATCATCTGAGCGCTTTGATTTGTTGCTTAACAAGATTCAGTGCTATATAAATCCCATACATTATTATTATTATTATTATTATTATTATTATTATTATTATTATTAGAACGCCTTGCACACAACGTTTAAACCTGGGCTGCCTTTGGGATAAGTAGGCTATTTTGTGCCTGTGGGAACGGTTGACATTTAGAAAATCGCACACATGAGGACTGGATGCAAAATGATTGCACACACACTTATGAAAGAAGAATAGGAATATCATTGCCCTTCATGGGATGATTAAAGTGTTTTTGACTTGACTTGACTTGAAAGCACATGATTGAAATGCACAATGAAAGCACATGATTGCTTATCTGTTGCTCTCAGAATAAAAACAAAATTTAAAAAAATAACAAGGTGTCCTTGTTAATATTCATAACATCTTAAAACTATATTTTGGGTCAGAAAACTATTTCCATATTGACAGCGTACACCTCTTTAAAAACAGAGAATATATCACAACTTCGAAAGAAAACATTTTCTTGCAAACTGTCTCTTGTGTCTGTCTGTTTTATTGTATGTATGTCTCTCTGTCTCTGTCTTGTGCCTGGGCACCTATGTTTCAAGCTGTCTGTATATTTCTTCTTCTGTTTATGTCTGTCTGTCTCTGTCTGTCTGTCTATGGCTGTCTTGTCTGTCCATCTGTGTCTTTGTCTGTTTTGCTCTTTTTTTGTCTGTCTATCTGCCTCTGTTTGTCTGTCTGCCTCTCTGTATGCATATATGTCTGTATGTGCCTCTGTATCTCTCTCCCCCACTCTCTCACCCTCTCTCTCCCCTTTCTCTCTCCTCTCTCTCCCCCTCTCTCTCCCTCTTTCTCCCTCTTTCACTCTCCTCTCTCTCTCTCTCTCTCTCTCTCCTCCCCTCCCCCCCCCCCTCTCTCCCTCTCTCCAACCCTCCTCTCTCTCCCTCCGTCCCTCTTTCTCTCTCCTCTCTCTCTACCCCTCTCTCCCCCTCCTCCACCCTCTCTCTCCCCTCCCTCCACCCCCTCTCTCCCCCTCCCACTCCCTCTCTCCCCTCCCACCCTCCCCCCTCTCCACCCCCTCTCCCACCCCCCTCTCTCCCCCTCCCACACCCTCTCTCTCCCACACCCTCCCTCTCTCCCTCTCTCCCATCCCCCTCTCCCACCCCCCTCTCTCCCCCTCACACCCTCTCTCCCTCTCTCACACCTCCCTCCCACTCCCACCCCTCTCTCTCCCCTCTCTCCCAAACCCCTCTCTCCCCCCTCCTACCCCTCTCTCTCTCCCTCTCCCCCACCCCCTCTTCTCCACCTCTTTCCACCCCTCTCTCCCAAATCTCTCTCTCACCCCATCTCTCTCTCTACTCACTCTATCCCTGTGGCCCTCACCGACAGACACTGCACGTTGCACGGTGTGTGTAGGTAGCTCTCTCTCTCCCACCCTCCACTCTCTACCTCCCTCCCTCCCTCCACTCTCTCCCCCCATCTCATCTCTCTCTCTCTCTACTCACTCAATCCCTGTGGCCCTCACCGACAGACACTGCACGGTGCACGGTGTGTGTAGGTAGCTCAGCCTGTACTGAGGCATGCTGGACAGCCAGGGGATGCTAGTGCTGACAAACAAAGCCGCTGCTGCAACTCTCTAAAAGCATACTCCTGTTGCTTCCTGCCGCTTTTTTTATGTCTCATTGTTAGTCCTCCTCCTCCTTCTCTTTGTCTTTCTCTTCCTTGTTCTTCTTGTTGTTCTTGTTCTTGTTGTTCTTCTTGTTCTTGTTCTTGTTCTTCTTGTTCTTCTTCTTCTCTATCTCCTCATTCTTCTCCTTCTACTGTTTCTTTTTTTTCTTCTCCTCTTTTTTTGTTCGGTTTTTGTTTGGTCTTCTTCTTCTGGTTGTTGTTGGTCTTTTTCTTTTTCTTGTTCTTGTTCTTGTTCTTCTTGTTCTTGTTCTTGTTCTTGTTCTTGTTCTTCTTCTTCTTCCTCCTCCTCCTCCTCCTCGTTCTTCTTAGTCATCTCCTCAATCTTCTCCTTCTACACTTTTTTCCTTTTTTCTTCTCCTTCTTTTTTGTTCATTTTTTGGGTTTTTCTTCTCTTGTTCTTTCTTTCTTGTTCTTCTTGTTCTTTGCTTCTTGTTCTTCATGTTCTTGTTCTTGTTCTTCTTTGTCGTCGTCGTCGTCGTTTCTTACGGTCCTTTATCAATAATAACAATGATAATGATAATAATAATCATATGGAATTTATATAGCGCTGAATCTTGTAAAACAAACAAATCGAAGCGCTTGCACTCAAATCATCTACATGCATGCACCTTTCCTCAAATAACTAACGATACTTCAAATGTATGCACACAAACACACACATAAACACACACGCACACATACACACACACACACACACACACACACACACACACACACACACACACACACACACACACACACACACACACACACACACACACACACACTTGTATGGTGATGAAGGAGACGAAGGATGCCGTTGAAAAGCAGGAACAGATATGAGGGGAAAGTGTCAGGCAGGAAGTAAATGCGTTTTGAGTCTAGATTTGAAGACATCAAGTGAAGGCTTTGGCGAAGTGAAAGAGGGAAATCATTCCAGGTAGATGGACCAGAAACAGAGAAAGAGCGATGGCCAGCAGATTTTTTCTTTCTTAGGACTAGCCGAGCTGCAGAGTTTTGTATGCGTTGAAGAGAGTGGATGGATGATGCTGGAAGGCCAACCAACAAAGATATACAATAGTCTAAACGTGAAAGAATGAGAGATGTGACAAGCTTGAAATTTGCGTCAGTGGACAGATACTTGCGAATCGCACTTATGCGTCGTAATTGATAGTAGCAAGACTGGCAGGTCTGGGTGATGAATTTTTTTCATAGAGAGTGTGTTGTCGAGAACTGCACCTAAATACTTCACAGAGTTGGCCAAAGTGTATAATGATGAATTGATTTCTGCAGTGGGCAGTGAATGCTAGTTTTACCTTTTTGTTTTTTAACTTAGCCTTTGGTTTCTTAAACAGAGAGAGAGAGAGAGAGAGAGAGAGAGAGAGAGAGAGAGAGATAGATAGATAGATAGAGAGAGAGAGACAGAGACAGATAAAGAGAGAGAGAAAGACAGAGAGGCAGACAGACAGATACAGACATATAGACAGACAGGCAAATAGGCAGACAAATAAACAGGGAAAGAAAGAGACAGACAGACAGACATACAAACAGACATATACACACACATACATACATACATACATACATACAGAAAGACAGACAGACAGACAGACAGACAGACAGACAAACAGACAAAC
>CM054148.1:46470840-46473340 GCA_028751875.1 Rapana venosa | reverse complement strand
TGAATTAAGGGTGGGGATTTTTTTTTACGATCCTCCAAGTCAACCTCAACTGCAGACCTGCTAATTCTTCCATTCCTTTAGCGTATATATATTATATATATATATATATATATATATATAATATTATACATTCAAAGATTTATTAAAAATATGCAAAGTTTAAAAGCCCTGATCGTCACAGTGGATAGTGTTTAAGGTAACGCGTCTGCCTAGAAAGCAAAAAGTCCGGGTCGGAAGTGTGCGGTGGTTCGAACCCCGTTTGGGCCAAATCCTCCCCCCCCCCCCCCCCATTAGATCATGAGTGGTGGTCTGGGTGCTAGTCTATCGGATGAGACGATAAGCCGAGGTCCCGTGTGCTACACAACAATATTTAGCACACTTGTCCGTACCAAAATGATGTCATAAAAAGCCACGCTGATAGGAAAACCAATACAGTTGCATAGAAGAAAAAGAAAACAAATAGGTGGCGCTGCTCTTGTGGTGACGTGTTCTCCCCAGGGAAGAGCAGCCCGAATTTCACGCTGAGATGAATCTACCGTGACTTAAAGTGGTATGACATATTAAAAAAATATATAAAACATAAAAAAACAACTTTTGTCAGGGTTTAGTGTGTTACGGAAACACGAACCTACCCAATATACTACCCCTGAAGTCGGAATGTGGCTACCTTCATGGTGGGTTAAAAACGGTCGCAGACGCTAACAACTGACCGTTGGTGAACCTCGGAGCTCTAGCCGAGGAACGAAAAGAGAATGAATGGTGCATCAGTGTTGCTCTGCTCAATGTAGAGATGTATCGATCGTTCCTTTATGGAGGCTGGGGCACAGCACCGTTGATCACATTATCTTAAACGCCATGTATTGACTGCGGTATTGATTTCTGTTCCCCTTTATTCTTATTAGTCACAGCTACGTTATATGTTTCTTCGTCTATTTTTTTTTTTGGATGTAGTAGGACGTGTGATAGTTGGTTATTTGATTTTTCTTGCATTGTGTAGTGTTGCTTTTTTTTAAGTTGTGTAATTTTAAAGTGTGTATTGGTTATTCTTGATGTAATAGACTAAATTTAAGAAAACAAATTTATGAGAATCAAAATTTCGACTTTTACATTCGTAGTAGTTGCAAAACGGGATAGCTCAGAGGTCGGAGCACTCGCTTTCCCCCAGCCAAGTAAGCAGCGTCGAGCGTGGTTACCACTTGGATGGGTGACCGTTTGGGCGCCTTGGCTTCAGTACAGTTCTTCCCAGTTCACCCAGCTGTAATGGGTACCTGCCCTCTTTAGGGTCAGGGAAGGTAAAGCAGCGAGGGAGAGGAGATGGGCGCCGCCCTCAATATGCTGGCCCTAGAGAAGTAAGGTCTCTGACGCCTCGCTCCCCTACGACCTTATAGGTTATGGGAATCCTTTACCTTTAGTAGTTGCGTGGAGTTTAAACTGTATGTCTTAAGGACATATCGCCTCAGTACAGCGACGCACTTTTTATTTCGTTCGTCATTCTTGTTGTTTTACTGTGACTATTTCGAAATACTGTTTCACGCCCGAGGGTATCCCAGGGCTTTGTCAGCATAGATAGCATCCTCGCCTTATGGACATTCTGTGCTAGAAATGTCGTCTTTTCTATCACCCTCTTTGTTCCTGCGTGTTACTTTTCTTCCTGTCACCTCCTCCTTGTCTATTTTCTGCCTTCTTGGTCCTTTCTCCTGCCTCTTTTTCCACAAACACTTAAAATATAACAATTTTTCTCTCTCTGGCTGCGAAGTCAATAACCTGGCCGCTGTTTGTCAGCTTAACGCAACAGGACATATTTTCTTTCTTTTAACAGAGAGCATGTGTTGCTTTCTGAGCGTTCGGCGAAGAATTGCGAAGAAGAAGGATTGCAAAAGTATTGCGAAGAACTGCAAAGAAGAAGAAGAAGAAGAAAACGACGACGACGACGACGACGAAGAAGAAGAAGAAGAAGGTTTATCTACAAAAACAAAGCTTGTCCGCAGATTTCTTTTCCAAATACTGCTCTAACCACATGTCTACGCAAGATATCTCGATTTCTCTTCTTCTTTTTTCTCCCTTTTTTTTTTCTAAAAGACAATATGAGATATAGTGTAATGATACATCCGGATAAAGAAAACCATGTTTCGATCCGATTTTAGCTCCTAACCTCTCTTCTCTTCCCTCTCCCTCTCCCTCCCTCTCCTCTATCTCTCCTCTCTCTCTCTCTCTCTCTCTCTCTCTCTCTCTCTCTCTCTCTCTCTCTCTCTCTCTCTCTCTCTCTCTCTCTCTCTCATCACCCTTCACCTTCACCTATCCCAAAGTCCGGCAGACCGTGGGAGCACCACTGACGATTTTACAGCCAGCTTCCTCCACTCTCCGTGATCCACTGCTTCCTCCTATACAATGTGTCAAAACGTTGAGGCAGCTTTCGTTCCTTATCCTCACTCCGCCATCCATCTCTCCCTTCCCTCTCCCTCCCGCTCTTCATCCTCTCCCTCCCACCTCTCCCTGCTCC
>CM054148.1:46443340-46465840 GCA_028751875.1 Rapana venosa | reverse complement strand
TCTTCTCTCTCTTCTCTCTCTCTCTCTCTCTCTCTCTCTCTCTCCTCTCTCTCTCTCTCTCTCTCTGGTTTTTGTCTTTATCAGTGGCTAGTTTAATAGAAGGAATATTCTCATCATGTCAATTGTTATTGTGTTGTTGTTTGTGTTTTTAGCTGTTGTTGTTACTTTATAAGATGGAATAATCGATAAGTGTTCTTATGTAATCATAATGGTTTGTGTTATTATGGTTGGAGTTTTGTTTGTCTGTCGGTCAGTCGGTCTGTCTGTATGTCTGTCTGTTTCTCCGTCTGTCTTTCTGTCTGTCTGTTTCTCTGTCTGTCTTTCTGTCTGTCTGTTTCTCTGTCTGTCTGTCTGTCGTTTTTCTGTCTCTGTCTCTCTCTGTCTGAACGGTTGACAAAATTTATAAAACTGCATACACACGGGGACTGGATGTAAAAAAACACATGGGTGCTTCTTCCATTATCCTAGAAATAAAACAATAAAATAGATAAATACATACATAAATAAATACATAAATGAATAAATAACTGACTAAGGGCGGGGACTAGATGTAAAAAAGCGCACTAGTGCATGTTTATTGATCTCGAAAGAAAACAACTTGGCTCGATTTGATTCTTTTTTCTCTTCTTTTGTGAGTGTACTCAGTATAATATAATCACGCGTGTGTTTTTAACATATCTTTTTTTTTAAATTATCGGGCAATCTATCTCACATGGAGTATCATCTTTTTCATGCTTTTTCTTGTCCTTAAAAGATAATGGACGTTGAAACCTTGCAGAATCAGAAGATTGTATACTTTTAGCGATTCAATATTATTCATTTTGATAAATATTATTGTTTTTGCAGGCCGTTATTTGCTTTTGATCTGTTTTTAAACGCAATTGCTCTCGCTTGGATTACCCTATCTTTGACATGAAAAGGGGGATTAATGTATTTTTTATGATCGTTCTTTTTATCATCTAAAGCATTTAAAGCTTGACAAGGAAAAATAGGTGTATAACTTGGGTGATTGATTTATTTAAGTTTTGCCTTCATTCTCATTTGTGGCATAAAATGAATGCATAACTGAATTGTGTAAAGATTTTTATTTCAAGAAAGCTCCCCCCCCCCCCCCCCCCCCATTTGGGATGTCGGGGGGCCTGTCAGTATAAATAGCATCCCCACCTTCTGGAAATTCTGTGCTAGTTCCTCTTTTCTATCACTCTCTTTGTTTCTGCCTTGTTCCTTTTCTCCATGTCACCTCCTTCTGGTCTTTTTTCTGCCTTCTTGGTCCACTCGCCTGCCTTTTTTCCAGAAAGACTTAAAAGATAATAATTCTCTCTCATGCCGAAGTCGGATACGCTGGGCCTGACTTGTCAGGCGCTTAACGGCAGCGTGACGCATTTTCGCTCCTATAACAGACAACAATGGTCTCTGCCTGAGCGTTCGATGAAGAAAACACCCCTAGCTTTTTTCCTTATGCTACTTTTTTTTTTTAGTAACACAATGAATGCAAATAATAATATCCTGTCAACTTTGATTTTTAATAGTTGTTTTTGTTTTCTGCTGTTGTTACTAAGATGGAGCAAGATAGTGGAAGTCCTTCGGATGAGACTATAAGCCGAGGCCCCGTGTGCGAACGCATGCAGAAGATCTTGCGCACACGTTAAATCCTGTTCCGCTTTTCGAAAGAATAGGCCATTGTATGCCGTTGGGAACAGATGACAAAATTTACAAAACCGCATACACACAGGGACTGGATGTAAAAAAGAGCACATGAGTGCTTATTCCATTATAATAAAAAAAACCCCATCTAAACGCTTTGATTTGTTGCTTTACAAGATTCAGCGCTATATAAATTCCATATATTATTATCATTATTATTAAGTGGCTGCAAAAAAAAAAGTGTAAAATTAATCATATTTGTGTCTGTTCTTGTGTAGCCGTGTCTCTGTCGTTGTGTTTGTTTGTCTCTCTCTCTCACTCTCTTTCAATTTACTCTCTCTCAGACACACACACACACACACACACACACACACACACACACACACCACACACCACACACACACACACACACACACGCACGCACGCACACATGCACGCACGCACACACACACACACGCACGCACAGCACACACACACACACACGCACGCACACGCACGCAGCACACACACACGCACGTACGCACGCACACACACAAACACAAAAAACAAACACATGCACTCTGTTCTGTATCATAGGCACTTTGTGTCACACGTAGATGTATCTTCGCTTCGTTCACTTAGAAAACAAATAGTCATTGAAATTTAGTATAATCAGAGGATTTGATAAGCATAACAATAAGAATTCCATATCATTTTTGGGATGATTTTATCATTTTTTGCAAGCTATTATTTGTTTGGCTCATGTCAAACTGCAATCAGTCTAAATTTGACATGAAAAGCCTTTGGATGAGACTATAAACCGAGGCCCCGTGTGTGAACGCACGCAGAACATCTTGCGCACACGTTAAATCCTGTTCCGATTTTTGTAAGAGTAGGCCATTGTGTGGCCGGTGGGCACAGATGACAGAATTCACAAATCTGCATACACACAGAGACTGGATGTAAAAAAGCACACACGTGCTTATTCCATTATCCTTGATATAAAAGAATAAGATATAATAAACAAAAAATAAAATAAACACACACACACACACACACACACACACACACACACACACACACACACACACACACACTCACACATGCACTCTGTTCTGAATCATAGGTACTTTGTGTCACATGTAGACGTATCTTCGCTTCGTTCACTTAGAAAGCAAACAATCATTGAAATTGAGTACAATCAAAGGATTTGATAATTTTAAAAAATCAATATCATTTCTTTTGATAATCTTATCATGTCCTGCAGACTAGTATTTCTTTTGATCCGTATCAAACTGCGATTGTTTACGCCGGATTAGTTTATGTTTGGTATGAAAAAGGAGGTAATCTGGTATTTTAATGTTTTTTTTTAAATGAAAAATGAGGTAATCTGTTTTTATGTCTTAGGTATGAAAGGAGGTAATCTTACTTTTATGGTGTTTTTTTCATCATCTTCAGCATAGAAATATTTAACGTTGATTATGGTTGTGTAAGCTTGTTAAATTATTTTTTGATTATTGCCTTAATTGCTATGTGAGGAATGGAGTAACAATGGCATAATCATAATTTTTATTCACGGCTAGGTTTGGTTTGATGGTAAAATAACACTACTACTACTACTACTACTACTACTACTACTACTACTACTACTACTACCACTACCACTACCACTACTACTACTACTACTACTACTACGACTACTTCTACTTCTACTTCTACTACTACTACTACTACTACTACTACTACTACTACTACTACTACTACTACTACTACTACTACCACTACTACTACTACTACTGCTACTACTACTACTGCTACTGCTGCTACTACTACTACTACTACTACTACTACTGCCACTACTACTGCTACTACTCCTACTCCTACTCCTACTACTACTTCTACTATTACTACTACTACTACTACTACTACTACTACTACTACTACTCCTACTCCTCCTCCTCCTCCTCCTACTACTACTACTACTACTACTACTATTACTACCCCTACTCCTCCTCCTCCTCCTCCTCCTCCTACTACTACTACTACTACTTTTTCTACTACTACTACTACTACTACTACTACTACTACTACTACTACTACTACTACTACTACTACTTCTACTTCTACTACTACTACTACTACAACTACTACTACTACTACAACTACTGCTACTACTACTACTACTACTACTACTACTACTACTACTACTACTACTACTACTGCCACTACTACTGCTACTACTCCTACTCCTACTCCTACTACTACTTCTACTATTACTACTACTACTACTACTACTACTACTACTACTACTACTACTACTACTACTCCTCCTCCTCCTCCTCCTCCTCCTCCTACTACTACTACTACTACTACTACTACTACTTCTACTACTATTACTACCCCTACTCCTCCTCCTCCTCCTCCTCCTCCTCCTACTACTACTACTACTACTACTACTTCTACTATTACTACTACTACTACTACTACTTCTACTACTACTACTACTACTACCACTATGACTACTACTACTACTACTACCACCACTACTACTACTACTGCTACTACTACTACTACTACTGCTATTACTACTACTACTACTTCTACTACTACTACTACTACTACTACTACTACTACTACTTCTACTACTACTACTACTACTACTACTACTACTACTACTACTACTACTACTACTACTACTACTACGGCAGATGTCTCTCCATGACCCTCGGGCCGCTCATTCTTGGGACGAGTACGTCACCACATGGTGGGATGTAGCGTATGCGACCGATTTTTTACCCACCGTGAAGGTAGCCGCATTCCGACTTCGGGGATGTTTGCTGGCCATATTCGTGTCTCTGTAGGTAAGCGACATGGAGAACAGGGTCTTTAACGTGCATATGTGATCTTCTGCGTGTGTATATACGCGGACGAGGCTGGAACCCGCGTCTTCATAGACCAATGAGAATGATTGAAGTCGTACGGGTTGTAACTACACGGTTGACGCGTCTTTCAAGTCTTGGGTTCAAATCTTGGAGTAAACCAAGGTTTTTCTTCTATGTAGACACCAGATTCCCGCGTTTACCTGCACATGACACAACCAGCAGCAACAACAGTAACAATATCAGCAAAAACAACAGCAAGCAAGCAACAACAACAACACTAGCAGCAGCAGCAGCACCAGCACCAAGAAGAGGAAGAAAAAAAAGAGGAAGAAGAAGAAGAAGAACAGCAGCAACAATTTCAACAACACCAATAACAACAAAATGAACAACAACAATAGCTGCAACAATAACACCAAGAGCTGCAGCAGCAACAGCAATAACAAAGGGACCGAAACCACCACCACCACAATCGACAACAACAACAGCAACAACATCAACGAAATCACAACAACAACAACAGCAACAAATCGACAACAACAGCAATAAAATCAATAACTGCATTAACCGCAAAATCAACAACAACATCAGCAGCAGCAACAATAACAACAACAGCAGTAGCAGCAGCAGCAGCACGCACCACCACCACCACCACCACCACCACCACCACCCACCACCAACCAACAACAACAACAACAACAACACCATCAACAACAAAACAACAACTCTTCAAACTAGTCCAATTCTCTGACTGCCTGCTTTCATTCTTCTCAGTTCTTTGTCCCGCCCTTTCTTTCCATCATTTTATTCCTTTTCTGTTGTTTGTTTTTATACTGCCCCCCTTTCCTGTCTATCACGATAGGGTCTGTTCCTGAATCTAATTTTACGGCCTTCATCTCAATTATCGTCTGCTAGTTTTCGCTCTTGGGGCTGAATTTCAGTAGGCTGGAGTGGAGTGTGGTGTGGTGTCGTCTGGTGTGGTGTGGTGTGGTGTAGTGTGGCGTGGTGTGGGTGGGGTGGGGTGGTGTGGTGTGGTGTGGTGTGGTGTGGGGTGGTGTGGTGTGGAGTGGTGTGGTGTGTGGTGTGGTGTGGTGTGGGGTGGTGTGGTGTGGGGTGGTGTGGTGTGGTGTGGGGTTGTGTAGTGTAGTGTAGTGTAGTGTAATGTAATGTAGTGCAATGTAGTTGTAGTGTATTGGAGTGGAGTGTTGTGGAGTGTGGTGTCGTGTGGTGTGGTGTGGGGTAGTGTGGGGGTAGTGCAGTGCAGTGTAGCGTGGCGTGGCGTGGAGTAGGATAGTGTAGTGTAGTTTACTAAAGCGTAGCTTAGTTTAGTTTAGTGCAGTGCAGTGTAATGTAGTGTAGTGTAGTGTAGTGTAGTGTGTAGTGTAATGTAGTGTAGTGCAGTATAGTGTAGTGTAGTGTGGTGTGGTGTGGTGTGGTTTGGTGTAGTGTAGTGTAATGTAGTGGCAGTGTAGTGCAGTGTAGTGTAGTGAAATGTAGTGCAGTGCAGTGTAGTGTAGTGTAGTGTAATGTAGAGTAGAGCAGTGTAGTGTAGTGCAGTGTAGTGTAGTGAAGTGCAGTGTGGTGCTGTGTAGTGTAGTGTAGAGCAGTGTAGTATAGTGTAGTGTAGTGCATTATAGTGTAGTTTAGTGCATTATAGTGTAGGGTAAAGTAGCGTAGTGAAGTGTAGTGTAGTGTATTGTTGTAATACAGTGTAGAGCCAAGTCTTGTGTGATCTTTTATTGTTGGCAACATTCTACTTCTCATTTGTCCTCTCTACTTAGAGTATTATACACATGAAAATACTTTGTGTTTAATCCCTCTCTCTATCTCTCTTTCTCTATCTATCTATCTATCTATCTATCTATCTATCTATCTATCTATCTATCTATCTATCTATCTATCTATCTATCTATCTATCAATCTATCTATCTATCTATCTATCTATCTATCTATCTATCTATCTATCTATCTATCTATCTATCTATCTATCTATCTATCTATCTAGTATTTGTATGTATGTATGTATGTATGTATGTATGTATGTATCTATCTATCTATGTATCTATTTAGTTATCTATATGTCTATCTATATATCTATTTATTTATTTATCTATCTATCTATCTATCTATCTATTTATCTATCTATCGTTTTATCGATCTATCTATCTATTTATCTATCTATCTATCTATCTATCTGTGGGGACGGGATAGCTCAGTGGTCGGAGCACTCGCTTTCCTCCAGCCAAGTTAAGCAGCGCCGAGCGTGGTTACCAGTTGGATGGGTGACCGTTTGCGCGCCTTGGCTTCAGTACAGTTCCCCCAGTTCACCCAGCTGTAAATGGGTACCTGCCCTCTTTAGGGTCAGGGAAGGTTAAAGCAGCGAGGGAGAGGAGATGGGCGCCGCCCTTCATATGCTGCCCTAGAGAATGTAGGTCTCTTGACGCCTCGCTCCCCATAACGACCACACAGGTTAATGGGACTCCTTTACCTCCTTTACCTATCTACTATCCCCCTTTTTCTCTCCCCCCCCCCCCCCTCCCCCCTCCCCTCCTCACATGTCTGTCTTTCTGTCTGTTTGTTGTCTGACAGTCTCGCTCTAGCCATCTCTCTCACTAACTAACTCTCCCCCTGTCCCTTCTCCCCCCCCCCTCCTCCCCCCCTCTCTCTCTCTCTTTCCCATCGTTTGTTTTCCCCATTTCATTCTTTCTATCTGATTTCTAAACAAATAATTTATGTATAGGACTTTTGTTTGTGCCATCCGAACACTGTCCTGCAAACAGAAATCCAACAAAAACAAATCTGCTAAGGAAACGCCTTGAATGATTCACGAGTTGCAACGTAGATCTCTCTGTGTCTTCTCTGTCTCTCTGTCTCTATCCTTTTCTGGTTTTCTTTCCGTTCTCTCCATCTCTGTCTCTCACTGTCTTTCTGTGTCTTTGGCTCTGTCTCTGTCTCTCTGTCTCTCTCTCTGGCTTTCTTTTTGTCCCTACCCCCCACCCCCCTTCTCTCTCTCTGTCTGGCTTACGTTTGGTTCTGTGTGTGTGTCTGTGTTGTGTGTGTGTGTGTGTCTCTGAGTCAGTCTCTGGGTCTGTATCTGGGTCTGTCTCCCTGTGTGTTTTGTGTGTGTGGGCTCTGTGTCTGTCTCTGTATGTGCCTGTCTCTGTATGTGTCTCTGTGTCTGTCTCTCCGTGTGTCCTGTGTGTGTGTCTTTATGTGTGTCTCTGTGTGTGTCTCTGTGTATGTCTGTGTGTGTGTCTCTGTGTGTGTCTTTGCGTCTGTCTCTGTGTTTGTCTTTTGCGTGTGTCTCTGTGTGTGTCTATGTGTGTGTCTGTCTGTGTGTTGTCTGTGTGTCTGTGTGTGTGTCCCTGTGTGTGTGTCCCTGTGTGTGTCCCTGTGTGTGTTCCCTGTGTGTGTCCTGTGTTGTCCCTGTGTGTGTTTCTGTGTGTGTCTCTGTGTCTGTCTGTGTGTGTGTCTCTGTGTGTGTCTCTGTATGGTGTCCTGTATGTGTCCCTGTGTGTGTCCTGTGTGTGTCCCTGTGTGTGTCTCTGTGTCTGTCTGTGTTTTTGTGTCTCTGTGTGTGTCTCTGTATGTGTCCCTGTGTGTGTCTCTGTGTGTGTCTGTCATGTGTGTGTACCTGTGTGTGTCCTGTGTGTGTCCCTGTGTGTGTCCCTGTGTGTGTCCCTGTGTGTGTGTTTTCTGTGTGTGTCTCTGTGTCTGTCTGTGTGTGTTGTGCTTGTGTGTGTCCCTGGTGTGTGTCCCTGTGTGTGACCTGTGTGTGACCTGTGTGTGTCTCTGTGTGTGTCCTGTGTGTGTCTCTGTGTGTGTCTCTGTATGTGTCTCTGTATGTGTCCCTGTGTGTGTCCCTGTGTGTGACCTGTGTGTGACCTGTGTGTGTCTCTGTGTGTGTCTCTGTGTGTGTCTCTGTGTGTGTCTCTGTATGTGTCCTGTGTGTGTCTCTGTGTGTGTCCCTGTGTGTGACCTGTGTGTGTCTCTGTGTGTGTCTCTCTGTGTGTGTCTCTGTATGTGTCTCTGTATGTGTCCTGTGTGTGTCCCTGTGTGTGACCTGTGTGTGACCTGTGTGTGTCTCTGTTGTGTCTCTGTGTGTGTCTCTGTGTGTGTCTCTGTGTGTGTCTCTGTATGTGTCCCTGTGTGTGGTCCCTGTGTGTGTCTCTGTATGTGTCTCTGTGTGTGTCTCTGTGTGTGTCCCTGTGTGTGTCTCTGTATGTGTCCTCTGTGTGTGTCT
Source organism: Rapana venosa (assembly GCA_028751875.1). NCBI lineage: Eukaryota > Metazoa > Mollusca > Gastropoda > Neogastropoda > Muricidae > Rapana > Rapana venosa. The sequence goes on along the minus strand of CM054148.1, from coordinate 46,457,095 downwards.
CTGTGTGTGTCCCTGTGTGTGTTCCCTGTGTGTGTCTCTGTATGTGTCCTGTGTGTGTCTCTGTGTGTGTCCTGTGTGTGTCCTTGTATGTGTCTCTGTGTGTGTCTCTGTATGTGTCTCTGTGTGTGTCCCCTGTGTGTGTCCTGTGTGTGTCCCTGTGTGTCTCTGTATGTGTCTCCTGTGTGTGTCTCTGTGTGTGTCCCTGTGTGTGTCCCTGTGTGTGTCTCTGTATGTCTCTGTGTGTGTCTCTGTGTGTGTCCCTGTGTGTGTCTCTGTATGTGTCTCTGTGTGTGTCTCTGTGTGTGTCCCTGTGTGTGTCTCTGTGTGTGTCCCTGTGTGTGTCTCTCTGAGTCTCTCTCTCTCTGTCCTTTTTCCTTTTGGTTCTCTCTCACTCTTTTCCCTCCATCCCCCTCGTCCCTCTCTCTCTATCTCTGTCTCTCCCCTCCTCTCTCCTCCTCTCCTCTCACTCTCTCTCTCTCTCTCTCCTCTCTCTCTCTCTCTCTCTCTCTCTCTCTCTCTTCTTCTCTCTCTTCTTTCTTCCTTCTTCTTTGCTTCTTCTTTTTCTTCTCTGTTCTTCCTCTCTCCTCTATTCTCTCTCTCTCTCTCATCTCTCTCTTCTCTCTCTCTCCTCTCTCTCTCTCTCTCTCTCTTATTTTTGCTACTGGCATTTGTCTCCTCTTTTTATCTTCGTTGCTCTTTCGCTTTGCCGCGTTTTTTTTGTACTAGAGATGATCCTTTTAATGTTTGATTGATGTATGTGGGTTGGTGTTTTTTTTTAAACTCTGTTGTTGTTGTTTTAAGCGGTTATCTATTTACCGTTGAGAGCACACAAAAATGGATGCAGCAGGGATCTATCCCTGTAGGACTGTGAGTTGTTCCTGTCCTTGTAGGATTGCCGGGGCTTTTATGCGTATGTTTGTCTTCATTTTGTTTTGAATGCTGTTGCTACCACTGTTGCTGGTGTGCCCTCCACAGCTTAACACTCTGGGGGGTCACCCAGAACGTGCACTCCAGACTCACTCTTCATCCTACCTGGGAATCACCGTGAGATTGAAAGTGTACATTTTACTGAATGAGAAGTTGGCCTGTATGATCTGACTGTTTTGGAGTACCTCTGCCGTATATAGACCATACTCCGACTTCAGAGGATTTTTTTTGTTTCTCCTTGAAAGGGAGTGCAGATTGTTATATTTAGAGCTTGTCATGGCTGAAGGCAATTTCAACATAATATTTTTACAACATAACAACATGTTAGTGTCGGCCCTGGCACTAAGCTTCATCTGTACACTCCTCGTTCCCTCCGCTCTGCTGCAGATACCTTGTGCTTAAGAATACCTAGATTCAACCAGTCCCCTGTTGGCCGTCGCTCTTTCTCTGTTTCTGGTCCATCGATCTGGAATGACCTCCCTCTCTCCCTCCGCCAAAAGCCTTCTTATAAAGTTTTTAAATCCGGCCTCAAGACTCATTTATTTCAAACCTAAGATTCTCCTCTCTTGTTCCATCTCATGTTTGTCCCTGCCCTCAACAGACAAAGCCCCATCACCCTGCCGAAGTGTATAACCTTTATGTGTGTGCGTGTGTGCGTGTGAGTGTATACATTTGAATTTGTAAAAACTATTAATTGTAACTGGCTGCATGTGAATGAGTGGGATGAACGAAAGCTCTATGATTTGGGGTTTTTCAAGATATGGCGCTATATAAATTCCATGTATTATTAAGGTGACAACATCAACAAGAACTGGCTGGAGTTGGCTATCAGCCCTGTTCTTTCTCGACCATTCCTCTGGAAGGATCGGTGGTCTAGAGGTAACGCGCCTGTCTAGAAAGCGAAAAGTCCGGGTCGGAAGTGTGCGGTGGTTCGAATCCCGTTTGGGCCCTAAAATTGTCCCCCATCCATTAGACCATGAGTGGTGGTCTTGGCGCTGATGAGACGATAAACCGCTGTCCCATGTGTTACTCGAAATTATTCAGCGCACGTAAAAGAACCCACGGCAACAAGAGAGTTGTCCCTGGCAAAATTGTTAAAAAAAAAGCCACACTGATAAAGAAATAAATACAGTTGCAGACAAAAAAAAGAGTGGCGCTGCTCTTGTGGCCGCCCACTCTCCCCGGGGAGAGCAGCCCGAATTTCACGCAGAGAAATCTCGTGACTTAAAGAGGTATAAATAAATGCATAAATACATAAATAAATGAATAAATGCTTCAGCTATAGTCTCCGATAGACAGTGTAGCCCAGTGGTTAGAACAGTTTGACTTAAAAGCCAAGGGTATATGAAGTCGTGGGTACAAATCCATTATCCTCGAAATACAAGAAATTTAAAAAACCCAAACTCGGCGCGACTTCTGGTGAATTAGGGTATGGATTTTGTTGTTGTTGATGATCTAGTTTCTCAGGTCAATTTAAAACGCGGACCGGTCAAGCTTTCGTGTATATTATACTTAAACATGCAGAAGATGTAATATGCGCGTTAGATATCTTGTACTTCATACACGTGTTCGGTGGGTTACGGCAACACGAACATGCCCAGCATAAATCCCCGAAGTTGGAATGTGACTACCTTCATAGTGGGAAAATAATGGTCGCAAACGCAAAATCTCACCATTGGTGAACCTCGGAGCTCTAGCCGAGGAATGAAGAAAGAAAAACAAAAAACAAGCAGTAAAGACCTTAGCTTATCCATAGATACTCTCTGGAAGTAACCGTTATACAAAAAAAAAGAAAGAAAGAAAGAAAGAGAAAAGAAGAGAGAGAGAGAGAGAGAGAGAGAGAGAGAGAAGAGAGAGAGAGAGAGAAGAGGAGAGAGAAAGAGAGAAAGAGAGAGAGAGAGAGAGAGAAAAGAGAGAGAGAAAGAGAGAGACAAGCGAGAGAGAAAGAGACAGAGAGAGAGAAAAGAGAGAGAGAGAGAGAAAGAGAAGGAGAGAAGAGAGAGGAGAGAAAAGAGTGAGACAGAGAGAGAGAGAAAGAGAGAGAGAGAGAGAGAGAGAGAGAGAGAGAGAAAGGAGAGAAAAAAGGGGAGGAGAAGAGAGGGGAGAGAGAGAAAAGGGGAGGGGGAGGAGAGGAAAAGGGGAGATAAAAGGAAGAGGTGGGGTGGGGTGGGAAGGGTGGTACTAAAATGTACGTTGAACTTGTTCGTTTGACAAAGATGTTTGTTTTGTATCTTTTGTAGGAAAATGACTAAAATATAGTTTCTGTGATGACATTGATGGATTATAATGTATCTTATCCTTCCTCGTCAAACACTCAGACAACAACTATTGTTTTTCTGTCATATGAGGAAACATTGTTTGCGCTGCCGTTAAGCACCTGACAACTCAGGCCCAGCGCATCCGACTTCAGCGTGGAACAGAATTGTTATCTATGAAGTCTTTCGGGAAAAAAAACAACAGAAGAAAAGACCAAAAAGGCAAACACTAGACAAAGAAGGAGGTTACAGGAAGAAAAAGAACAAGGCAGAAACAAAGAAAGGGATAGAAAAGAGGGAATTCCTCGCACACAATTTCCAAAAGTCGAGGGGTGCTATTCACACTGACAGGCCCCCGGCACCCCAATAGGGGAATGATATATTCAAGTTACTATTTTTTTGTTTTATTGTCGCTGTAAAAACTTAGAGATATCCCAAAACCAAAACCATAAAGAGAAAAAAAAGTTATTTCAGACAAAATACTTATAACAACCAATTCAAAATCTACAGTTTAAAAATGAACAAATAAAACAGAACAACTAGTACTGATAAAGGACAACCAACCTTTTCGTAGAATGAGATAAGCAACGCTTTAATGTCTTTGATAAGAAATACAAACATAACTGTCCTTGAAACAGAAAACTAATACACAGACAAAACAAAACACACACACACACACACACACACACAACACAACACACACACACACACCACACACACACACACACACACACACCCCTTTAACAAGGCTTACGTAAGTTTTCTGTGCTAATAGTACTCAGACGATAGTTTTTTGGGGATACAACATAAGAAACAATATCACAATAAGTAAAGAAACATAGCAAGCTGGACGATAATAAAGATAACAATGTGTAGTAAAAAAAAAAAAAAGGGTAAGGTAAAGGTAAAGGAGTCCCATAACCTATAAGGTCGTAGGGGAGCGAGGCGTCAGAGACCTCACTTCTCTAGGGCCAGCATATTGAGGGCGGCGCCCATCTCCTCTCCCTCGCTGCTTTACCTTCCCTGACCCTAAAGAGGGCAGGTACCCATTTACAGCTGGGTGAACTGGGGGAACTGTACTGAAGCCAAGGCGCGCAAACGGTCACCCATCCAACTGGTAACCACGCTCGACGCTGCTTAACTTGGCTGGGGGAAAGCGAGTGCTCCGACCACTGAGCTATCCCGTCCCCAATGTGTAGTACACATAATCAATAATGCAAAAAAACGAAGTTCTTAATGACGAAAAGAAGAAGAACAAAGGTGATGGATGATTTTCTCCAATTTTGACCGGAAAAAGTGTTCATGCTTTTTACTAACCCTGTACTTCTTGTTGATAAAGTATGTTAAAAAAGATCTTTTAAAAATTGTCTTTCGTCGTAGTGCTGAAAAGTTTTTGTTGTGACTATTTAACACTGTCCATCTTTGGCAGCGCACCAATCTATTTTGTACTGGATAACACTGAGCGCTAATGTAATTTCGTTACCATGTAGCATTTTTGTTTGTTTTGATGATTCCATGAAGTCATTTGCTCCAAATTAAAAAAGAAACTGTGATCTTTCATTAAAGGACACGAGACTGTGCGCGTGGGTGTGCTTATAAAACATGCATGAACACACAAAAACACACACACACATGCACGCAGGCACACCACACCTCACACTCACACACACGCACACACACACACAAACCCACGCACGCACTCACACTCATACTCTCTCTCTCTCTCTCTCTCTCTCTCTCTCTCTCTCTGTTTGTTTTAAAAAGGGTCAACAGCGACTACTGTTTTTTGTCATATGACGAAAATACCTCACATTTCTGTTAAGGGGGACGGGATAGCCTAGTGGTTTAAAAATGGCGCTGACAATCTGACGACCCGGGTTCGATTCCTGTTCAAGGGGATAATTCCCCTGGAGTTAACATCAGTGCAGACTCCACTCTCCCCAAAAGTCGCTTCGGATGAGACTATTAACTGAGGCCCCGTGTGCGAACGCATGCAGTGCATCTTGCGCACACGTTAAATCCTGTTCCACTTTTCGGAAGAATAGGCCATTGTGTGCCTGCGGGAACGGATGACAAAATTGACGAAACTGCATACACACGGGGACTGGATGGAAAAAGCACATGAGTGCTTATGCCATTATCCTGGAAATAAAAGAATAGATAAATAAATAAATAAATAAGCACCTGATAAGTCAGGCCAAGAACATTCACCTTCATTGTGGGAGAGAACTCTTATTTTTTCAGTCTTTGTGGATACAAATATGATAGTTGGCAAAAAATGTGGACCAAAAACAAGAAGGAGGTGACAGGAAAAAAGAAACAAGGCAGAAACAAACAAAACACTAGATTGAAAATAGACTTACTAAAGAATGTCCACAATGAGGGACAGCTGAAAATAGACTTACTAAAGAATGTCCATAATGAGGGACAGCTGAAAATAGACTTACTAAAAAATGTCCACAATGTGGGGAAGCTGCAAATAGACTTACTAAAGAATTTCCACAATGTGGGGAAGCTATTTCTACTGACCGACCTCCTAACATCCCCACAGGGGAGGAAACTGTGTGAGCACCCTCACAGTGAATTTCAGTTTGGATGAGCGAGTCAGAGTGCATAATGTGTGTGACTTTCCAGACTATTAACCAAGGAACAAGTAACAACAACAACAACAACAACAACTACAAACACAGAAACAGTGAGACAAAAGGTGCTACTGTAGTAAGGACCAGATACCACCAAAACCTTTCACCAACTTCACGCGACATGATCTCAGTATATATCCTCAGGGGAAGAAAGCTAACAGAGCTTAACAAGGGCAGAATGACACTACTGCATGAATTCTCAAGTAAGGGGAGCAGGAGCGACATGGAGCCAACTCACGACATCAACTCACAGAATGGGACCGCTGGTGGGGGGGGGGGGGGGGGTGAGGGGGGGGAGGGGGGGGGGGTCTGTGGGGGGGGGGTACAGGCTCCTTGCCATGTCTGTGTGTTTTCTGAGAAGTTCAAAAGGTGATGACAAGAGAGCGTATATGTGACTTAAGATTGGGGACATAAAATGTTAACAGGAGCACTGATGGTATGGCATTTGCAAAATTCAGGAAGGAGTGACCATGTTTACACAGATGCATGTTCGTATATACGCGTATGTGTACATAACAGCATATGTGTACATGGATACACACATACGCACGCATGCACATGCACACACGCAAACACAAAAGCATACATAATTTTATTCATCTGTCCCTCTGTCTCTCAATTTTTTTTAACCTGTATTTTTAGTCCAACATTTCTTCTTTTTCTGTTGTTTTTGTTTGCTGTGCATATACCACAGTCATTTTCAATACATCCACCTTTAAAACAAATGGATGATAAAAGTCAATAAATAACTGTACGCACAACACTTCATTGTTTTCCCTCACTAAAGTTGGATGTGTTGGGTCTGACTTGTCAGAAGCCTAAGGGCGGCGCAACACATTGTCTTTGTCTAAAATCACTTAGTGAGAATAGACATTAAACTGAAGGTATCACACATATTCCACTTATATAACAGAGAATAGCTGCTGTCTCAGTGTTCAGCAAAGAAGAAAGATGACCCTAAAAACATTAATCAAGGAACAAGCAACAACAACAACAACTACAAACACTGAACCAAAGAAGACTCAAAGTGGTACTGTACAGACCAGATAACACAATAAAACCTGTGACCAACTTCCCACCACACACTCTCAGTCTACATCGACACAGAGGGGCAAACAATCTAACAGAGCTTAACAAGGACAGAATAACTCTGCTGCATGAATTCTCAAGTAAGGGAAGAAGGAGCGACATGGAGCCAACTCGAAATCAACTCACAGAATGGACCCCCTGGGGGTGGGGGGGCAAGGAGAGAGAAGTCTTTTGCTGTGGCTCTGTGTTTTCTGAGAAGTTCAGAAGTCGACTTTCAAGAGAGCTTGTGCATAGCTAAGGAGTGTAGATGAAAAAAAAAAAAAAGGTAGCACTACTACTGATGGTGTGGCATAGCAAACACATGGTGCATGAATGATGAAACATGCTCCTGCATAGGTATGTTCATTATATGAATGCTTTCATACGTGCATACATGCAAGTGTGTGCATGCATACACACATATATACATATATACATATGCATATGTATACAACTCTCTCTGTGTGTGTATATCTATAATTAAAAATAATATATATAAAATATATATATAATATATATATATAATATATAATAATATATATAAAATGTATAAAACCTAAACAAAACACACTTAAACATACTCATTCTCACTCCTTCTCGCCCCCTCCCTCCCCCTTCCCTCTCTCTCTCTCCTCTCTCTCTCTCTCTCTCCTCTCTCCTCCTCCTCTCTCTCTCCCCATCTCCCCTCTTCCTCTCCCCTCTCCTCTCCCTTTTCTCTCTCCTCTCTCCTCTCTTTTTCCCTTTCTTTTCTTTTTCTCTCTCAGTCGTGGTCAGGCTGTCTCTACCTCTTTCTCTCTATCTCTACGGGGGGGATGGATGTAAAAACGCACATGGGTGCTTATTCAGTATTTTCGAAATTTCAAAAAAAGGTCATTGTCATTGTAATTGTCTCTGTCTCTTTCTCTCTGTCTCTGTCTGTCTGTCTGTCTATCTCCCTCTCTCTCAGTCGAGTCAAGCTTGCTATCTCTACCTCTTTCTCTCTGTCTCTGTCCCTTTCTCTCTGTCTCTGTCTCTGTCTGTCCGTCTGTCTGTCTGTCTGTCTCCTTCTCTCTCAGTCGACCTGCATGTCTTTTTAGTTCAACATTTCTTTTATTTCTGTTGCTTGTGTTCCCTATGCAATTACCACTTCCATTGTCAATACAGCCACCCTGATTACAAATGGAGAATTCAAAGTCAGTAAAAAACAAAAAGGTAGACAGACCAGACTTCAATTCTCTCCCACGCTGAAGTTGGATGCGCTGGGCCTGACTTGTCAGGCGCTTAACGGCAGCGCAAGGCATTTTCGCTCTGGTGACAAACAACAATAGTTGCTGTCTGAGTATTTGATGATGAAGAAGAAGAAGAAGATGATTTAAAAAAGCATTTCTTTTTCGTGAGACAACACCATGATGCCTCTTGCTGTTGGCAAAAGAAAAAAGTTAATCACGAAGATGTCTGTTATTTTTTTTAAGAATGGGATTGTCTGATTCATTTTCTCAATGCGTTGGCGCACGTGTGTGTGTGGGGGGGGGGGGGGGGGAGGGGGGGGATGGTGGTGGTTATTGGAGGGGGTTGTGCTGTTGGTTTGGGGGTAATGTGGTGATGTGTGGGTGTTTTGTGTGTTTGTGTGGGGGTGTGTTGGGGTGTTCGTGTACGCACGCGCGCGTGTGTGTAGAGGGGCGCAGCTCTCTCTCTCTGTCTCTGTCTCTCTCTCTCTCTGTTTAAAAATAATTATTTATGTTTTTATTTCTTTTATATCGAGGATAACGGAATAGGCATTTATGTGCATTTTTACATCAATTCCCCGTGTGTATGCAGTTTTGTAAATTTTGTCATCTTTTCCCACCGGCACACAGTAGCCTACTCTAACGAAAAGTGGAATAGGATTTAACATTTGTGCAAGATGTTCTGTGTGCGTTCGCACACGGGGCCTCGGTTTATAGTCTCATCCGAAGGACTTTTGGGGAGAGTGGAGTCTGCACTGATGTTAACTCCACGGGGGAAAAATCGTCTTGAACGGGAATCGAACCCGGGTCGTCAGTTGCGAGCGCAATTTCTAAAACCACTAGGTTATCCCTCCCCCCTCCCCCCTTTTGTGTGTGTTTTGTGTGTGTGTGTGTGTGTGTGTGGTGTGTGTGTGTGTGTGTGTGTGTGTGTGTGTGTGGTGCGTGTGTGCGTGTGAAACAGAGAGAGAGAGAGAGAGAGAGAGAGAGAGAGAAAAGCTGTTGTGTCCTGTGTGCATCTCAGTCTTCACACACATACACACACATATATATATATAAGGAGAAACAATTTCCCAAAGAACCCAAGAGGATGTAATATATAATAATATATATAAAATATTATATATTTATATAATAAAATATTATATGTATTATATATATAAAACAGACACCATCCTCTTGGGTTCATTGAAACTGTTTCTCCATTTTTTTTTGCTCCGCTTTCATGAGCACTGGTCATATGGGTACATCAGCTTTAGTACCTATCCGCTCCAAAATCGCCAAAAAAATGAAAAGGAGAAAGAATACTGACCAAAAAGAAAAACACCCAACAGAAAGTTTTGGAAAGTGTAATTGGGTTTTTGTGTTGTGATGCTTGCTAAAGGCTTATCTCCCTTCCCCTTCAAGCAAAGAGATTTAAATGTGTGTGTGTGTGTGTGTGCGTGTGTGTGTGTGCGTGTGTTTGTGTGTGTGAGTGTGCGTGTGCACGCATATATGGGATTCATATGTGTATCTCTTTTGTCCCCACTCTAGGTTAAAACATAAATATATTATTCTCTGGGTTTTTCCAGGATAGACAAAGGTAGGTCTCAAAATCATTGCCCCCCCCCCCCCAAAAAAAAAATTAGAAAAGCAGCATTGAATCTGCAATCACCTTAATTCCAAAGTGCCCGCATGATATATACACAAGTATGTTTTCTGCATTTTTCAGGATTAAAAATATAGATCTTAAGAAATTTTTGCCACAAAAGCACTGAGTCAGAAATTACCTAAGCTTTAAATTGCTGACATGAAATATAAAAAGTAAAATTCTCTGGGTTTTTGTTTTCTTTTGGGAAGGGGGAAGGTTATAAGGAATAGGTCTTAATGCTGAAGAAGTATTGAGTTTGCAAAGACCTTAGTTCCAAACTGCGGACATGAACTTTAAATCAAATATATTGTCTGCTTTGTTTTTTTTCTCGGTTATAAGGAAGATTCTGTAATATTACTGCTGAAGAAGCACTGATTCTGCAAATATCTTAAGCTCGATATTGCCCATATGACAGATAAAACAAAAAAAACCCAAAAGGCTGTAATACCTCTAGTCCATTGTAATATTATTTAAAAATAATGATGAGCTTTTTCAGTTTTTTTTATGGCCTATGGTGAAGTTTTAATCTTCCAGCCAGTTTTGTCGACATATTGATCATCCCTCCACCACCCTGATGTAGCAGGCATTATGTGTTCCTATGGTGGTTTGGTGGGGGTGTGAGTGCGAGGAGATAGATGGATGGATGAATGAATGGATGGATAGACAAGAGATAGAGATATAGAAAGCTAGATATATAAATAAATAAAGAGATGAGGAGATAGATAGATACATAGATAGATAGATAGATAGATATATAGACAGATAGATAGATAGATAGATAGATAGGTAAATAGATGGATGGATGGACAGCGGACGGACAGAAAGACAGACAGAGAGGCAGAAATGGAGAGAGTGAGTGAGTAAAAGACGTAACATTTTCGCCACAAAAAGCATTGAGTCTGAAATTACCTTAAGTTCCAAATTGCCGGCATGAAAAATAACCAAAAAACAAAAAAAGAAATAGCCCTGTGATATTCGTGGGTACAAGACATAATGGCTCCCGTCCTTTAAACAAGCATTTAAAAATAATGATGTTCTCTTTCAGTTTTTTTTAATTTTTTGGGGGGGGGATGGTTTAATCTTCCAGCCAGTTTTGGTTACAAATTGGTTTATTCTTCTCAACATAGCAGGGGGTTTTATGTTCGCTAGGGTGGTGGTGGTGGTGGTGATGGCGATGGTGTTGGCTCTGTTCATAATCCCCTGACAATTCCAGCTCAGCAAATCCCCTTTCGACATAGGAGAGAATTCTTTACCTTTTAAAATATGTCTGGAGAAAAGAGATAGAAATATGGAACAAGAAAAAACAAAAAGAAAATTCGACAAGAAGGAGGTGATAAGAAGTTTAAAAAAAAATAAAAACAAACCAAAAAGGCAGAAAAAACAAAGTGATGGATAGAAAAAAAGACAATTTTTAGCACAATTTTTAGAGTTTCTACAAAATGGAGATGCTATTTTTTTACTCACACGAACCCCCCACCTCATCCCCCTCCACCCCCACCCCACCCACCCAGCATCCATTACAAGGGAAGACATAGTTCGTGTTACGAACTATTAAGGGGGTTGGCGAAAAAAAACTCCTAAGAAATTTTTGAACTGTGGGTAGTGGCGGGGGGGAAGGTGGGGGGAGGGATTTCAAACTGACGTCTTTTACCGCCATCCTGTTGTAGACACGGGGTTGATTGTGGGGAAGAAAAAAAACCAATCAGGTTTTGTTTTATGGGTCGGCTGGAATGCTCCCCACTTCGCGGCAAAGGAAATGTGGTAAAGTGTTTGTGTGTGTGTGAAAGTTTTGTAAATTTTGTCATCTTTTCCCACCGGCACACAGTAGCCTACTCTAACGAAAAGTGGAATAGGATTTAACATTTGTGCAAGATGTTCTGTGTGCGTTCGCACACGGGGCCTCGGTTTATAGTCTCATCCGAAGGACTTTTGGGGAGAGTGGAGTCTGCACTGATGTTAACTCCACGGGGGAAAAATCGTCTTGAACGGGAATCGAACCCGGGTCGTCAGATTGCGAGCGCAATGTTCTAACCACTAGGTTATCCCGTCCCCCTCCCCCGTTTGTGTGTTGTTGTGTGTGTGTGTGTTGTGTGTGTGTGATGTGTGTGTGTGTGTGTGTGTGTGTGTGTGTGTGTGCGTGTGTGCGTGTGAAACAGAGAGAGAGAGAGAGAGAGAGAGAGAGAGAGAGAGCTGTTGTGTCCTGTGTGCATCTCAGTCTTCACACACATACACACACATATATATATATAAGGAGAAACAATTTCAATGAAACCCAAGAGGATGTATATATATATATATATATATATATATTTATATATATATATATATATATATATGTATATATATATAAACAGACACCATCCTCTTGGGTTTCATTGAAACTGTTTCTCCATTTTTTTTTTGCTCCGCTTTCATGAGCACTGGTCATATGGGTACATCAGCTTTAGTACCTATCCGCTCCAAAATCGCCAAAAAAATGAAAAGGAGAAAGAATACTGACCAAAAAGAAAAACACCCAACAGAAAGTTTTGGAAAGTGTATTGGGTTTTTGTGTGTGTGAGTGCTTGCTATAAGGCTTATCTCCCTTCCCCTTCAAGCAAAGAGATTTAATGTGTGTGTGTGTGTGTGTGCGTGTGTGTGTGTGTGCGTGTGTTTGTGTGTGTGAGTGTGCGTGTGCACGCATATATGCATATCATATGTGTATCTCTTTGTCCGACTCTAGGTATACACATAAATATATTATTCTCTGGGTTTTTCCAGGATAGACAAAGGTAGGTCTCAACATCATTGCCCCCCCCCCCAAAAAAAAAATTAGAAAAGCAGCATTGAATCTGCAATCACCTTAATTCCAAAGTGCCCGCATGATATATACACAAGTATGTTCTCTGCATTTTTCAGGATTAAAAATATAGATCTTAAGATTATTGCCACAAAAGCACTGAGTCAGAAATTACCTAAGCTTTAAATTGCTGACATGAAATATAAAAAGTATATTCTCTGGTTGTTGTTTTCTTTGGAAGGGGGGAAGGTTATAAGGAATAGGTCTTAACTGCTGAAGAAGTATTGAGTTTGCAAAGACCTTAGTTCCAAACTGCGGACATGAACTTTAAATCAAATATATTGTCTGCTTTGTTTTTTTTCTCGGTTATAAGGAAGATTCTGTAATATTACTGCTGAAGAAGCACTGATTCTGCAAATATCTTAAGCTCGATATTGCCGATATGACAGATAAAACAAAAAACCCAAAAGGCTGTAATACCTCTAGTCCATTGTAATATTATTTAAAAATAATGATGAGCTTTTTCAGTTTTTTTTATGGCCTATGGATGATGTTTTAATCTTCCAGCCAGTTTTGTCGACATATTGATCATCCCTCCACCAACCCTGATGTAGCAGGCATTATGTGTTCCTAGTGGTGGTGGTGGTGGTGTGAGTGCGAGGGAGATAGATGGATGGATGAATGAATGGATGGATAGACAGAGAGATAGAGATATAGAAAGCTAGATATATAAATAAATAAAGAGATGAGGAGATAGATAGATACATAGATAGATAGATAGATAGATATATAGACAGATAGATAGATAGATAGATAGATAGGTAAATAGATGGATGGATGGACAGACGGACGGACAGAAAGACAGACAGAGAGGCAGAAATGGAGAGAGTGAGTGAGTAAAAGACGTAACATTACCGCCACAAAAAGCATTGAGTCTGAAATTACCTTAAGTTCCAAATTGCCGGCATGAAAAATAACCAAAAACAAAAAAAGAAATAGCCCTGTGATATTCGTGCTACAAGACTATAATGGCTCCAGTCCTTTAAACAAGCATTTAAAAATAATGATGTTCTCTTTCAGTTTTTTTTAATTTTTGGGGGGTGATGGTTTAATCTTCCAGCCAGTTTTGGTTACAAATTGGTTATTCTTCTCAAACATAGCAGGCGTTTTATGTTCGCTAGGGTGGTGGTGGTGGTGGTGATGGCGATGGTGTTGGCTCTGTTCATAATCCCCTGACAATTCCAGCTCAGCA
>CM054148.1:46435840-46440840 GCA_028751875.1 Rapana venosa | reverse complement strand
ATACCAGATAGTTACGAGTCAGTTGGAAATAACCATCAAATGAGGATTGCATGTTTTCCTACAGCGTTGACCCCGCGCATACATATTATGGTAAGGAAGCTAGCAGACAACAAAGGACTGAGGGGGTACAGTGTTTGCTGAAAAAAAACAACAACTTCAGACCTACCAAATATTTGTTAAAAATCACATGAGTTTTAAGTCAGAGGCTAGTCTTTCACAAAAAAGTGGTTTTTATTTCTGTGGGTGCCTGAGTACGTGCGGTATGAATATAAGAGTCACATAGAAAAAAAAACAGAAGGTAAAGAGTGATTTTTTAATACCGGTGTGCGGCCTGTATTGTACCAGCTGGCCCAAGAGGGTCTGGGATGGAATGGATAGCAGCTGAGAGAGTAGCTTAAAGCGGGAAGGTATTTACAGATGTGTGAAGAGGCTTGCACTTGAAACATAAATAACGTGCAGTGCTCTGCTTTAAGTATAAAGACAAGTTGTTTTTCTTAAATCCTGATATTCCTCATATTCTTAAAATTGCGGTTGAGAGACTCATCTTTGGCAGAAATTTGAAAAAAAAGACAATTTCTTACGTACTGGTAAAGGGCTGTGTGGAATTTTGAGCGTAGCATGAAGATGGTATAACGGGAGCCTAGAAACCTAACTTTGGTGTGCGGCCTACTGCATTAAATGCTTCACCAAACTGCTGATTGGTTGCATAGGACAGAAGTTGGACGCGCTGGGCCTGACTTGTTAGGGACCTAACGGCAGCGCAACGGGTTTTTTTCCCCGCTAAAATGACAGACAAGCAATAGATAATTGTTGTCTGAGCGTTCCATGAAGAATAAGGTGATAAAGGACAGACGCTATTAGTGCTTTCTTGGAACATGTAGAGAACACGTTTTTTGTTGTCTGTGTGGCACGTTGCACACTAGAATTGCACATAACGCACGCGTAACTATATCTCAGTGTGCTGTCGCTACGCAACTAATACCTGGCTTCCCTCGTGGAAATGTTGAGCCCTGTCTGTATAAACAGCATCCCGGGGACGTTCTGGAAATTCTGTGCTAGGAATTCCCTCTTTTCTATCCCTCTCTTTGTTTGTGCCTTGTTCCTTTTCTCCTTCTCACCACCTTCTTGTCTATATTATGCCTTCTTAGTCTAGTTTCCTGCCATTTTTTTCCATAAAAGATTTATAAAAAGATAACATTTCCTTCCGATGCAGAAGTGAGATGTGCTAGGCCTTACTTGTCAGGCGCTTAACGACAGCGCAGGACATTTTCGTGTAATTATATAGAGTACAATAGTTGCTGTATGAGCGTTGTTTTACGAGAAAAAAGTAGAAATGGCTGTAGTTCTTAACTGTACAGCTCTACAGTGTATGCTGCGTGTGTGTGTAGTGGCTTTTAATTTTTAAATAAGTATTCAGACAGAGTTTTTTTGTTGATTGTTCAAATACGTTATGGGTAATCACACTGGTTTATCCTCCTTTGTGTATTCTTTCGTCTTTTAGCCGTAAGGTTTCACGTTTGTGTATGGTTAGTTGTTATATGTCTATTTGTGTGTGTATGAGGGCTGGTGGGGTGATGGTGGTGGTATGGGGATGGGTTGCTGGGGGGTGGGTGTGTGAGTTAATTGACTTTTTTTTTAAATGTTGCCTAATTTTGCTGTGCTTGTTGGCTGTAGTAAATGTCTTGGGCTTTTATTAAACAAAGGGTGTTTTAAATAATCTTTTCATCATCATCATCATCATCATCATCATCATCATCATCATCATCATAATCATATCATCATTATCAACGTCATCTATCTCCTCTTCATTTTCATCATCTTATTCTTCTTCTTCCTCGTCCTTGATATTATGCATGTGTGCGCGCGCGAGTGTGTGCGTGCGTGCGTGCGTGTGTGCCTGTGTGTGTGTGTCCGTGTGCCTGTGTACCTGCACGCGCGCGTTGTGTGTGTCTGTGTGTGTGTCTATACTATGTCTGCGTGTGTGTGTGGTGTGTGTGTGTGTGTGTGTGTGTGTGTGTGTGCGTGGTGTGTGTTGTGTGTGTGTGTGTGTGTGTGTGTGTGTGTGTGTGTGTGAAGGACAAACAGACAAACAGAGACACACATAAGAAACAAGATACAAGATGCAGCCTCATTCTCCACTCACATATGATGGACAAATATGTCACGCAGAGAGAGAGAGAGAGAGAGAGAGAGAGAGAGAGAGAGAGAGAGAGATGAGGAGGAGAGGAGAGAGAGAGAGAGAGAGAGAATCTGATGTTGGTACATGTTTTTATCTTTTGCACACCCATGCACTTGTACTGTGTTAACCCTTTCCCTCCCTGCATGGATTTGCACTTAACCCTATATATACACTACGGCAGCTTCAAACTCACCAAGCAAAGCGCTCTAAAAACTGTACTGAAAGCAAATCGCTCTTTTATTTTATTTCAAGGATAATGGAATCAGCATTCACGTCCTTTTCTTCTACATCCACTCCCCGTGTGTATGCAGTTTTGTAAATTTTTGTCATCCGTCCCTACCGGCACACAATCGCTTACATTTCCGAAAAGCGGAACAAGTTTTAACATGTGCGAAAAAAAACCTCTGCGTGCGTTCGCACACGGAACCTTGGTTTATAGTCTCATCCGAAGGACGTTTGGTGGGAGTAGAATCGGCACTGATGTTAATTCTAGACGAAAAATCCTCTTGAATGAGATTCGAACCTGGGTCAGCAGATCACGAGCGCAATGCGCATTACTCTAACCACCAGGCTACCTCGTCCCCCAAAGTAAAGCAGCACAGATACTGACAGTAAGGTACCTGCTGCTTAGTGGCTGACTGTGTAAGTGCTATGTAAGTAACGCTGCTATTGACATTCAGGCATGCAGGCGGTGGTAACAGGCGCGCGCATGTGTGTGTGTGTTTCTGTGCATGTTGAAGGCCACTTTTCTGACGAGGATGGGAAGTTCAGTGTGCCCAGATCTCGCTACGGTGAGTACAGCACTTGCTTTGGTGTTGTTGTTGCTGTTGTTGCTGTTATTTTGTGGATTTGTGTGTGTGTCTGCTTAACCACTGTCTTGCTATAGTCCATCATTATATGTAGTGACGCTCCATCACATAATGAGTCGTATTGCAACAGAGGTCAATTTTATTTTGTTAATATGTTATCAATGTGTAATGAAAGGGCTTTTCGGTACAGAAAACGGATTGAAAATCGGACAATTCTATGACAATTATTGCAAGTTGACATGAAAGACTACAGAAAGTGACAAAATGAGAAATTGACAAGTTATACGCTGTATTAATTGGTCAGAATGAGGACTTTGGTGTTTTAAAATGTGTTTTTATAGCAAACAGAAGCAACAATTACATCTAGATACTTCAGTACAAGATAGAAGAACAGCTATAGTTTTATTATCAGTCAAAATCTCAAAATCGACAACCTGACCCCCCACCTGCCTAAAATGCCTCCTAGCAGAAAAGTGGGTCAGGTGCTTGCTGAGCGACTCATTTCGTGGCGGAGTGTCATAACTGTTTTATCGTGCTTTGCTTATGCAGATGAGCAGTTCTGGGTTGCGGTCTTTTGCATGGGGTGAACTTGGTTTTATGGTTTTTTGTGGACGTTCGGTTGTGTTTTTTTGTTCTGTTATTGTTTTATACTGATAAATGACAGTGATGATGATGATGATGATGATGGTGTTTCTTAAAAAAAAAAAGGTGGAGGAGTCCCATAACCTATAAGGTCGTAGGGGAGCGAGGCGTCAGATACCTCACTTCTCTAGGGCCAGCATATTGAGGGCGGCGCCCATCTCCTCTCCCTCGCTGCTTTACCTTCCCTGACCCTAAAGAGGGCAGGTACCCATTTACAGCTGGGTGAACTGGGGGAACTGTACTGAAGCCAAGGCGCGCAAACGGCCACCCATCCAAGTGGTAAACCACGCTCGACGCTGCTTAACCTTGGCTGGGGTAAAGCGAGTGCTCCGACCACTGAGCTACCCCGTCCCCATGTTACAGATACATTGTGATAATCAATCAACTAGGCAAAATCAAGCACTAATGACTGACTGCATTGTGTCACGTGACTGTGCAAGAGCAAGGTATGTGTATTCACTCGGCCATTTAATAATAATAATAATAATAATAATAATACATGGAACTTATATAGCGCTAAATCTTGAAAAGACAAATCAAAGCGCATTTACAGATAGATACAGAATATGGCTGCCTGTGGCGATGGATTTAAAAGCCGAGTGCATGTTAAGTATTCTTCCCTGCCTCGCCTAGTCAGCATCACCCAGTTGGGTGTTGGCCGCCACACCCAGTGACACCGACATGCTCCTCCTTCCTTCCTTCCTTCTCCATGTGCTCCTCCTTCCTTCCTTCCTTCCTTCTCCATGTGCTCCTCCTTCCTTCCTTCCTTCCTTCTCCATGTGCTCCTCCTTCCTTCCTTCCTTCCTTCTCCATGTGCTCCTCCTTCCTTCCTTCCCTCCTTCTCCATGTGCTCCTCCTTCCTTCCTTCCTTCTCCATGTGCTCCTCCTTCCTTCCTTCCTTCCTTCTCCATGTGCTCCTCCTTCCTTCCTTCCTTCCTTCTCCATGTGCTCCTCCTTCCTTCCTTCCTTCTCCATGTGCTCCTCCTTCCTTCCTTCCTTCTCCATGTGCTCCTCCTTCCTTCCTTCCTTCCTTCTCCATGTGCTCCTCCTTCCTTCCTTCCTTCTCCATGTGCTCCTCCTTCCTTCCTTCCTTCCTTCTCCATGTGCTCCTCCTTCCTTCCTTCCTTCTCCAGGTGCTCCTCCTTCCTTCCTTCCTTCTCCATGTGCTCCTCCTTCCTTCCTTCCTTCTCCATGTGCTCCTCCTTCCTTCCCTTTCCCTTCCTTCTCCATGTGCTCCTCCTTCCTTCCTTCCTTCCTTCTCCATGGGGCTCCTCCTTCCTTCCTTCCTTCTCCATGTGCTCCTCCTTCCTTCCTTCCTTCTCCATGTGCTCCTCCTTCCTTCCTTCCTTCTCCATGTGCTCCTCCTCCGG
>CM054148.1:46425840-46428340 GCA_028751875.1 Rapana venosa | reverse complement strand
TTTGTTGTGTGTGTTTGTGTGTGTGTTTGTATGTGTGTGTGTGTGTTTGTATGTGTGTGTGTGTGTGTGTGTTTGTGAGGGGTGATGTGTTTTTGGTATACATTTGTCTTCTATTCTATAAAGTAGACACTAGAATGAGGTGATTTTGTTTGTTTGTTTTTTCTAGAGTTTTGTGCAGTGCTTTTAAAATCATTATATTTGAACATTTGCTTCCCATTTATTTCATCTACAAAGTGTAATAACACACATACACACACGCACGTACACACACACACACACACACACACACACACACACACACACACACACACACACACACACACACACACACACACACACACATTCTCTCTCTCTTTCTCATGCAATATTAACTCTATATAATCGTACTACTAACGCTAAAAAATCAAGCTGAGAAAAGTCAAGCGTACAAAAAAGCTTACATAAGTCAAACGTACAAAAGTTGAACATGCAGCAATCAAACATACGACAGTCAAAAATCAACCATACAAGAGTCAAACATGGAACAGTCAAAAATCAACCATACAAGAGCCATTGATGGAAAAGGCAAACATATAGTAGTCAAGCATACACAAATCAAACATACAAGAGTCAAACATAACAAGTCAAACATACAAAAGTAAAAAAATACAATTAAATTATAAAAGATCAAACATGCAAGAGTCAAACATACACAAATCAAAAATACAAAAATCAATCATACAAGAGTTAAACATACAAAAAATAAACCATAAAACAGTCAAACGTACAAAAGTCAACCATACAAGAGTCAAACTTACCAAAATCAAACCTACAAGAGTCAAACATACAGAAGTCAAACATAAAAAGTCAAACATACAAAAGTAAAAAATAAAAAAAGTAGATAATACAAAAATCAACGTACATGAGTCAACATGCACAAATCAAGCATACACAAATCAAGCAAACACAAATTAAGTATACAAAAAGCATACACAAAGTTAACCATACAAAAAAATCAACCAAACAAAATTCAAATATGCAAAAGTCAAGCATACATACATCAGAAATACAAAAGTATCAAACATGCAAGCGTCAAACATATAAACCTCAAACACACAAAAGTCAAACATAAGAAACAAAATATTCAAAAGTCGAGCAGCAAAAGTCAACAATGCAAAAATTCGACAATTAAAACCCACCCTTACCCCTCTCCCCATTCCCAACTCTCTCTCTCTGTCTCTCTCTGTCTCTCTCCCTCTCTCACACACACACATACACACACATTCACACGCACACACACACACACACACTTTTGGAATTAGTTTTCTTCTGGAGTTAGTTTTATTTATTATTGGTTTTGGTAATGATGTAGTTAGATAATATTGATCTTGTTGATTTTTGTTCCTAGGTAGGTGGCTTGATGAAAAAAAGCAAATGCATTGCTTATTCAATGCACCATTTGGAAATGCAAATTTGACTTGACTTGACTTGACTTCACACACACACACACGCACTGAGAGAGAGAGAGAGAGAGAGAGAGAGAGAGAGAGAGAGAGAGAGAGAGAGAGAGAGAGAGAGAGAGAGAGAGAGCCAGAAACACAGAGCTAAAGGGAAGACACTATTTTTGGAATGGAGAGGTGGATACTGTTTTGTCAATGAGAACTATAATTGCGAACTATTTTTGACTTCTTTAAGCCCTGCGGGCAGTAGAAAGACACAAAGATACACCTAATCAGACAGACCTCCTGCTCTTGTGATATCCTTACTGCAGCGTGAACATGGCCAAGTGGATTTTTGCCTTACGACATTCATGGGAGCACAGACAACATGCTTATAGGCGCATGCGAATAATTGGCTTCTAAACTTTGTTTGTTTCCAGGATTTCCAAGATTTTAATCCATTTTCCTCTGTAGGGGTGCTTGGGGGCCCGTCAGTAGGAATAGTATCTTCTTTCTTTTGGAATAAAAGTGCTAGGAATTGTTTCTATCCTTTTCTTTGTTTCTGCCTTGTTTCTTTTCTTCCTGTCATTTCCTTTCCATCTATGTCTTGCCTTTGTGGTGTACTCTCCTGCTTTTTATTGTCAAAAAAGAGATTAACAAGAAAAGGATAATTTTCTCCCACGTCGAAGTCCGATGTGCTGGGCCTGACTTGTCAGGTGTTTAACAGCAGCGCAATGTATTTTTGTTCATATGACACACTACAATAGTTGCTGTCTGAGTGTTCAGTGAAGAAGAGGACCTATCTCGTCATTTCTGTTCGATGGTAAGATAAGCGTGTGTCAAGTTGACAATTAAAAACTTGTTATTGCTTTTTAAAATTCAAATGTCTTAATTTAATCTTGACTTATTTTCTATTATGATGATACTTCTTGGTCTTGCATTCTGTATGTAAAACGGAAGTACCCATACCTTGTTGTCCAATATGTTATAAAGGAGTCCCATAACCTAAGGTCGTAGGGGAGCGAGGCGTCAGAGACCTCACTTCTCTAGGGCCAGCATATTGAGGGCGGCGTCCATCTCCT
>CM054148.1:46415840-46420840 GCA_028751875.1 Rapana venosa | reverse complement strand
TTAAAAGTTTGTTCCTGTAGAGGATCGTCCTTTCCCCCACTCTGTTCTAAAGCCAAGACCATCATCATCATGGACAAGCAACGCAATAAGTGAATGTAGCATCATCCACTAGAACTAAAACAGGTTAGACTCCTACTGCTACTACTGCTCCCTGCTGACACTACAAGAGCAGGTCGGTCTATTCATGTATTCAAATATAATTATACATGCGCTTTGATTTGTCTTTGCAAGATAAAGTGCTATTCAAATCCCATTTATTATTATTATTATTATTATTATTATTATTATTATTATTATTATTATTATTATTATTATTATCATTCTTCTTCTTCTTCTTCAGACACAAGATAGACCGTAACCGCCTAAACTACCATATGTACACAACACTCCACATAGACTACACAGAGCAGTGTCCTTGCAAAGGTTGGCAGCCAGACCCTGTGCTGTATACAGTCCTGCCCGCTACATGAGGTAGCACTCTGAAGAAAGAGGACCTGGCCTGACTGACCCATACCACCCCAGTGGCCAAGAAGCTCTGTGGAGACGGGGAGAGAGGACCTGCAGCAGAGTACAGCTGCCTTCATCACACAGACTGAGCTGTCCATCTGACGAACGCAAAGAAATGCTACATACAGATCCTGGTGGATACATGCTTTCATTCTGTTCTTTCTTGGACAGAAACTACGTAGTTGAGAACGATCCACCGTTCAGGCTAATGCAGTTTTGAGGCGCTTTCAAGCAGTCTTAGTAGTCTGGTGTTTGGTTGCGGTTGATGCTAGGAAAACCTTTGAGGAGATAAATAGAGCCGTGTACGGTCAAAAAGTCTTTTAGGAGAAGAATAAAATCTCCGTTATTGATACAGATAGGGTAAAGATGTTTCAATAAACCTATGCGGTCGTAAGGGGGCGAGATGTCAGAGACCTCACTTCTCCAGGGGCCAGCATATTGAGGACGACGCCCATCTCCTCTTCCTCGCTGCTTTACCTTCCCTGACCGTAAAGAGGGCAGGTACCCATTTACAGAAGATTGAACTGGGGGATTGTACTAAAGCCAAGGTGCACGAACATTTACTGATCCAATTGGTAGCCACGCTCAATGATGCTTAACTTTAGCTTTGGAAAAGGGAATGTTCTAACCACTGAATTATCCCGTCTTGACATAGATATACATGGATATGGACCAGACTTTGAAAAGTCCGTCAGGAAAAAAACCACATTCATTCACTTACGCGCTTAACCCATGTCTGGAGGTCACACGGGTACTGTAATGTAAATTTGGTTTATCAGGATTTGCTAAGCAGTCCAGAAATCTGTCATTCATATCAGGGTACATGGATTGTGCCTGATCTATTCAAAGGCTTTGTCTATTCAAGAGACCATTTTCATGCCTTCATAAGACAAATCTGTGACCATTTGCTTCAATACAGTTTATTGTTTGGAATAAGAAGTCATCACAAAAGATATGCTCATTCGAGAAAGATCTTAGTGTCTGACAAGATCGACCAAGGGTTGCTGTCTGGTTTCTGATTCAGCCTATGTCTTTTATCCTGTGTATGGCATACCAAGAATCCTTCTTTCTCCAAATCTACTGTGTAAGTGTCCCCGATATTCCATCCCCACAGGAGAATGACTACTATCCAACAGTGGAAATGCTTAGGTCTGTACTGCAAATCTGCAGATGGATTGTTATTGCAAGTCAGTGGAGTTGAAATATGACAGCCGTAACAATGGTACAATTTTCTTTGAATTCGTTTACCATATGTTTTACAGAGAACATATCCAAGTATTTGATATAGTTTTTGTATGTTATCCATGTACTGTCTGTTGGCCAGTACAGTTTTTACCATTTACTGATTACTGCTGTTTTGCTGGCTCTCAGAACTGGTCTTCATTCCATATACGTCCAATATTTCTTCCAGATAGCTGATTTGTTCTTGGGGTTGAAGCTGCTTCTTTCCATGAGGTCAGCTGTGTCTGCAAATTGCAGAGTAGCTATCATGTAATGTATCAGGTATTTGGGAAGTCTTTTACATAAATGTAGACGATGACTGGATCTGAAGAGAGCAGGTAGTTCACATTTCTCTTGAAAATGATAACTTGATAACTTTTCTTTCATCTGTTGTTAAATAATGCACTCTTTCAAAAATCTACCATAATTGTTGTGCTAGAAATGCTCATATCACTTCTCAAAGCAGGTGGACAAAAAACACGAACAGCCTTAGGTTCAATTCCACCCAAACACACACACACTCTCTCTCTTATATATCCGTAAGGGCGGGGACTGGATGTAGAAAAGCACATGGGTGCTTATTCATTATCCTCGAAATAAAAGAACTTGTCATTGTCATAAAAGAACTTGTCATTGTCATTGTCAACTAAGGTGTTGATGTTTGAGGCTTTCCCTAACCAACAGAATGATGTTGAGGAATTGAAGCATTCGTCATTCTCTTCTGCCTGACTCCTGTCCATATCATCCAAAGATTTCTTCAGCTTTGTATATAAGTAAGTCTCTGTCATTTGACCGTTTTAAACATGGCGCTGTTGCTTCAGCAGACTAAATTCAGATCAGCTAGGAGTAAAATTGTCTATCAAAGCGTCATGCGTGTCCACGTGGCAGTCATCTTGGTCAAAAAACTGTCGACGCTGAGGATGTTCCAGGTTAATCCTCCCCGTGTTTGGATCCCAGAGTTCTGTCCTTATCATCAGCATCCGCACCTGTGAATTCTGTGTTAGGAATTCCATCTTTTCTATCCCTCTCATGTTTCTACCTTGTTCCATGTTTCTTCCTGTCATCACATTTTTGTGCATGTTCTGCCCTCCTGGTCCATTCTCCTGCCTTTTGTGTTCCAAAACGATTTAAAAGAGAGCGTTGCTCTTCAACGCTCAAGTCAGATTTATTTTATGTATTTATTTATACCACTTTAAGTCACGTCAGATTTCTCTGCGTGAAATTCGGGCTGCTCTCCCCGGGGAGAGCGCGTCGCCATAGAGCAACGCCACCCATTTTGTCTTTTTTTATGTACACAACTTCATTTGTTTTCCTATCAGAGTGGCTGTTTTCTACAGAATTTTGCCAGGGACAACCCTCTTGTTGCTGTGGGTTCTTTTACGTGCGCTGGGTCTGACATGCCAGGTGCTTAGCTGCAGCGCAACACATTTTTGCTCATATGACAACAACACTGTCTGAGCGTTTCCCGTCGAAGACAAAGAAAAACTTATTTGAGATGGTTTTGTTGACAGTGTGAAACTATAGATGTCAAAAGTATTTAATTTCAAGATTGAAAAGACAATTTACTAAAATGTGATGTCAAATCAGATTTTGATTACAAAGGTGTTTTGTGTAGCTCAACGCCCCCCCCCCCCCCCCCCCCCTGTTCTTTTTAATGGGTTTTTACTCTGTTGTCTCTGTCTCTGTCTTTCTCTCCCTTTGTCTTTCTTGGTCTCTCTGTTTCTCTCTTCCTTAGTCTTTCTCTCTCTCTCACATACACACACCCACACAACCACCACCACCACCACTACCACCACCACCAGCACCAGCACCACCACCACTACCACCACCACCATCACCACCACCCCCACTTACCCTCTCACCCCTCCCCCCTCCTCCCAGCACACACACAACACACACACACAAAACCATGCCATTAAACAAAGTTTACACATACATAGAACTCTTGTCGCAGTATCAAAGTCGTTAACTTGCTAGCCTCACACACTTTTGTTTCACAGACAGGGCATCTTTCTAACTATGCCTTACAACTCTCAGATCTGCTGCAGTAGCTCGTTTAGAGGAAACTGGTCAGGCTCTTAATAGCAGCGCACACAACGCATTTTCCCCTCACATAACAGACAACAATAGTTGCTTGTGTGAGCGTTTGACGACGAAGAAAAAGAAGATGAGCGCAAACTGTAAACACTTTATTGTCTGAAAGCAAGCAGTTCATATCTTTGCAGGGAGAAAAAGAGAGAGTTGAGATTCTTCCATTTTTTTGTAAGGGACAAAAGTTAGTATTGAGAGGAGGAGCTAGAATCTCCATTATTATAATGGCTGACTTTTGTCACTGTTTTGAAGTGCTATTGTGTTGAGAGTTATGAGACCATAATCATGGTCTTAACACAGAATGGTTTCATCTCTGGAGGGAAATTATATCTGGCAGGTTGGGTTTGGTTTTTTGTTGATGCTGTGTCTTTGTGTTGAAGGAACCCAGAAAAATAGAATTCTTTACCAGTTTGATTTCCATGGTACATATTCCTACCCTGTGTTTTTTCTCCCGTTATCTATTGTTTTAACGTATCAACAAACGCAAACAGACGAACATCTGTCACTATTGTCTCAGACTGAGTGGGAGAATAGACCTTCTTCTTATTCCTTTTCCAACGCTCATACAACAATTATTGTTATCTTTTATATGAGCGGAAATGCGTCACGCCGCCGTTAAGCGCCTGACAAGTCAGGCCCAGCACATCCTACTTCGGCATAAGAGATAAGTGCTATCTTTTCAATCTTTCTGCGGAAAAAGAGGCAGGAGAATGGACCAAACAGGCAGAAAATAGACAAGAAGGATGTGAACGGAAGAACAAAAGGAACAACGCAGAAACAAAGAGAGGGATAGAAAAGAGGACATTTCTAAACACAGAATTTCCAAAATGGGGGGATGCTATTTATACAGACAGGCACCCGGCATCCCCATGGGGTGGGTGCTGAGGTGTGGGGTGGGGGTGGGGAGGGGGGAGATGGGGTTTTTGTTGTCTATTTGTTCAGAAAGGTTCACTGTCGGTGCAGCTAATAATGTTTTCATCTTTGGAGTTTGTGGAGGCGTCTTCTGAAACCTGAGCATGATCATTATTTTGTTTAAAGAATCCACAATGATATCCTGGAAACCGGTATTGTGCAATTTGATCTGAGGTGAAGAGTATGCTTATTTTCTCTCAGTTTATTAACTCTCTCTCTCTCTCTCTCTCTCTCTCTCTCTCTCTCTCTCTCTCTCTCTCTCTCTCTCT
>CM054148.1:46408340-46410840 GCA_028751875.1 Rapana venosa | reverse complement strand
TTCTTCTTCTTCTTCTTCTTCTTCTTCTTCTTCTTCTTCTTCTTCTTCTTCTTCTTCTTCTTCTTCTTCTTCTTTTCTTTTCAACTATTCTGAGACTTGTTTCTTGTTCAAAGTTTTGAAAATAGGCTACTCTGTTCAACCAGATTGAAAGAGAAAAAGAAACGAATAAAAATACAGTACTAAACATTTGTATTTTTGTTCTTTGTGTATGAAAGAACGAAATATATAAACGCAAAAACCTTTTTAGAAAAATAAAAAACCCGACCCCATAAAAAAAGCACCACGGAATTTTATTATTGGGCAAGGGTATAACTTGTGTTATATTTCTTTAGCCTTAGATGCGTGCATTGGTTGGTGGCATTTTTAGTCTGAAGACGAAGAAGAAGACGACGACGATGACAACGATGATGACGACGACGATGATGATGAAGAAGAATTGCGAAGAAGAAGAGATCATAATGATGATGATGATGATGATGATGATGATGATGATGTTGATGATGATGAGGAGAAGAAGAAGAAGAAGAAGAAGAAGAAGAAGAAGAAGAATTGCGGAGAAGAAGAAGAAAAGAAGCAGAAGAAGAAGAAGAAGAAGAAGAAGAAAAAGAAAAAGATCATAATGATGATGATGATGATGATGGTGATGATGATGGTGTTGATGATGATGAGAAGAAGAAGAAGAAGAAGAAGAAGAAGAAGAAGAAGAAGAAGAAGAAGAAGAAGAAGAATATGCGGAGAAGAAGAAGAAAAAGAAGCAGAAGAAGAAGAAGAAAAAAAAGAAGAAGAAGAAGAAGATGATGATGATGATGATGATGATGACGATGATAAGAAGAAGGAGGAGGAGGTGGGGGAGGAGGAGAAGAGAGACAGATAGACGATAGACAGACAGATAGACAGATAGACAGACACACAGAAAGACACATAGACAGGCACAGACAGACACGCAGACACATAGCGACAGACGGACAAGCAGACAGACAGGCAGCCAGCCAGCCAGAGAGAAAGAGAGAGAGAGTGAGATGAGAGAGGAGAGAGAGATGAGAGGAGAGAGAGAGAGAGGAGAAGAAAGAGAGAGATGAGAGAGAGAGAGAGAGATGAGAGAGAGAGAGAGAGAGAGAGAGAGAGAGAGAGAAAGAGAGGGTGGTAGTAGTGGTTAATTTTTTGTATGGTTTACTTTCTGTCATGCGATCTACGCAATGTTATACATCACCAAAAGTACAGTAATATGGTTATTTGAAAATCATACAAAAGCATGTTTAAATAAAATATAATAAGAAAGCAAACAGTTACTGTGAAGGATCAGCCGTACACTGTAACGATGTATGACGAGTAGATCATGAGCCTTTGCAAGTGGTTTTCTTCTTCTTCTTCTTCTTCTTCTTCTTCTTCTTCTTCTTCTTCTTCTTCTTCTTCTTCTTCCCAATTCTTCTTCTTCTTCGCAATTCTTCTTCTTCTTCGCAATTTTTCCCTTTCGCAATTTTTCTTCTTTTTCTTCGCAATTCTTCCTCTTCGCAATTCTTCTTCTTCTTCTTCGCAATTCTTCTTCCTTCTTCTTCTTCTTCTTCTTCTTTTCTTCTTTCTTCTTCTTCTTCTTCTTCTTCTTCTTCTTCTTCTTCTTCTTCTTCTTCTTCGCAATTCTTCTTCTTCTCCTTCTTCTTCTTCTTCCTTTGCAAATTTTCTTCTTGTGACAGAGACAGAGAGACAGATATAGAAACAGACAGGGAGGGAGAAAGAGATACAGAAAGAGAGGGGGTAGGCAGAGACAGAGTCAGACAAACAGACACACAGAGACATGCAGACAGAAAAAGAGAGATACAGAGTGTATTTTAAAATTATTATTTAAGTAACTCTACTCTGAAGTCCAGTTTGTATCTAGAGTTTTTCACCGGTGGGGGTGGTGGGTTAGGGGTAGGGGTATGGGGTTCTCAGTATTAATAGCATCACCACTTTCTGGAAATTCTGTGCTAGGAATTTACTCCCTCTCTCTGTCTTTCTCTCTCTCTCCCTCTCTCTGTCTTTCTCTCTCTATTTTTTTCTCTGTCTCTATCTCTCTGTCCCTGTCTCTCTGTCTCTGTTTACCTTCTCTGCCTCTCTCTGTCTATGTTTGTCTTTATGTATGTATGTCTGTCTCTGTCTCTCTCTCACTCATCAATAAAGTAGATGAAGCTTGACTGTATGGTTCCAGTCTACTTAATGAATCCAGAGCACACTCACTCTGGGTAGGAGCCGGCCGGAGTCTGAAAACATCCCTATGT
Source organism: Rapana venosa (assembly GCA_028751875.1). Taxonomy (NCBI): domain Eukaryota; kingdom Metazoa; phylum Mollusca; class Gastropoda; order Neogastropoda; family Muricidae; genus Rapana; species Rapana venosa. The sequence continues at coordinate 46,408,585 of CM054148.1, read as the reverse complement.
CTCTTATAGGATTCGAACCCGCGACCCTTCCAGTCCGTAACCCAAGGTGCTAACCACTGCGCCATGGTGGCTGCTGAGACAGACAGATTTTCAGGCTCATACTTTTAATGGCAGTCCATTGTACAGGAAAGTCACTGCAAAAGGCATTCTCCCCATTCTTTCCAAAAGGAGCTGTCTTTATAGTCATGTGTGTGTGTGTGTGTGTGTGTGTGTGTGTGTGTGTGTGTGTGTGTGTGTGTGTGTTG
>CM054148.1:46400840-46403340 GCA_028751875.1 Rapana venosa | reverse complement strand
TCTTCCTTTCTTTTTCTCCTCCTCCTCTTCCTTTTCTTTTCCTCTCCTCCTCTTCCTCTCTCTCCCTCCTCCTCTTCTTCCTCTTTTTTCTTTCCTCTCTCCTCTCCCTCTTTCTTCTTCCTCTCTTCTCTTCCCTCCCTTTCTTCTTCTCCTCCTCCTCCTCTTCCTCTTTCTTCTTCTCCTCTCTCTCCTCTTCTTCTTCCTCCTCCTCCTCTTCCTCTTTTTTTTCTTCCCCTCCTCTCTTCTCTTCTTCTCCTCCTCTCCTCTTCTCTTTCTCTTCCTCCTCCTTCCCTTTTTCTCTCCTCCTTCCCTATCTTCCTCTTCTCTTCTTCCTCCTCCTCCTCTTCCTCTTTCTTCTCCTCCTCCTCTCCTCTCTCTCTCCTCCTCCTTTCCTCTTTCTCCTCCTCCTCCTTCTTCTCCTCCTCCTTCCTCTTTCCTCTTTCTTCTTCCCCTCCTCTTCTCCTTTTTCTTCTCCTCCTCTCCTCTTCCTCTTTCTTCTTCTCCTCCTCTCCTCTTCCTCTTTCCTTCTTCTCTCTCCCTCCTCCTCTTCCTCTTTCTTCTTCTCCTCCTCCTCCTCTTCCCTTCTTCTTCTTCTCCTCCCTCCTCTCTCTTTCTTCTTCTCCTCCTCCTCCTCTTCCTCTCTTTCTTCCTCTTTCTTCCTTCTCTCTCTCCTCTTCCTCTTTCTTCTTCTCCTCCTCCTCCTCTTCCTCTTTCTTCTTCTCCTCCTCCTCCTCTTCTTCTTTCTTCTCCCCCCTCCTCCTCTTCTTTTCTCTCCTCCTCCTCTTCCTCTTTCTTCTTCTCCCTCCTCCTCTTCCTTTTTCTCCTCCCTCCTTTCCTCTTCCTTCTTTCTTCTCCTCTTCCTCTTTCTTCTTCCCTCCTCTTTCTTCTTCTTCTTCTTCTCTTCCTTTTTCTTTTTCTCCTCCTCTTCATTCTTCTTGTCCTCCTCCTTCTCTGTCTCTTTATTTTTCTCCTCCTCCTTCTAATCTTCCTAGTTTCCCTCATTCCCCCATTTTGTCTGTGCTCTGTGTTTCGATCTGCAACATCTTTGATTATATGGTGCACGAGATTGTTTTTAATTTTTAAGTAAATCACACACAAACACACACACGCGCACGCACGCACGGGCGCACTCACGTACAACACACACACACACACACGCACACACACCAGTACTCTAATAATTATTTCAGAAAAGTACAAGTCCATGCAAAGCAAAAATGAACACATTTTGTCTGAACCATCGTTACTGTTGGACATTGTGTTAGGATTGATAAGAAGTCCGATAATTCAGTTGTTTTTTTTTTTTTTTTTTTTTTTGCTGCCTCATCTTCTGACGACCCCGTCCTACTGTTCCCACGCCGCTCATTCCAATCTCCCCGCCACAGCCACACCCAGATTCGTTATGTCTCATCCTCAGGGTCGGAAGTCCATAGGGAGCCCATCACTATCAGGCCGCCGTGGGGCCACCAGTCAGAGGGGCCCTGCACTGCTGCTGGGTCACTTTGGTGGTGTTCAGTGGTGTCTGTTCTGAGCTAACATACGCAGGACACCACCTACTAAGCCCCCTACTAACGACAGTATTAGCTCAGTCGCGGAGCCAGACTGAGTGAGTTGCCCACCCCAGGTGGCAACCACAACAACGTCCCTCCAACGACCGTCCCCCGCGAACCTCCAACCCCAAAGGCTTTGACACAAACTCACCACAGGCACAGAAGTGTACGGGCAAACCGAATCTGAGGCCACCATGAGACCAGAGAATTCGGACCACCGAATCAGAGGCTTTTTTTTTTTTTTAATGCATGATGATCAATGACAATGAGGATGACGTAATGATGCTGCTGTGGAAGTGCATATGCTTTGAGACTACTTGACAGGGTTGTACTCTACGCTTACTATCATAATGTATCCCGGCGTCAACCGGGCCCGAGAGATACAGACACCTGCAGTGTTGGTCAGGTAATTTGAGCAACACTCTCAAACTCGCATCCGTTAAGTGGATAAAGCTCGACTGTGTGGTCCCAGTCTTCCCACTGAGCCCACAGCACACTCACTCTGGGTAGGAGCCGGCCGGAGTCCGAAAAATCCCTATGACTCTTATGGGATTCGAACCCGCGACCTTCCAGTCCGTAACCCAAGGCGCTAACCACTGCGCCATGGCGGCTGGTCCGATAATTCAGTTTTTGTAGTAGGTTAAAGTTAGTTTTTAAGTACTGTTATTTGACACTTTTTTGTTATTGTTTGCATTCTCTTGTTTATATTACTTTTCCCCGTCTAAAATCACTAAATGTGAATATACGTTAAACTGAAGATCACTAACTCACACACACACACACACACACACACGCGCGTACACACACACACACACACACACACACACACACACACACACACACACACACACACACACACTCACACATACACACACAGAGATACATACACACGGAGACTGGTTGTAAAAAAAAGAAAAAGCACACGACTGCTTACTCATTATCCAGGGTAT
>CM054148.1:46390840-46393340 GCA_028751875.1 Rapana venosa | reverse complement strand
GTTTCAGTCAACCTGACAAGTAATGGAGAGAAAGACAGAAAGACAGACATACAGACAGACAAACAGAAAATCAGAAAGACAGAGCGACAACTTCCCAATACCACCACCACCACATCCAACAACAACAACAACAGCAATAACAAATATAGCGTTTCAGTCAACCTGAAAAGTTACGTAGCGAAAAACAGACATACAGACAGACAGACACAGACAGACAAATAAACAGAGAATCTAAATCACCAAGTAGTGAATAGACCTGAAACAAAACAAAACAAAGAAACATACAGAGAATCAGAAAGACAGAGAGACAACTAGTCACCACCACCACCACTACCCCCCTCCCCCCCACCACCACCACCAACAACATCAACAACAACAACAACAACAAACAGAACAACAGAGACAGCGGGACAAACAAGGGGAAGGGATTCTGTCAGCCTGACACGTGTTAAGTCGCCTTGCCTTGCCCAAGATCAGCTTGAAAGTCCACATGTCAACATTTTTTCCCCCGCCATCTTTCTTTCTCTCCCTAACCTCCTTCCCTCTTCTCCTTCCCCTCACCCCCCCCCCCCCCCTCGCCAACTCATCCTCTCGCTCTTCATTTCAGAACCTTTGAATATTTATGGACCCTAGTGCTAGATCAGATGGATTGGTGTGAGAGAACATCTCTTTGTCTTCGTTTTTTCTTCTCTCTGTGTGTTTGTTTATTTGTTGGTTTGTTGGTTTGTTGGCCTGTCTGTCTCTCTTCTATTCTGTCTATAATAAAGATCTCCCTGTCTCTCTTTCTCTGTGTGTCTGTATCTCTCTGTATCTCTCTAAATCATTATTTGTTTGTGCATTTGTTTTGCCACTGATATGAATGAACTCACTGTTCCATCCTGAGCCCAACAAATGTATTGTGGTCCAAGGCCAATGTACATTAAATCATTTCAGAGTTTCAGAGAGTTTCAGAGTTTCTGTCTCTGTCAGTCTCTCTGCCTCTCTGTATGTCTCTCTGTCCCTGTTTCTCTGTCTCTTTCTGTCTGTCTGTGTGTCTCTTTGTATCTGTCTCTGTCTGTTTCTCTCTCTGTCTAGCTCCCCCCCTCCTGTCCCCCCTCTCTCTCCTTATTGAAATCTGAAATAAAATCAAACACAGCAACCACCATACCAACGACAACAGCAACAACAACAAAACTTTTTCATTTGTAGTAACCCATCAACAACAACGACAACAGCAACAACAACAACAAAACATTTTTCATTTGTTTTATGTTTGTCCGTCGTGTCCGACGACGATGACCTCCAAAACAGCAGAGGAGGCAGCTGCTGTTTTGGAAACTGGGCAGAAATTTGATTATAGTGGAGATGCCTTGCCCACAGTACATCCCCACTCTCTCGGCCAAGTGGGCATAAAGACAGTCAGCGTTGGAGATGTTCTCCAAAGGCCATCTAGCCCCCAGAGCTGCAGCACATAAGGACTGTGCGAGTCAAGCCTCCTAGTCAGAGAGTCATAGTCAATCACTAAAGACTAAGCTGTAAAGTGGAATTCCATGAGTGGGAAAGAAAGCCACTGGTCATACAGCCTCTCACTTTGCTGTTGCCCCAAGAACTGTGATAAACCCCAAACCCGTCAACAACGATAACAGCAACAACAACAACAAAACATTTTTCATGTGTAGTAACCCATCAACAACGACAACAGCAACAACAACAACAACAAAATATTTTTCATGTGTATTAACCCGTTACTAGCCACCTCACCAACCAACCATCATTTCGTTCTCTGCTTGCAGACGAAACGTCGTACCGGTCGGGGCAGCGGAAGCAGCATCAGCAGCAGCAGAGCGCCAGAGTGGTGTCCCTTTTCACCTCATTGACTTTGTTCCTCTGGAGGTTACGGTGGTCGTGAAAACCCATATGAGCAGCGTCGTTGGTCATCGAACACAGCATCCTTCATCCTTTGTAAAATCCGGACAATTGCCATCTCTTCTTTTTGGTGTTGGTCACTGGAGTTATCTTCCAGTGGCGGTTACGATCGCGCGGGCTGGATAGGGAGGGTTGTGATTGGTGTAACATGAAGTCATGTGACTTACTTTGCATATAATCTCGTGTCCAGGATCACGTGGGATGAATGGGGGAGGGTTGTGATTGGTTTATTTTATGAAGTCACGTGACTTATCTTACATATACTATTTTGTCCCTTATCACGTGGGATAGATGGGGAGGGTTGTGATTGGTTTATTTTATGAAGTCACGTGACTTATCTTACATATACTATTTTGTCCCTTATCACGTGGGATAGATGGGGAGGGTTGTGATTGGTTTATTTTATGAAGTCACGTGACTTATCTTACATTATACTATTTTGTCCCTTATCACGTGGGATAGATGGGGAGGGTTGTGATTGGTTTATTTTATGAAGTCATTTGACTTATCTTACATATACTATTTTGTCCCTTATCTTGTGGGATAGATGGGGAGGGTTGTGATTGGTTTATTTTATGAAGTCACGTGACTTATC
>CM054148.1:46350840-46385840 GCA_028751875.1 Rapana venosa | reverse complement strand
AGCTGGGTGAACTGGGGGAACTGTACTGAAGCCAAGGCGCGAAAACGGTCACCCATCCAATTGGTAACCACGCTCGACGCTGCTTCACTTGGCTGGGGGAAAGCGAGTGCTCCGACCACTGAGCTATCCCGTCCCCAATTGGCAAAATACAGTGAGGTAAAACAAGTGCAGGTAACCAGTTACAGCCTCATTCCCATCATAAACATGATTTTTGTCCAAGATTCAAAAACAATACAAATTCACTACAATATAAAACTTTGAAGGCAGCATTTGGGGAATACTTGAGTAAGGACCATGCCTTTGGCCTGACCTGACTCGAGTTTCGGCTCCTGGTTGAGCACTCTTCAGAGGTCCCGGCAGTGCTTGAAACCGCACTCATCCTCTGTGGTACCGAACAGCAAGACACCATCAATAATTCAGGTGTCTATTGCTGCCCTAAGAATAGTAATAATAATAATGATAATAATGTATGGAATTTATAAAGCGCTGAATCTTGTGAAGCAACAAATCAAAGCGCTCAGATGACCTTTATTATATCGAGGATAATGTAATAAGCACTCATGTACTTTTTATTTTACATTTAGTCCCCGTGTGTATGCGGTTTTGTAAATTTTGTCATCTGTTCCCATCGGCACACAATGGCCTACTCTTTCGAAAAGCGGATAAGTAGATAACTATTCTTGTGGTCTACCACTGCTGCCAGCAAGAGATGGAAATAGAAAGAGAAGGAAAATATCTTAAAATAATAGTGGTGGAAAAGAGTATATGAAAATAAGTGGCTAACGACTCTGTGTGCCTTATGGTCTTTAGGGATCCATTTTCCTTCCAAAAGGATGCAAGGGAGATCATACAGTCTGTGTCCAGCCAATGGGTCTGTTTTAGCTGGATAGCTATGTTAACCTGAACATTGTCAGACACTTTTAGAGTGTTGATACAGGCAGAAGAAGTTGAAAATAAATGACCTTCAATTGGATCTCAGAAGAGATTTTATTTCCCACTTCACCAATATATATACCGTAAAGTACCGAGTATTAGCCCATAACATTGTAAACGCCCACCCCCCACTTTGGAGCAAAATCCGTGCAAAGGGTGAAGTACCGAGTAAAAGCCCACCCCCCACTTTTGCATGGCTAAAACCCCCCAAAAAACCTCACACACACACACACACACACACGCACACACACACACACACACACCACACACACACACACACACACATGCGTTGGACGGGACGTCATCATCAAGGCCTTCCTCAGGTGCGGTGTGTCCAATGTCCTGGATGGCAGCGAGGATGATCAGACTCTGGAGTGGTTCCCCCAGGAGATCGGGGTGGCACTTCCTCACGACGATAACGCCGCCGCTGCTGCTGCTGCCGAGGAGAGCGCAAGCGATGTCAGTCTGACTAGTGATGAAGAATCACCTGCTTCAGAGTCTGATGAAGCAATGTAGACAGTTGACGATTTTTGTTGAAAGTTTCAAGCTGTTTTGTTTTTCAATTCAGGTTTCAAGTTCAAATTCAAGTTTTTAAAGTTTTTTTTAAAAGTTGTTTTAGAATAAAAGCCGGTTTTGTTGAATAGACATGCTTTCAATGTCTTCATTTACGAGTGATGGTATGTAAGCCTTACGTATGTCTGTGAGTTTAACAAGTTTATAATAAACAAAATATCTTCATGCTGCTTCACATTTGCTTTAGTTTGAACAAACATAACATTTTCATACCAGATGGTATCGTATATGAATCATGTCTCCATTACAATGAAGAATATGTTCGTGCAAAGGGTGAAGTACCGAGTATAAGCCCACCCCCCACTTTTGTCCGAAATTCGTGCAGAGGGGGGGTGGGCTTATACTCGGCACTTTACGGTATATATATGTATATATATATATGTATATATATATATATATATATATATATATATTCACTTCTGCAACTACAAAATAACGATTTGGTGACTAACGTGAAAATGGCGACATAGCTGATATTGACTTCGTTTCTATAACTACGCACATACAGATTAGGCGATTTAAGTGACGTTTTGGACCTTGGGGGGTTTAAACTGTATTCCACAAAGGACAAGCAAAACTCCAGAGACGCTCGTGGAAAAATCAATCTCCACACGCAGTGAAAAACCCTAATGGCATTTTGATGATGTGGGGGAAGAGAACACTCCACTGGTTTAAATGTCTTTTGTACAGGTGGGGTAATGGCATGGGATGGTGGGGGTAAATGATCGCGAACACGTGTGTGTGTGTGTGTGTGTGTGTGTGTGGGAGTGTGTGTGGGTTGTGTGTGTATGTGTGTTTGAGTGTGTCGTGTTTGAATGAGGGATGTGTGTTTGTGTGAAGGGGTGTGTTTGTTATGTGTGTTTATGTGTGTGTGTGGTGTGTGCGCTGTACGGGTGTGCTTGCATGCTATTTGCTGCCGTGGGGTTTGTTCAAGCTGGCTCTAGTAATAAATACTTACTATTATATAAAATGAAGACACGATTATGAAACAAATTCCTCAGTGGAAATGAATGCTTAAGATAGAACGTTACACTCTTTCGAATCAGCGACGGGGAAGAGGGTATATTTTGACTGTTCTTAATATAATCGGGACGGGGATTACTCAGTTGGTTAGAGCACTCGCTTCTCGCCCAGCAAGCTGTTGCAGCATTGAGTAGTGGGTTACCATTGGATGGGTGACGTTTGCTCACGCCTTGTGCTTCAGTACAGTCCACCAGCTCCCACAGCTTAAATGGGTACCTGCCCTCTTTAGGGTCAGGGAAGGTAAAGCAGCGAGGGAGAGGAGATGGGCGCCGCCCTCAATATGCTGGGCCTCTTTGCCTTTTTATATGGGACACTTTACCTTTTACCAACATAAGATAGGCAATATATAATTGAAAATCAGAGTTAGAATTCATCCGATAATGTCATGCATCACATGTCCATACAGCTAAATAGTATAATACAGTAAAAATATGTGGTTAGAGTGTCTTCATAACCTATTAGGTCGTTGGGGAAGAGATGTCGAAGACTAATCTTCTCCAGGGTCAGCATATTGTAGAGCAACGCCACTCGTTTTTTCGTACTTCACTACCGAATGAGGACATGGTACCACCATAACAGTTGGGTGAAACTGCGGGGACTGTACTAAACCAGGGCACAGAAACAGTCTGTTACCATTCGACTGGTAACCATGCTCGATGTCTGCTGATCTTAGCTCGGGGAAAGCGAGTGCTCTGACCATTTAGATATTCCGTCCACATAACAGAACATAATAAACATGTGTTAGGGGAGCTACCTCGTGTTCTACAGGACAACAGTAAAGGGTCAGTTATTTTTGTCATCAAAACAGTTTGTCAAATGTTGTCTTTGTTTTTCTGTTTTCTGTTTGCTTCAGTCAAGATGTTAGTATTTAAAATCCAAACAGTTGTGTCATGCTGTTTACTGTTATCTTGTCTACTCACTAACAAAGAAGATTATTGCACCATTCAACAATAATTTCATGGACGCAAAATTCACTTTCATCTTCACCTTCATCTATCCTGTAGTCTTGTAGCCCGTCAGGGAACCACTGAAGATTGTGCAACCAGCTTCCTCCACTCCCAAGACACAGAACTACTGAGGCAAATAACGGAGACAAGCTTTCGTTGTAAGTCATATTTTCCACACATAGATTCCTGTCAACTGTTTTACTGTACTGTACTTGCTCTTTATTCTGCGCGTGCTATCTCAACGTTCTAGGAAAGTAAAGCTGCAACTTTTTTTGGTTTGTTTCTTTATAACTGTTTGTTCTTTGGTTTGTTTTGCTGTCATTTTGTGAAAATCCCTTGATTGCAAGCAGAGATTTCCCTGGAGTTTCAGAAGTTAATGGATCGTTTATCTCAAGACTTCGGTTGTTGTTGTTTTTCTGCCTGCCTGCCTGCCTCCCTGTCTGCCTGTCTGTCTGTCTGCCTGCTTGCTTGTCTGTTTGGCTGGTTAGCTGTAAGCCCTCATGCATCTGTAGGTCTTTGTTCGTGGCTGATATTTTGAAACAGATCCAAAACCCCGCCCGGGTTAACCCCCGCGCGCGCATACACAACATGCGCGGCACACACAACCACAGACTACACTTCATCACCACCCCACACACAACACAGCACGCACTGACGCACGCACGCGCGCACTCCACACATACTCACACACGCACGCACGCACCAGGCGACACACACACGCACGACACAACACATAACTCACCCACGCCACGCATCGTTCGCATGGCGACAAGCAGCACGTACACACTCGGCGCGCCTTATGTGCCACCGTGCCCCCATTCGCGCGCGCATGTGACGGGATATGAAGGATGATTAGACCAAACACTTCAAAAACACATACACAAACCACACGCAGCGCCGTGTGTTACGCCACAGGTTACACACACACACCAACACACACACACACACACACACACCACACTCCACCACACACACACCTATGCGACAATCTTGCGAACCTCCACACTACACAAACCTAAAATTAAATTCACCCCTCCACACCCAAACATTCACAAACACTCACCCCCACTCGCGCCGGCAACACACACACACAAACACACACACACACACACACACACAACCAAAACCACACACACTCACACACACACACACACAACACACACACACACAGAGAGGCGCGCGCAATCGTACAAACCTGCACACAATCGGTGGATCGGTGGTTTAGAGGGTAAAAAGTGTCTAGAATGGCGAAATATCTGGGTCGGGGAAGTGTGCGGGGTTCATATCCCCGTTTGGACCGTATACTTTCACCCCTTCCTTTTTGAACCATGTGTGCGGTGGTCTGGCGCTAGTCTTTCGGATGAGACGAATAAACTGAGGTCCGTTGGTTACAATACTTTTTTTGCGCACGTAAAAGAACCCACGGCACGGACAAACAGATAGTTGTCCTGGCAACATTTATAGAAAAAAGCCACTCTGATAGGAAAACCAAATTACAGTTGAAAGACTGGAAAAAACCAGTTGGGTGCTCTTGTGGCGACGGGCTCTGGCCCGGGAAGGACAGCCTTCATTTCACGCAGAGAATTCTGCGTGATTAAAGTGTATAAATAAATAATAATTGAATTTAAACTACAACACATACCCTCATCCCCACCTCACACAGCCCCTTACCCTGCACAACACACACAACCTACACACACACACACACACACACACACACACTCACCGCACACACACACACAAAACATACTTACATGAGTGCTATATTCATTATCCTCGATATAAAGAATAAATAAAGAATAAATAATAAAATGAAATAAATAATAAATACATACACACAAGCACACACACACGCACACACACAAAACACAACACACACACAAACACAACAACACACACACTAAACAACACACACCACACACACACACACCACTCGCACACACACCTCAACACACCAGACGGGCCATGCACAGTAGCGATCTCACTGAAGATACTTTTAAAGAAATTGTATGCCTTTTATGAAAGCTATACGATCTTTGGCTGACATTTTCGTCAGTCGTTTTTTGTTTTTCGTTTATTTTTTTCACAAAGTCGGTGATTGCAGTTCGGATATGATGGCTCTGAATAGGTTATAGCCGAAAAAAGGTTTTTTCCACCCCTCTATGTTTTTCTCCGTGGGGATTCCGGGGGGTGGGGAATGGGGGCAGGGAGGAGGAGGGGTATGTGTGTAGCATAACTGCATCCCGGCTTCCTGTAACATTTCTGTGCTAGAATCTCTCTATTTTTTTATTATCCTCTCTTTTGTTTCTGCCCATGCTCCCTCTTTTGACCCTGTCACCTTTTCCTTGTCTAAGTTCTCTTTGGTTGGTCATTCCACGCTCTTTTTTTATGGAAGACTTAAAACGAAAACATTTCTCTCCCACGTCTATGTCTTGATGAGCTGGGCCTGACTTGTCTGGCGGGCTTTTTTTTAGCGGCAGCGGCAACCCATTTTTGCTCATATATAAAACAACACAACGGTTGCAGTTCTGAAGGAGTTTGACTAACAAGGAATAATATTGCTGTGTACGTTTGATGTTATGGTCACCTCAGTTTTAGATTTCTGTATATGTCTGTGCTGTGATTAGTTAGTTCAAGACCTTTTTGATTAGAAAATTAGTGAAGTGGGTGTTTCGTTGAGGAACTTTATGATGACCATACCCTAGTTGGCATCTTACCCAGTCGTGATTGGCCAATATCAGCTCAAGAAGGTTTAAGTCGGTGGTATTCTGGCGTATGCTCTAGCTCAGACAGACACTATCGAACAAAAAAATATGGTCGGATGAAACTATATTACCAAGTTACGTGTAGGAAGCACACAGCGCATCTTGCGCAAAATACACCCCCCCCAGGGGTTTAGAACCCATTTCCACTTTTCAAAAGAGTTGGCTATTGTGTAATCGGTTGGAACGGATGACAAACATTTTACGATAACTGCATACACACGGAGTTTGAATGCAAAATGTGCTGAATGCTAAATCCATTTTCCTCGATTATAAAGACAATAAAAAAAAAAAACAACGCAAAATTAAATCCAGCAGCTGTGCGGGATTTTCTGGCCAATGGACTTGAGGCAGTCTGATCATTATTAAGTTCCCTGTGGGACTTCTAACCTTTGAGGATGTGCCATGACCGAATCTAAAGGCTTGAATGATGCAGTGGGATTGAAATTGAGCGGCGTCGGGAGCAGTGAGAGAAAGAGAAATCACAGATGAGTGATGACAGTATAAAAATCTAACACAACTGGTTAAAACCAAAAACCATAAATCCCTAAGCTTTCGGATAGTAGAGGACTTCTCGTTTATGCAACAAGTTCTGTTTCGGAAAGAAACAGGCGATAACATTTAGAGAGAGATAACATGTAACTGGCGTGGGTGGAAGTGGGAGGGTATCAGATTCCATTCTGTCTCTTTCAAACGAATCATTCGAATTACAATTCGCTTTAACCAGAAAATGAACAAAACATAGAAAAAGCCGAAGCTAAAGTGGTTAAGACCATTGGACGTTTATTTATATAATCATGAAGTGTGTGTTCGAATTTCAGTGAATTCTATTGATTAAGTTTGAAAATGTTTTCTCGTCTTTATGTCAAATTCAAGTGAACACCTATCAAGCTCTTTACTACCCTTCTTTGTATATATTGATATTTATTTATATATCTATATTTATATATCTATATATATTATATTTATATATATATAGATAATTTATATTTATATATATATATATATATACACGCAGAAGTGCAAGATATGCTATTATAAATCATGTCATTCATGTCACAGTTCAATGAGTTACAGACATACAAACATCTCTACATCTTCCCCAAGTCATGATGCAACAATGCATTGTAGGCAGAAAAAAAAAAACCGTACATAGGCAATACCTACATGCGGTGAACCTCAGAGCTCTAGCTGCAGGAATGAAACATAATCTCAAAGTGCAGCTCAAACACTGATGTATTTACGACATGTGAGAAAAGGACAACTGACCTGGTTTCCATGTCTTTCTCTAGGATGTGTATTGAATAGGCATGTGGTTAGCTAAATATTGCGACTACACCCCACCCCTTCCCCCATTGGAACATACTGCTTGCATGCACACCCACCAATGCAGGACATGTACACACAAGCACATAGAAATATAAATAAAAAGTCAACTAACTCCATGACCGCCCCTTCTGTGCAGTATATGAGGACCGTAGGGAAAGGGAAAATCAAGAAGCAAGTTGTCTACCCTGTTGTACATATAATATTCTTCTCTCCACTCCCCCCACTTCTCTCGCTTCCTTTCTCTCTCTCCCTATTCTACATATTCACGTCAATTGAGTTTGACTGCATGCATAGGTATTGTTCAAAAGTTCTACATAAAGTTTACGAGGTAAATAATAAAATTCATTTTTATGCCTCTTCCATTTTCTGCCCTCAAAGTGTATTGTGGCCTAAGGCCTTATGTTACATTACACTAAATTTCACGAGTTCTAGTTCAGAGCTCCCTCTCTCTTCTCTCTCTTTCTCTCTCTCTCTCTCTCTCTTCTCTCTCTCCTCTCTCTCTCTCTCTCTCTCTCTTCTCTCCTCCCTTTTTTTTTTTTTTTTTCCTTTTCTCTCTCTCCTCTCTCTCTCTCTCTCTCCATAGATCCAATTGAACTACTATGACAATTTAAACACTTATCTGTAAACTCTCAGTAATACAGGATTATCAATCAATGACTGACTCACTCAAATTTAATGTTCAATCAATCAATCAAATAATTACATTACATATCCAATTTCTTGAGATAATAAAGTCTTTGCGAATTCGAGTTTAATACCATACCAATTAATCTATTCAGTCAATCAGTGAATCATTTGGTCTGACTAGGCCACTGTTTTTATCAATAGTGGGAATTGAAAGAGATATCCTACATATGCCGGTGACCTTGAGATGGCCTACTATTAGCAGACTATCTGTAGACTTCTGGACCCTGAGGATGCGTCATGACAAACCAAACTTTGGTGATGCTGAGAGTTTTAATCATTAATGAGCGGTGTGGAAGCGGTAAGACGGGAGGATTAAAGAAAATTATATGGTAAAAAAAATCCAAAACGACCGTAAGCCAAGCCAAAAAAATCAAAAAAATCAGAGAAGATGACTTTTTGTTTTAATGAAACAATTTCTTGTTTCTGCAATATCAAAGCGTAAACATTTAGAGAAAGGGATAAATGTAACCTAGGGGTATCAGTTTCATTCTGTTTTGCATCACAAAGTTGTTTTTAAATTAATCTCACTAAGAAAGGGACACCAACACACAACCCCCCCCCCCCCCCCCCCCCCCCCCCCCCCCCCCCCCCCCCCCCCCCCCACCCCCCCCACCCCCCCCCCCCCCCCCCCCCCCCCCCCCCCCCCCCCCCCCCCCCCCCCCCCCCCCCCCCCCCCCCCCCCCCCCCACCCCCCCCCCCCCCCCTCCCCCAATAACAAAAACAATCCGAAAAAAGCCCTAGCCAAGTGGCTACCCTCCCCCCGAGATATGACTTTATCCTTTGGGTCAATAAAGTCGTGGATTTGAGTCTCGGTTGACATTATTATGGAATCGTGTTGTTGATTTGCTATTTTTGTTGTTGTTGTTTGTTGTTGTTGTCATCGTCATTGTCATAGTCGTTGTTGTTGTGTGTTCCCCAGCTAAACACTCTGGGGGCCACCCAGAATGTGTGCACTCTGACTCACTCATCCAATTGGGAATCAAGGTGAGATTGGAATTGCACACTGAATAGAAAGTTCGCGTTTATGACTGTTTTTAAGCACTAGCATATAAGCAGCCATACATGGATTTCCAGAGGTCTTTTTTTCTCTTTGTAAGTGTTTGTGCTTTAAGTACTGCGTTTTTGACTAGTTGTTATGACTAGAGCTTTTCATTGCTAAGGGCAATTCTTACACAACATTTTACAACATAACAATATTTTAGTGCAGGCCTTGGCAATTAGCTGACATCAATGACTGACACAGCCCTCGGCCAGCTTTTAACAAATGAAAGGCTGGGATTTTTTTAATCTCCCAGTTCAGCTACAAAGTGCAAACCTGACCATGTCTTGTTTCCTCTCGTGTATATACACTTCCAGAACACGGGTTATGCACATTAAAAATCCTGTCAAACAAGTCAGCGTTGGATGTGTTACAGAACCAAAAGCATACCCAGCATACATACATGAAAACAAAGTGCAGCTACTTTCGTTGTAGGCAAAAAACAGTCGACTACACATTAAGATCTCACCATTTGTGAACCCCATAGGTCTAGCCCAGGAATGAAAACAAAATCCTAAAGTGCATCTCAAACCACTGATGGTATTTTAATGACACGGGAGAACAGGACACTGACCTGGTTTCCATGTCTTCTCTAGAGACATGTATTGGCATAGGATGGTGAAGCTAAATGATAGCAACCTCCCCCCCCACCTTCCCATGGAAACTTAAAGCTTGCATGCACAACACGCAGACAGCAGTACTACACGCACATTGAAATTATAAAAAACACAATAACTCCATGACCTCCCTTGCTGTGCAGTGATGAGACATGAGGGTAAACATCTGGAGAAGCAGTTGCCTGCCCTGATGTACATCGATATCTTCTGCTGACTCTTGTTTATTTATTTATTTTTATTCAAGGTATGTGGTATGAAGGCAGACAAGTATTATTAGACACTGAAATGCATAGCCAAAAAGGTCATCTCTTCATTTGCCTTGCTGTGTTTTATATTTTACTGTTATTCATGTGATTTTCCTTCTGTTTAGAACTTGTTGGTAATATGAAATTTTTTGATAAACGGTTTTTTGCCAATATTTGTAGTTGCATCTTAATTTTTGTATTCGGTGTTTTTTCCTTGTGGTTTTTTTAGGTGGTAATGCACATTTTGTTGTTCCTTTGTGCATTGTTCTTTCTCTCTCTCTCTCTCTCTCTCTCTCTATCTCTCTACTCTCTCTCTCTCTCTCTCTCTTCTCCTCTCTCTCTCTCTCTCTTCTCTCTCTCTCTTTTCTCTCTCTCTCTCTCTCTACTCTCTCTTCTCTCTCTCTCTCTCTCTCTCTCTCTCTCTCTCTCTCTCTCTCTCTTGTTTCCATCAATCACTGATCACTTTACTCATTCAAACAATATATAAATTAAAATACATACATATACAGATACTTGAGATAATAAAGTATTTGAAATTCTAATTTATCTCAATCAATTATAAAATCAGTAATCAATCAAAAACTGTTGACAACCACGGATATTGTTAACAATAGTAGGATTAGTAAGTGTTTGCTACATTGTTAGTTCTAAACAGCACCCTTCAACTCACGACAAAGGGATTTAGCTGCAGTGTCAGGGAATCTGCTGTGGTGTCCCTTGTATGTGGTGGCCTCGACTTCTCTGTCACTGACCAACTGCTTTCTGATCATTCTGCCATTCTTTTCTTCCTTAACATTGCAAAACCTATAAAAAAGAAGAAGTGCATTACCCGTCGTAACCTAAGGCTATTAATTCAATTTTCTTTTTCCAAGCGCTGAACCCCTTCACAAATCCGAAGACATGACACTTCTAAACACTATAACGCATTCTCACCCAAACTGTTGAGGCATGCCCTCCCATGCCCTATTTGTGATAGGTTTTACCCTTGGACCCCCTGATACCCTGGTGGCAAAGCGAAAAACGCCGACAACTAAACGGAGGCGAAAAAAAAAACTAAATAAACAAACGCTCTTTCAAAAAACAAACCAAAAAGTAAAAACCTTTAATCCCTCAGCCAAGACAAATAACTCTGCTAAAGTTTAAGCAACATCCATGAAATCTCTTTTTTCCCTCATTTCAACTCTTTTTTGGATCTGCTAAAACAAGCCCTTGCCTACTGTTCACATACTCTAAACTTCCTGATATATTTTTTTCGTTTTTTTTCGACAAAGCCCGAAACATTCGCCGTGGCAATCCCTTCCAACCTGTACCCCCTGTCCCCAATTCAGGGCATCTCTCCTCCCTTTCACCAAGAAGGGAGGAAGAAACAGGAAATTCTAAATGAAATGCCCAAAAAAATCTTTAATCTTGATCCATCCTGTTTCTCTTTTTCCAAAGGGCCCTTCCGAAGTTTAACCAACTACACAAAGATTGAAAAATAAAATCCCCTTTTTCGGGAATTTTTCCTTCAAAACTCAAACGCAAAGTTAACCTCTACTAAAAAAAGCACGCCCTGACCAAAATCTGAAAAATTAAGACCTGTTTCAAAACCTACTTTCATCCCCAAAGCCTTGAAAAAGAGTTCTAAAACAACTCAACACCTCTTCATTCAAATAGTCTCCTTCCCGCTTTTCGTCTGCCTATCGCGTCAACCACAGACGGAAACCCCCCAAATCCATACTTTAAAACGCTTCTAAACGCTTTGACTCGGGGAAATCTTCTTCTCATCTTCTCGACTTATGGGCAGCATTTGACACTATAGATCACTTATCCTTTCCCCCTTTAAAAAAAAAAACGTTCGGTGTTAGGGCCACCCCTTAGGGTTTTTGTTTTCCCTCACTGATCGTTTAGCAGTCTCGTAATAAAAAATTAATAAATTCCGTAAAAAGAAGGGGGTTTCCCACAAGGATAGTTCTGGCCCTGTTCTGTTCACTCTCTCACTTTTTCCCTTCATACATAATAAACCGTCACCAATAAAACCATCATTCTACCGATGACTTAGTTCAAAGCAGTGACACTCCTAAATTCCCTTTCTTCTTGAAAAATATGTCACTTTGCCTTCAGGACATTCAAAGGGGTGATACAAAACAAGTTACAGTTAAATGCGAAAAAAACCGAAGCCTATTTGGGGAACCAAAAAAACCTTTTTCCATCACAATGATTCAATAGATTTTGGCAGTAATCTTTCCGTATCCAGGCATTTAAAGTACTAGGTGTTGTTTTAAAAAAACCCACTCTCTATGCAAAGTTCTCCCCAGCCCTCCATCCTGCTCATCAAAAACGACGTATAAATGCAATCCAAAAGTACCTTTCCATGATGCAAATCAAATTGCACATTCTATTTTTTCCGTCGGGGACTATTGTAATTCTCTTTTTGGCTGCCGCATCACTATCCACCCCCTTAAAACGCTAAAAACTCTGCAGCTCGTTTAGTCCTCAAAAAAAAAAATCTGGCATATTACCCCATCCTGCATCTCTCCACTGGTTCCCCGTCCCACAGGAGTAAAGTAAAAGATCAGACCTTTTTAAAAAATGTTCCACAAAACAGCACCCTCTACCTCTGTGAATGTCTTCACCTGTCACTCCTCGTTCCCCCCCGCTCTGCTCAGATCCCTTGTGCTTACGAATCCCAATTTAACCAACCCACTGTTGGCCGTCGCTTTTTTTTTTCTGGTCGATAAATTTGGGAATTCCCTCCCTCTTCCCCCTTTGTAAAAAGCCTATTAGACAGTTTTTAAACCAGCCTAAAAAACATCCCTATTTAAAACCTAAATTTTTCCCTCTTGTTTCATTCATGTCGTCCCTGCCTTGAAACCCAAAAAATTCCATCACCCTGCTGTTTGTAAAACCCTGTGTGTGTGTGTGTGTGGTGTGTGTGGGTGTGTGTGTGGTGTGGGGTGTGTGTTGGGTTGTAAAATTTGAATTTGTTTTTAGAATATTGTTATTCATTTTTGGGTTGTTTGGTGGGAGCAGATTAAATGGAAGCGTTTGATTTGTAATTGCAAGATTAGGCTTTTAAATTCCATATTATTATTTTTATTATTATTACTTTATACCCCTCGTAGACTTTAAACCAAAAGGGGTGCGCCCATGAAAAAAAAGTTTGGCTAATGCGATAGTTTTAAAAATGAGCATGCGGAAGCAGTGAGACGGATGGAAACAGAAAATGCCAGAAAAAAGACAGAAACCCTTTAAAACTTTTTGAGAGGTAAATTTTTCCTTTTTTACTCAAAAAATGTTTGCTGGAATAAAAAGGGGTGTAAAGAAGAGGTGTAAGAAAGGGAAACCTAACTTGGGGGGAATAGTTCATTCTGTAAAAACCAAATGTTGTTTCAAATAATATTTTTTAGCTCTAAAAGTACTGTTCAAACCCAAAAAAAGGGCATTCAGCAAAAAGGACAACAAAAAAAAGAGAAAACCAAAAATATAGCCAAGTGGTGAAGGCCTTTGACTTCAATCTATGGGTCATAAATTTTGTGGATTCAATCTAGTGAATTTAAGGGTTTTGGGGGGGATTTTTTTTTTTTTCCCAGGGACCTTAAAATGCAAACCTGTCCCTACTTAATTATGTCATTTATCCTCCAAATATAAAGCATACTTTAAAAAACCGTCATTCATGGTGACGTTCAATGTTTTACAGAAACAAAGCATACCCTGCATAAACCCCTAAAAAATGCAGTCCCTTTCTTGTGGCAAAAAACCGTCCCTACACGAAAAATCCCCTTTGGGTGCCTAAAGCTCTAGCCAGGAAAAAAAACAAAATTCAAAGTGCAGCTCAAACCACGATGGATTTAACGACAGGGGAAAAAGAACTGACCGGTTCTTTCTTTTTAGAGACGGTTTTGGCATAGGAGGGGGAAGCTAAATGATAGGACCCCCCCCCCCCCCCTTTTTCCCCCATGGAAACATATGCTTACATGCACCCCAAATGCAGACATGTACACACACAAATAAAAATATTAAAAAAAGTCCAACTAACCCATTCCCCCCCTCTGTGCAGTAATGAGCCCGTCAGGGAAAAAAATTAAAAAGAAAGTTGTTACCTGTGTACATCTAATAATCTTCCTCCACCCCCCCCCCCCCCCCCCCACTTCTCTCGCCCCTTTCTCTCTCCCCTTTTCTACATTTTCAAGAATTTAAAGTTGCTGCATGCCAGGGTATTTTTTTTTAAAAGTTCTACTAAAGTTTACAAAAAAAATTTTAAACTCCTTTTTCTTGCCCTTCCAGTTTGCCCTCAAAGGTATTGTCCCTAAGGGCTATGTACATTCACAATTTCAGAGTTCATATTTCAGAGCTTCCTCTCTCTCTCCTCTCCTCTTTCTCTTCGCTCTCTTCCTAAACCCAATTGAAATACTTCCAAAACAGCCCTTATTGTAACTCTCAGAAATAAAGTTATCTTTAGATGACTCAAAAAATTTTAAATGTCAATCGATCAAAAAAACACATAATACTACCCAATTACTTGAGATAAAAAAGTATTTGGAATTTGAGATTAAACCAACCAAATTTAATTGCTCAGTCAATCATTTAAATCAATGGTTGACTGGCCAATGTTGTTATAAAATAGGGGGAATTGAAGAGATTCCTTTATATGTGGTGACCTTGAATGGCACTTTTAGCGATCTCTGTAATTCAAACCTGAGGAGCGGATGACAAACTTAAGTTTGGCTGTTTCTGAAGGTTAAACCATTAAGGGCGGTGTGAAAGCATAAGAGGGGGGGATTAAAAGAAAATTTATATGGTAAAAAAAAATCATAAAACCATAACAAGACAAAAAGAAAAAAAATCAAGAAGATGCTTTTTGTTTTAATGAAAAAATTTCCGTTTCGGAAATATCAAAGCGTAAACATTTAGAGAAAAGGATAAATGAACCCTAGGGATATATTTTCATACTGTTGTCAAAAAAGTTTTTTTTACTTTAAATTTCCCTAAGAAAGAAAAAGAAAAAAAAAAATCAAAAAAACCCCATATCCAAGGTAAAGCATTGGAATTTAACCCTTTGGGGTCGGTGAAGTCGGGGATTTGAGTCTCGGTGATTTCTAATGAACTTGTTCTGGTTTTGTTGTTGTTGTTGTTATCATCCTGTGTAGCGTTGTTGTTTTGTTGGTTTTCCCCAGCTTAAAACCCCTTGGGGCCAAACCCAAATGTGTGCACTTGATCACTCTCCCACTTGTGAATCAAAGTGGTTTGGGAAATTGTACACTAAATAGAAAGTTCGCGTTTATGACTTTTTTTTAAGAAAACTCACCATTGGGTAGCCATACATCAAATTTCAGAGTATTTTTTCTCCTTTAAAGGGTAGTCGGGTTTGTTATGAAAAGATTTTGTCGTACTAAAGGAAATCTTAACAAACATTTTACAACATAAAAAATTTTTATGGGGCCTTGGAAATTTAAAAAGGGCATAAAATGACTAACACAGTCCTTGGCCGCTTCTAAACACGAAAGGTTGGGGTT
Organism: Rapana venosa; assembly: GCA_028751875.1. NCBI lineage: Eukaryota > Metazoa > Mollusca > Gastropoda > Neogastropoda > Muricidae > Rapana > Rapana venosa. Next base: position 46,370,190 of record CM054148.1, on the reverse strand, counting down.
TTTTTAAATCTCCCGATCAGCTCAAAGTGCAAACCTGACCTGTCTTTTTTCCCTCTTTTTATATCACTTCAGAACCCCCTTTTTTAGACATTAAAAACCCCTGTCAACATGTCAGTGTTTGATGTGTTAGGGAAAAAAAAAGCATCCCCAGCTACCCCTAAAAACAAGTCAGCTACCTTCATTGTAGGCAAAAAAACAGTCGACTATGAAATAAAATCCCCATGGGAACCTAAGCTTAGCCAAAGGGAAAAAGAAAAAAATCCCAAAGTGCAGCTAAAACCCCGGGTTGTTTTTTAACACAGGGGGAAAACGGACATGCCTGGTTCCCCTGTTTCTCTAGAGACGGTTTTTTTGGATGGGGAAGTGAAGCTAAATGATAGCCCCCCCCCTCTCTTCCCATGGAAACATATGCGCGCTGCAAAATCCACGCACACATGCACACACCCCAACACAAGAAAAATAAATAAAAAAAAATACTCCATGTCACCCCCTTTCGTGCGTAAGAACTTTCGGGGTTTCCCAAAGCAAGTTTCTCCCCTGATTTAAATTTCTGTTCTGCTACATTTTCTTTCTATTTTTTTCCTTTTTTTTTTTTAAAAGTTTGGTGATTGAATGTTTTGGGTTTTTTCCCAAAAAGGTCCCCTCTTCCTTTAGCTTGCGTGTTTTATATTGCCTCATGTAAAGGTTTTTCCATCTGAAAAAATTTGTTTGCAAACCTAAAATTGGGTGTGTGTTTTTTTTTTTAAAACATAAGGCATTTTGTTACCTGCGTCCAAGTGTTGTGTTTGTGTAGTTTTTTTTGTGTGGTTTTGTGTGGTACTGCGTTTTGGGCTGTGGATATGTAAGCTCTCTCTGTCTTTTCTGTCTTTTTTTGCTGTCTTCTGTCTCTCTCTCTCTCTCTCTTTTCCTCTCTTTTCTTTCTCTCTCCCCTCTCTCTCTCTCTCTCTCTTCTCCTCTCTCCTCTCTCTCTCTCTCTCTCTCTTCTCTCTCTTCTCCTGTTTGCTTTTTGGAAAAAAAAGTGAGTGGGTTAAGTTTTTGTCTCCCTTGTCATTTTTTTTTTGTTTATGACATGTTGTTTTTTTTATCTGTGTATTTAATGCGCTCGTCTGTCTGCCTGTCTACTGTCTGTCTGTCGGTAGTCTCTCTCTCTCTCTTTCTCTCTCTCTTCTCTCCCTTTTCTCTCTCTCTCCATTGAAGGAAATTGCGTTTGGGGGTATGGTCTTTTTTCTCTGTTTCTAGGTGTCGTATCTTTTTCTCTATTCGGGCCTCTTTTTGTGTTGGTCTAACTCATGTCGGTCTTTTTGTATGCCTTTTGTCTGTCTTTTTTTATCCCTTTTGTCTCTTGTTTGTCCTTTTGCTGTCTCCCTTTTTCTTCTTGTCCTCTCTGTGTCTCTGTCTGTCCTGTCTCTGTCTCTGTCTTGTCTCTTTTTTGGGGCTGGGGAAGAAGTCAAACTTATTGTGCCCCTTGCAATTATCAATCAATCAAAACAATCAATCAATTTTGCGACTTCGCCGCTATTGTATCAACATGTAACGAAAAATTCGTTCCCGTGTACCCTTGCTCAGAACAGGGACCACTAAATCACCACCCAAAAAGATCCGTAGCGTGCAGGGCCCGTTGGGAGGGGCCTTTTTGGTGCCCTACCTTGTTTTCTTTCCCTTTTGGAGTCCTTACCCCCAAAAACTCACCACAAGCTAAACTCGGTGATGGAGGGGATTAAAAAGAGCGGGGGGAACAGCAGGGGCTGGCAGGAAGGTAACAAAAGTGACATTAAAAAAAAAAAACAAACCCAAAAAAAAAGAAACCCCCCCCCCGCTCCCACCCCCCCCTCCTCCCCTAAAACTTCGGGGAAGATTTCGTTTTATGAAACAATTTTTCCTTTTTGGGGAAAAAAAAAAAAGCTTGAAGCAAATGTGGTAAAAAAGGAAATTTAAACCCCGGGGGGTATCGAAATTTATTCTGTCAAACACAAAATCGTTGGATTTAAATTTATTTAAAAAAAAGAATTAACAAAACAAAAAACCCTAGTCAGGTTTCAGAAAATTTTATTTCAATTATAGCTCCCTAAAGTTACCGGTTCCAAATTTTGGCATGGTCAAGTGTATTAAACCTGAATTTTTACAATCCTTAGATCATTTTGATTTGGGTACCCCTCAGTGCCTTTTCCCCTTTTTGATAACACTGCTGTTACATATGCACGAATTATTTTGTAATTCAGCCAGCGTTGGTACTTATTTTCACACGAATATTCACAAACATACATCCCCGAAAAAGGAAACAGTACCTTCTGATGGTAACAACGATCGATACGCACAATCTCACCCTTGGAAAAACCCGAAGCTTTGTCAAAGGGGCTTAAAAAAAAAGTCCCAAAAAAAAGCCCCGAAGAACAGTGGTAGTTGATCAATGGAAGAAACAGGCCTTGACCCTTTTGAATGGAGAAGTTTAAAATGATAACAAACCCCCTTTCCCCCCGGAAAATAATATGTTTTTCCTTGCGTAATGCCTAACAATGCAATGGGAAAAAAAAAACCCCCACTAAAACCAATTATGGGCTTCGCGCGTAAAGAACCATCACAGAAAATCTTTAGTGGGTTATCTGCCCCGATTAAATTTACGATCTTCTGCCGCCCTTTTTTTTAAACATTTTTTTTTGTTTTTCATTTAGATTGGGAAGAAGGAGCAGGGTGTATGGCCTGAACGCTAAGCCCAAAGGTCATCTTTCCTTAAACCCTTTCCCTGTCTTTATTTTTCCCCAGTTGGGGTTTTTTTTCTTGAAAAATTGTTTTTGAATCGCAATTTTTTTTTTTGTTTATAATTTTTGGGGATCATTTGTTTTGTAACCTTCGTTCCATTGTGATTGTGTACATTATCCTTTGTGTTTTTTATTTGTCTTGTGGAATTTGTGTCGTGTTGTGTGTTTTGGGTGCATTTTTGGCCCTTTTGTACTTTTTTTCGTGCGTAACTTCTCTCTCTCTCATTCCCTTTGTCCATCTCTCCTCAACACACACACCACAAACAACCACACTACACTCCACGCCATACAAAAGCCCACACCACACAAAACTCACAAAATACCCCCACAAAAAACCTCTCTACTAACACAAACACAACACAAACACCCCACACACAACACATTCCCCCCTACACAACACCCACACCACACAACACACACATTTCCCCCCCACCAAACCACACAAACCCCAAACATACACGCACTATTTTCCCCACACACAACATTCCCTCCCCCCCACCCCCCCACACTTTACACACTAAAAGCTAACCCTTTGGGGCTCACATTGTGCAAGCAAACAAGAAACCTAGGGATCCTTCGCTAAGGATCTCTCCCCCTTCCTCTTCACGTAACCATATTTTTTGTGGGCAAAAGGCTTAAAGGGGGGAAGCTGTTGTCCTTTTTTTCAGTTTTACTTTCCTCTTTAAAGGTTTTAATTACAAACGGTTTTATTGAAGAAATGATATCTGAAACAAACCTTTGTATATATTCGTCACAGATGACACACCGGCAAAGAAGGTAGGGGGAGAGAGAGAGGAGAGGAAAAGGGGGGAGAGAGAGAGGAGGAGAGAGAGAGAGAGATACATAACGAAATTTTTTTTTCTGAGGGGTAATAATAAAATAAAAACTTTTTTAATCCAGTCCCCGAAAAGAAAGAAAGAAAGAAAGGAAGTAAGTAAACGACAAAATTTTAAACAAAAATGAATCATAAGTCCAATAAACATCACCCTTCTCATCGTCGTCATCAAACCCCATCATCATCCAATGTCATCAGAGAGAGAAGGGGGGGGGAGAGAGGAGAGAGAGAGAAGAGGGAGGGGGGAAGAGAGATGGAGAGAGAGAGAGAGATGAGGAGAGAGAGAGAGGGGGGGGGGGTGAGGGGGAAAGGGGGGGGGGGGGGGGAAAAAAGCTGAAAGGTTTTTTAAATGGTTTTCCCCTTCCAAGGGGCAGTGGGGGGGGAGTGGGCACAAAAAATTATTTTAGAAACCGAAAGAAGTAACAACAGCCGAAAATGAACATCTTGACTGGATTCCCTTCATGGTCTTGAGTTTTCACAGGATTCAATGATATTGTACAAACAAACGTGTATTTGAATGAGGAAGTTCACACTGTTGGGGGTTGTAGGGAGTCAACACACGTCACAACACATCTTAGTACAAATATTTCCTTTTTTTCCCAGTGAGGGGTTAAAAGAGTGTCCTGTGTCATTCCCGGCGCCACAGATGGAATTTTCTGTCGATTTGTTTGAAGTTCCCTTGAGGTACTCAAAAACACAGCCTGCAGTTATTCTGTCTCGAGATTCACTTGCATCACGTAATTTTCACTTTTTTATTTTTTCTTTTATATCGAGGGTCATGGGAAAAAGCACCCATGCATTTTTACATCCCTTTCCCCGTGTGTATCGGTTTTTTCTTTGTATTGTTCCCACCGGCAAAATGGCCCACCCCTTTCGAAAAAAAAGGAAAAGGGTTTTTAAAGTATGCGTAAAAATGTTCCCGCGTTGTTCGCACACGGGCCCGGTTTATTTTATCATCCGAAGAGAGAGGGTGAGAGAGGAAAAGAGTGAAGAGAAAGAGAGAGGCAGACAGAGGACAGAGAAAGAGGAGACAGAGAAGAGAGAGAGAAAGAGGGAGCCTTATAAGAAAAAAATCATAAGAATTGTTTAATGGGTAGAACGAATAGAAGCAATTAAAAAACTCCCAAAACGCTTTGGTTTTTAAAATTTTTGGGGCATGTAAAAAAAGCCCGTTAAAAATTGCTGTAAAATTTTAAAATGAAAAAAACAAAAAAACCCTTTATAGCTTTTAGTTGTGTGTGTTGTTTTGTGTTTGTGGTGTGTGTGTGTGTGTGTTTTGGTTTTTTTTAAAATCTTTTTTTGCTCTCTTTAGAATGAAAATAACAGATGATTGCGTGCCCCTTTTACATCTCTGTGCACATGGGAAAAAAAACGGAGAATTATCATAAATCAAAAATGCCGGGCTTTTTTTGTTTTTCTTAAATCTGCTTTAAGTAAAATTTTTTTTTTTTTGCTGCTATCAAATGGGATTCTTTTGGCATTTTTGTTTGTTTAGTTAATGGTATGCAAAAAGGGATGGTTATGGTGTTGCGTGTGCGTGCGTGGGTTTTGTAGTTGTTTTAGTGTAGTAGTATAGTTGTAGTATCAGAATGGGAGTTTTGTTTGTGTGTTGTTGTTGCTGTTGTAGTTGTAATAGTAGTAGTATAGTGTAGTTGTAGATTTTTTTTTTTAGTAGTAGTATAGTGAGTAATAATATAGTAGAGTATAGTTAGTTAGGAGGTGCACACCCGGGGATTAAAAAATCACCCCTTTTTCCCTTTTGTTTTTCTTTTTTGACTCTTATAGCAACCGGGACGTATAACTCCACATAAAATAAAAACCCCCTTTTTGTAAAGCACCTCTGCCAAACTAGTGATTTTAAACAAATTTGGGGGTTTGAATTTTTTTTTCAATTTTTTTAGCAAAACACGTACCCCTCATCCCCTTTTCGTCTGCTACTTCCTTAGGAAAAATGCTGCGCGGGGTCAATGCTGTAGGGGCTACAACAAACCCATTTGATGGTTATTTTCCCAATTTCTCGTGACTACCTGGGTTTTCTTTGTCCTAATCCCAAAAAAAAAGTGCACAGTAAATTTTTTCATGTTTAAAAAAAATGGGAAATCACCAACATTTTTTTTCCCCTCCACTCTATAAAGATACTTTTCCCCCAAAATTAAAACCGGTGGCGGCCTTTTTTTTTCTTGGTCCATTCTCCTGCTTTTGCCCAGAGAGATTTAAAGGTAAAGTTTCTCCCGTTTTGAAATTTAAAGCACTGGGCCTGACTTTTCAAGTGCGTAAATGCAGGAACGGTGTTTTGTCACATGACAGGGGCCTAAGTGGCGTCTGGTGGTGGACAGGGGGGAAAAGGAGGAGGGGGGGAGGGAAGAAGAAAAGGAAAAGGAAGAAGAAGAAGAGAAGAAAAGAAAAAGGAGGAGGGATGGAAGGGGGGAAAAAGGAGGAGGAGGAGAAGGAGGGGGAGAAGAAAAAGAAGAAGAGAAGAAGAAGAAGAAGAAGAAGAAAAATTTTAGGAGGAAAGAAAAAAGAAGAAGAAAAAAGAAGAAGAAGAAGAAGAAATAGGAGGGAAGAAGAAGAAGAAGGAGAAAAGGTAGAAAAGAAGAAGAAGAAAAAAGAAGAAAAGAAGAAGAAAAGGAGGAGGGGGAGGGGGGAGGAGGGGGGGGGATGGAGGATACAAATTTTAAAATATTTTTATTTGTTTTTTTACTTTTTGATTGTTTGTTTGTTGTTTTTTGTTTTCGTTTTGAGGTCTGCCCGACATGTGCTTCTCTGTTTTATTTTAGAAAGAAGAAGCACCGCAAGTACATTGTTTAAAATCATTCTTAATGTTAGTTCTTCTTTGTTTTTTTTTTCGAAAGTAGGGCGTCGGGAAAAGTAAACATTTCGGAATTTTTTTTTGTCCAAAAAAATGCGCCAAAGTCGAGAAATTTAGAGATTTTAAGCCTAAGGCAAAAATAAACGACCTCTTTGCTGCAAAAAAAAAACGGCCTTTATCTCTTCCTATCCAAACATGGATGGACACTTTTGATATATTATTCCTTTTAATTCTTTGTTTTAACATTTTGCTGTGTTGATTTTTGATTGGCTACATCAATGAAATGGGGTAGCAAATCCTTCTAGACTAATCGGGGACCAAGAGAAAAATACTTTCTAGAAAGGAGGAATGTGGTTGTTAACATCATCTGATCGTTTTAAAAAGGGAAAGTGCTAAAGTGAGAATTTGGGTGTAAAAATGAAATAGATGTTTGTGTTAGTTCCTTGATTGTCCTGTACTTCATTCACACGCCCCTCATTCCTTTTTCCACTCCCGTTTTGTTTCAAATTGTCTAGTGCATTCTCAGGGAAGCCTAATGGAAGCATCTGAACAGGCGCTGTGAGGGCCCCCAACTTTAAAAGACCCGGCCCCTGCTGTGGGTCCTTTGGGCCCCTCAGTAGGTTTTCTGAGTTGTTTTATAGGATCGTTATGTGATAGGTACATTATGAGACACTAATACCCTTTAAATTTTAAAACATAAGACACACACCCATAATATCTAATATTTTTAATTTTATATAAAGAGAGAGAGAAATACATAAAATATATATATATTATATATATATATAATATTAAAATTAATAAAAAATATATATATATATACAATATAAAATATATTTATGTGTATAAAGTGATAGATTGATAGATGACAGATAGATAGGCAGAAAGAAAGAAAGAAGGAAAAAAAAGCAGATAATAGATGTAGATAATTTAAATTAGAAGATAAAAAGTAGATAGATGATTAGCAATCTTGCAGTTGGGTTTCTCTAACCTTTATTTTTTTAACTTTTCCCCAAAAACGCGCGCGCGCGCATTGGTGGGTGTGTTTGTGGTGTGTGGTTTTGTGTGTTTCTTAATTTTAAGGGCTTTACGAACAATTATAAACTTGTTATCACAACACAAACACACACACACACAACCACACCACACAACACACCACACACACCACAACACCCACACAAAAAAATAAATTTTATATATATATATATTATATTATATTTATTATTATTTATATAATTTTTTTTTATATAATATTTTTATAATACAATATATGTTTGCTTTTTTAAAATTTTATTTTCCTTTAACTTATGTAAATGAAACATGACAATTCAAAAAAGTGGTTAAAAAGAAAGAATTGTGAAAGAAAGCAGAAGAGAAAGAAAGGAAGAAAGAAAGAACGAGAGAGAGAGAGAGAGAGAGAGAGAGAGAGAGAGAGAGAGAGAGAGAGAGAGAGAGAGAGAGAGAGAGAGAGAGAGAAAGAGAGAGAGAGACAGTCAGAAAGAAAGAAACAAAGAAACAAAGAAACAAAGAGTAAGAGAGGGGAATAAAGAAAGAAAAAAGAAAGAAAGAAAAAAGAAAAAAAAGAAAGAAAGAAAAGCAAATAGGGGTTAGAGAACAGACAGCACAATACGGAAGAAACTTTAAAAAAACACCCGATAAATAAAAAAGAAAACTGATGAGAGAGAGACAGAGAGACAGCGTGACAGAGAGACAGACAGAACACACCATAAATACCATGAAAGAAGCAAAAAGAAAACAAACCCAGTCTGGTAAAGCTCTCTAAAGCTGGCGGAAATTGGATCTGTCTTTTCCTGTAAGCTTTCATCAGTATGCTTCTAATGAAACAAGAATCACTTCATGATTACTTTTACTTTTCTGACCTTTTCAAAGCAATTATTCTTCCTACAAACCTTGTCTTTCTCTGAAAATTGCAATCTTATGCCATGTTCAGTCATTTAACTTTGTTTCCTCCCAGAGAATGAATGATGCTCACTTTTATGCTGGAGAAAAGAAACAAGCTTTGAAATAGATCTGTTTGATTTTGAAGTTTAAAGAAGGGATTTTTAAAGAAACCAAACAGACAAATACAGAAAACCCCTAGGCCTATTACTGTCATTAAAATTATAAATCAGAGTTTTGAAGAATTGTATAAAATGTCGTTTGAGTGCAACACGTATGCATCAGAAAGTATCAAGTGCTGAGAATTCGAATTGTTTACGAGTTAGATATTTATTAATAAGATGTTTTTAAAGCAAAATACAGATGGTCCTGCATACCTATGTATAAGGTAAAGTTAGACAGACACACATATAGACAAAATACGAGACGTGTACCTACCTACCTACCTACCTATCTACCTGGCTGCCTGCCTACCTATTACCTACCTATCTATCTATCGAACTACCTACCTACCTTTCCCGCTAGTTACCACTTACCTACCTACCTACCTACCTACCCACCTAGCTACCTAACTACATACCTACCTGCCTATCAACCTACCTACCTACCTAACTACCTACCTACCTACCTACGTAACTACATACCTACCTACCTACCTCCCTCCCCCCTCCCTCCCTCCCTACCAACCAGCCTCCCTCTTCCCTCCCTCCCTATCTACCTATCTCCCTACCTACCTGCCTACCTACCAACCAACCTTTCTCCTCCCTCCCTCCATACTACCAACCAACCGACCAACTCACCTCCCTCCCTCCCTCCCTCCCTCCCTCCCTACCTACCTACCTGCATGCATGAAAAATTGTATCAGAATAGAGAGACCTAATACACTTCTGGACAACCCCGAGCCCAGACATCGCAAGAAAAGAATTTAGTTTAAGCAAGAAAACAAATCTTATATAAAACACCCAACCCACTCGAAACGAAAACAATAATATGAAACTTACTGCAACATCCTCTCAATTATTAAACAAAAAGCGAAACAAACAAACAAAAAACACCAACAAAGAAAACGAACAAAGCAAACAGGTATTCAAGAAGTTTAGTAGACATCATTTTCTGAATTAAAATGTATCCCTGAAGTCGACATGCGGCTACCTTATTGATGAGGAAAAAACGGTCGCATACGTATATTATACACACAAATATGACTATGACTGAACCTCGAAGCTGTGAATGATGAACGAAAGAAAAGGAAAAAGCAACAACTTCCTTGCTTCCTTGCTTACTTCTTACTTACTGACTGACTGTTTGACTGACTGACTGACTGACTCACTGACTGACTGACTGACTGACTTACTGACTGACTGACTGACTGACTGACTTTACTTTGTGTGTGTGTGTGTGTGTGTGTGTGTGTGTGTGTGTGGTGTGTGTGTGTGTGTGTGTGTGTATGTGTATCTGTGTGTTTACTAGTCAATAGTCTTTATACAATTTATTGTGTTCATATATTGGTGCGTGTGTATGGATGCGCACATGTGCGCGTGCGTGTGTGAGCACGCGCGTGCATGCACGCGTAAATAATAAGTCCATATGTCTTTTCCAATCAATGATGTTGCTTTGTGGTTTTTTGTGGGTTTTTTTGTTTTTACAACATTTTATTCCTACATTGGCGTGTGTGGGTATGTGTTTTTATGTGTATGTGTGCGTGCACATGCCGTGCGAGCGTGTGTGTGCGCGCGCCTGGGTTTGTATGTGGGTGATATATATATATATATATATATATATATATATATATATATATATATATATATATATATAGACATTTTCCAAACCAAATGTCTGAAAAGGATCTTCAAGATCCAATGGCAAGAACACATTTCCAACAAGACAGTCTTGGAAATAGCAGGAGCAGAAAAAATCAGCCAGAAGATTAGAAGACGGAGAAGGAACTGGATCGGACATGTCCTAAGAAAGGACAGGAGTGACGACTGTGCTGTTGCCCTCGGATGGACACCTGAAGGGAGAAGGAAAAGGGGACGCCCAAAAACAACATGGCGACGAATGGTAGAAGTAGAGCGGAACGGCGCAGGCTGGAGCACGTGGAACGCCGCACGACGCACAGCTGCAGACCGGAACCAGTGGAGGAATGATGTTCAAGCCTTGTGTGCCTCCTGGCACAGAGAGAATTAAGCATTAAGGTCAAGGTAAGGTATATATAGTTAAGCTGTCTTGGAATGTTCATAACAATCTGAATTAAATTTTTCCTGTGTCTTTTCAGATAACTATAAGTATCAATCTGCCTGTCAGTATTGTAATTGCCCTTGATGGGATGATAAAAGTGTTTTTGATTTGACTTGACTTGACTTTCCCTTCCGCTTGTACCGGTGGGCGTGGTGGGGAAATACATGGTCTGTCTGTCTGTCTGTCTGTCATTTCATTTCATTTATACCACTTTAAGTCACGAGACTTCTCTGCGTGAAATTTGGGCTGCTCTCCCCGGGGAGAGCGCGTCACCACAAGAGCAGCGCCACCTTCTTTTCTTTTTGGTCTGCAACTGTATTTGTTTCCCTATCAGAGTGGCTTTTTTCTAAGAATTTTGCCAGAGACAACTCTCTTGTTGCCGTGGGTTCTTTTACGTGCGCTGAATAATTTTGTGTAACACACGGGACCTCGGTTTATCGTCTCATCCGAAAGACTAGCGCCCAGACCACCACTCGTGGTCTAATGGATGGGGAAAAAGTTTCGGGCCCAAACGGGATTTGAACCACCGCACACTTCCGGCCCGGACTTTTCGCATTCTAGACAGGCGCGTGTAACCTCTAGACCACCGATCCACCTGTCAACAGCACGGCAAGAGGGTGGCCTGGAGAGGGACAGACATCTCGTGGGCTCTGAGTGGGTCTGTCTGTCTGTCTGTCTGTCTGTCTGCCACGGAGTCGCTCCATCGTCGTGTTGGTCTTCCTCTGGCTCTCCAGCCAGAGTATCTGCTGTTGTATGCCTGAAGAGCTGGTTGGTTTGGGGGACATAGTGTGTGCGAGGTGTCCGAACCACTTGATTCTCTGTTGTTTAATGTGTCGTAGGACTGGTGTTGCTCCTACCATGTCTCTTATCGCCTCATTTCCGATCTTGTCTCGCCTGGTCTGATTTATTGAACAACAACAACACTTTAAATCAAATATTGCGCACTCACAACAGACAGCTTTCATTATTTTCTAATAATAATTAATAACAAAACACAGGCTTGCTGTTATTGTTGTTATTTTTTTCAACATTGCGTTGTATAATAATAATAATAATAATAATGTATGGAATTTATATAGCGCTGAATCTTGTAAAGCAACAAATCAAAGCGCTCAGATTTTATTTCATACCACTTTTAAGTTGAAATTCGGGCTGCTCTCCCCGGGGAGAGCGGGAGAACGCGTCGCCACTAAGCGCTGCGCCACCCTTTCACCCTTTTTTTTTTTTTTTTTTTCTGCAGCTGCATTTGTTTCCCTATCAGAGTGGCTTTTTTCTAAGAATTTTGCCAGGGACAACTCTCTTGTTGCCGTGGGTTTTTTTTACGTGCGCTAAATAATTACGTGTAACACACGGGACCTCGGTTTATCGTCTCATCCGAAAGACTAGCGCCCAGACCACCACTCATGGTCTAATGGATGGGGGAAAAATTTCCGGTCCAAACGGGGTACGAACCGCCGCACACTTCAGACCCAAAAAGAGAACAGTATGTCTGTTATGACATGCTGAAATGTCACTAGGGCAGTGATTCTCAACTCTATGCAGATCATATAATTTTCAGAGAGAATACAATTTTTGGCCAGCGATGTCTTAAATATTCAGTCATTCTCCCACAATAAAAGGAGGATTATTGAAAAAAAAATAGAAGAAGATAAAAAGAAATGGATTTTGCATGAAAAGAAGCAGAAACCAGAAAACAGGGAACATGCAAAACAAGAAAAAGTCAGAAGAATAAACGTTGAAAAAGAGAGAAAGAATACGTAAGACGAAAACGTAAAATAAGAAAGAAAAGAAAAACAAACAGAAGGAAAAGAAGAAAAATAGCAAGGAAAGAAAATATAGAGAACAGAAAAGAAAAAGTAAACTAAACAAAATAGAAAAAAAAGACAGGAACAAAAAGAAAGGAAAGAACACCGAAAAGGGAAAAATAAAAAGGAAAAACAATTCACACAAAATGTATATATGGAAACACGACAAAAACAGTAAAAAAAACATACATTGATGAAAAATAAGAGAGACAGAGAGAGACAGAGAGACAGACAGGGAGAGAGAGAGACAGAAAGACAGACAGAAAGACAGAGATACCGACAGAGCCAGAGAGACAGAAAGAGATAGAGACAGACAGACAGAGAGAGACAGAGATAGAAAGACACAGAGAGAGAGGATTAAAGTTTTTTTAAAAAGAGACACTCAACACAACATGAAAATTTTCTTACACTTACTAAACATGATGACAGAGACAAGTTATATAAGCCCCCTCTATAAAAATGTAAAAAAAACAATGTCCATGAAACGTTATAATCTCTACTCAACAGTGCCTTAAATGAGTTGACAGCAGATTTCACACTGTATCCATCAAGAAAGAAAGACAGAAAATACTGACAGCTATGTTCCATGCCCATGCAGACAATTTTGTTTACAGAGCATAATGCGATTTCTGTGCAATCCAGATTGAAGCACACGTGAGATTTCCTACTTTTCTTGGTCAACATGGCGTTGTACATTAAACAGTGAACAGTGCATCAGTTACGACATGACAAAATGTCACTAGGGCAATGATTCTCGAATCTATGCAGAAAATAAAATTTACTTAGAGAGAATTCAATTTTTGTCCAGCGTTGTCTGAAATATTTGGTCAACCTCCAACAATAAAAGGAGGGTTATTTGAAAAAAAGAGAAAAAAGAAAAACAGACATGACGTACGCATGAAAAGGAGCAGAAACCAGAAAAAAGGGAAAATACCAGACAAGAAAAGTCAGAAGAATAAACGTTGGAATAAGTAAAAGGAAACATGGAACAAAAAGCAAAGCAAAATAACAAAGAAAAGAAGAATTAAAAAAAAAACAGAAAAGAAAATATGAAGAAAGAAAAAAAGTAAACAAAGCAAAATAGAAAAAGAAAAGAGAAAAGAATGCCGACAGGTACAACAGAAAGAAAAGAATACATACACAATATAACAAAAAACGACAGAAAAATGAAAGAAAGACAACAACTTATTAAAAAAATAATAACAAAAAAAAGGACGAGAGAGAGAGAGAGAGAGAGAGAGAGAGAGAGAGAGAGAGAGAGACAGAGACAGAGAGAGAGAGATAGGCAGAGAGAGAGAACACTGAACAGTGAAAAGTTTTATTGTACTTCGGCCTTAGGCCACTATACAAAACATGTTTCGGGCAAAGGGTAGGTATAGATCACAGCAGCTGACGTTATATTCATTTCGCATTCCCACTTCTGCAAGCATACAGAATCACACTTCTAGTCTTCTAGTTATCATCATCCCCATCATATTCTTCAGCATTTACATCATCATCGCTATCAGCACCTTCATTTTTCTATAGCAGCAGCTGCAGCAAGAATATCAACATAACCATCATTACTTTCATCAACTATGTCATCATCATCATGTTTGTGATGGTGAGAGAGAGAGAGAGAGGAGAGAGAGAGAGAGAGAGAGAGAGAGAGAGAGAGAGAGAGAGAGAGAAAAGAGAGAGAGAGAGAGAAAGAGAGAGAGAGAGAGAGGGTGTAAAGTAATAAACAAGAAACTGAATACAACATGACTGTTTTCTTACACTTATTAAACTTGGTAACAGAGACAAAAATGTAAGCCCCCCTATACAAATATCAAAACAATTTTCCATGGAAAAAACACAAGCATTTCTCAATAGTGCATTAAATAACTTTACAACAGACTTCACTCTGTGTCCTTCAATCAATAAATAAATAAAAAAAGACAACAAATGCACCATGTCCTTGTGAAAACTTCCTTTATAGGACATAATTTGATTTCTGTGAAATCCAGATTGACGCCCACATGTGATTTGAAGTAAGGGATGACGATGTTGATGGATGGAAGAGGAGAGGCAGAATAAACACTTCAGAAAGACAAATACGCAGCGGTGGGAAGAATAAGCGAGCTGGAAGAGAAAATAGAAGGAAGAGGAGAAGAAAAAAAAAGAATAAACTGGAACAAAAATGAAAACAGTGTCTTAAGGAGATAAGAAAAAATCAAAGAGAGTGAGACTAAAACTTATACACACACATACGCACAGACGCATGCACACACGCGCGCGGACACACACACACACACACACACACACACACACACACACACACACACACACAACACACACAACACAACACACACACACACACACACACACACACACACACACACACACACACACACACACACACACACACAGAGCAAACGCAGAATAATTCGGAAGGAGAGAAAATCGCAACAAAATCGGTAAGTATTAGACGGGGGAAAACAGGTGTATTAAGTCATAGCAGCGTTTAGGGGTATGTGAAAGACAGAAAGATTTATTGAGTGAGCGTGAGTGGGAGAGAGAGAGAGAGAGAGAGAGAGAGGAGAGAGAGAGAGAGAGAGAGAGAGAGAGAGAGAGAGAGAGAGAGAGAGAGAGAGAGAGAGAGAGAGAGAGAGCGAGCGAGAGAGAGAGAGAGAGTGAGAGAGAGAGAGAGAGAGAGGGAGAGAGAGAGAGAGAGAGAGAGAGAGAGAGAGAGAGAGAGAGAGAGAGAGAGAGAGAGCGAGCGAGAGAGAGAGAGAGAGAGTGAGAGAGAGAGAGAGAGCGAGCGAGAGAGAGAGAGAGAGAGAGAGAGAGAGAGAGAGAGAGAGCGAGCGAGAGAGAGAGAGAGAGTGAGAGAGCGAGAGAGAGAGAGAAAGAAAGAGAGAAAGAGAGCGCGCGCAAGAGAGAGAGAGAGCGAGAGAGAGAGAGAGAGGGAGAGAGAGAGAGAGAGAGAGAGAGAGAGAGAGAGAGAGAGAGAGAGAGAGAGAGAGAGAGAGAGAACGAGAGAGAGAGTGAGAGTAAAATCCTCAGAAAATAAAAAAAACCTGAATATATGTTTTCTTACACTTATTATACTTGGTAACAGAGAAAAAGAAAGCAATGTAAGTCCCCCTTATGAAAAGGTTAAAACAATTTTCCACTAAAAATATCAACACTTCTCAATAGTGCACAAAAATAAGTTCACAGCAGATTTTACACTATGTCTGATAAGAAAGAAATAAAAATTGCACAAAAAATTGTTCCCTGTCTATGCGGAAAACTTTCTTTACATGACAAAACTTGATTTCTGTGAAATCCACATTGAAGCACACATGTGATTTGAAGTCAAGGATGACGATGTTGAAGGATGGAAGAGGAGAGGCAGGATAAACACTTCAGAAAGACAAATACGCAGCGATGGGAAGAATAAGCGAGCTGGAAGAGAAGAAAGAAGGAAGAGGAGAAGAAAGAAAACAATGAATAAACTGGAACAAAAATGCAAACGAGTCATACCAGATCAAAAAAAGGAGAGAGTGTGAGGATAAAATGCATGATATATCAAGCACACACACACACACGCACGAACGCACGGACGCACGCGCGAGCACGTACGCACGCACGCAAACACACAAACATAAGGTCGTCAAGATAAGTTACACACACAAACACACACACAGACAGACAGAGACAGAGAGAAAGAGACAGAGAGGCAGAGAGACGGAGACAGACAGACAGAAAGGCAGGCAGATAGACAAACGCACACACATAAATGGGGTAGGTTGAAGGGGTGTGATACATACGTAACGAAATTACATAGACACAGAGAGAAAGAGAGACAGATACATTCACACAGAATAACGGGGGTGAGGGTGGGTGGTAGGCGGAGGGGTAGGGGTAGATCTCTCATCTCATCTGCTCCAGTAACCTCCTCCAGGGTCGTAGGGGCACTGCAGTGACGAACATTCCACCAGTGGGCTCCATTTGCGGCGGTTGTGGGCAAGTGCCTGGGTTGTGGAGAAGCTCTTTCCAAGGAGGGTTGACACATAAACATAATAATAATGTATGGAATTTATATAGCGCTGAATCTTGTAAAGCAACAAATCAAAGCGCTCAGATGACTTTTTTCTTTTTTTTATATCGAGGATAATGGAATAAGCACTCATGTGCTTTTTTTTACATCCAGTCCCCGTGTGTATGCGGTTTTGTACATTTTGTCATCTGTTCCCGCCGGCACACAATGGCCTACTCTTTCGAAAAGCGGAACAGGATTTAACGTGTGCGCAAGATGTTCTGCATGCGTTCGCACACGGGGCCTCGGTTTATAGTCTCATCCGAAGAACTTAAGAAAGAGTGCAGATATGTTTGTTTGTCGTGTTCAACGATGACCTCAAAAACAGCAGAGGAGGCAGCTGCTGTTTCGGAAATTGGGCAGAAATTTGATTAAAGTAGAGATGCCTTGCCCACAGTACATCCCCACTCTCTCGGCCAAGTGGGCATAAGTACAGTCAGCGTTGGAGATGTTCTCCAAAGGCCAACCAGCCCCCAGGGATGCAGCACATGCAAGTCAAGCCTCCTAGTCAGAGAGTCATAGCCGATCAATAAAATACTAAGCTTTAAAGTGGAATTCCATGAGAGGGAAAGCCCCTAATCATACAGCCTCTTACTTTGCTGTTGTCCCCAGCATCAATGGTTTAACCATAGTTGATCACTAAAGACTAAGTTGTAAAGTGGAATTCCTGGCCCAGACCAAAAGCTGTGTCAGTTATTGATGTCAGGCAATTGCCAAGACCCACCCAAAAATGTTGTTACGTTGTAAAACGTTATGTTGAGATTGCCTTCAGCCACAACAAGCTCTTAACATAACAACCTGCTCTTTCCTTTCAAGGAGAAAAAAATCATCTGATGTCGGAGTATGGCTGCCTATATGGCGAGGTATTTGAAAAAAAAGTCATGCACGCAAAAATTTCTCATTCAATAGTGTGCAAGTTCAATCTCACAGTGATTCCCAGGTGGGATGAATGACAATGACATTGACAAATTCTTTTATTTCGAGGATATTGAATAAGCACCCGTGTGCTTTTTTACATCCAGTCCCCGCCCTTAGGGGATATAAGAGAGAGAGACAGAGACCGAGAGACAGACAGAGAGAGAGAGAGAGAGAGAGATAGTGTGTGTGTGTGTGTGTGTGTGTGTGTGTGTGTGTGTGTGTGTGTGTGTGTGTGTGTGTGTGTGTGTGTGTGTGTGTGTGTGTGTGTTGGGGTGGAATTGAACCTAAGACTGTTCGAGTTTTTTGTCCTTCTGCTGAGTGAATCAGAGTGCACATTATGGGTGACCCCCAGAGTGTTAAGCTGGGGAACGCACAACAACAGCAACAACAACACCAACACCACCATCAGCAACGACGACGACAACAATAACAACAAGAAGTGGAATTCCATGAGTGGGAAAGCAAGCCACTGGTCACACATACAGCCTCTCACTTTGCTGTTGTTGCCCCCAGCGTCAACGGTTTAATCAAGAGCTGGGATATAGGCAAGCCAGAGGCTGGTCGGGCCACACTGCACAAATAGGGTGCTAGTGCTTGGTGATTCAATCAGCAGGGTTAAACACCAGCAAGGTGTGTGTGTGTGCGTTCGTGTGTGTGTGTGTGTGCGTGCGTGCGTGTGTGCGTGCGTGTGTGTGTGTGCGTGAGTGTGTGTGTGTGTATATGTGTGTGCGTGTGTGTGAGTGTGTGTGTGTGTGTGTGTGTGTGTGTGTGTGTGTGTGTAAGTCTTCAATTCTAACGTCTTTCCACGTGTGTGTGTGTGTGTGTGCGTGTGTGTGTGTGTCTATGTGTGTGCGCGCGTGTGTGTGTGAAGGGACGTGGTGAACCTGAAGAGTTCCTTGTCTGACATAAACCTTGTACAGGATGTCTGTCTGTCTGTCTGTCAGGTTGTCTATTTGTCTGGCTATCAGTCTGTCTGTCTATCTGTCTGTCTTTTTCTGTCTGTCTGTCTGTCTGTCTGTCTGTCTGTCTGTCTCTCTCTCTCTCTCTCTCTCTCTCTCTCTCTCTCTCTCTCTCTCTCTCTCTCTTTGGGGGGGGGTGATTTTAGGGTTTTCTTTTCTTTCTTTCTTTGTGTTTTGTTATTGTTGATTTGTCTTTTTTTTGAAAAGGGTTATTTCCCTATGTTTCTACTGTGTGAGAGTATAAGTATTGGGTTATTATTACGATGTATTCCTACGGGCGGGGACTGGATGTAAAAACGCACATGAGTGCTTATTCATTATCCTCGAAATAAAAGAATTTGTCATTGTCATTGTCATTGTTTCTCTCGTCTCTTTCTGGACTCTGGTGCTTAACTGCGAAGGCTTCATTCCAGAACTATAGGATGACACAGCATTTCACTATATAAATTCCATATATTATTATTATTCTTATTATTACCATGGTCATAGTCAGAGAATCCCACGTGGGATTTTCGTGTCCTTTCAGCTAGAAACTCCCTCTTTTCTGTCCCTCGCCTAATTTCTGCCTTCTTGGTCCACTCTCCTGCGTTCTTTCTTTCTTTTTCAAATAGACTTAAAAGTTGACAGTTCTACCCCCCACATCAAAATCGAATATGCTGGGTCTGACTTGTCAGGCTCTTAACGGCAGCGGGCCTCATATGTACACACGGAGACTGGATGTAAAAAAGCACATGAGAGCTTATTCCATTATCCTCGATATAAAAGAATACATACATAAATAAATAGTACAGTCAATAGTACAGTCAGTTTGCTATCTGAGCAGTTTCGCGAAAAAGAAGAAATCTAAACATACACATATAACAGATAATAGCAGACCATAACCATAGTTACAACAACATACAGATATCACAGAACATAGCAGATCTTTTTCTTTTCGATTTTCTAATTTCATGTTATACCACTCTTAAGTCATGGCAGATTTCTCAAAAGATGAAATTCGGGTTTTCTCTCCCTGGGGAGAGCGCGTCGCCACAAGGACATCGCCACTCATTATTTGTTTTGTTTTCTTTTTTTCTTTCTGCAATG
>CM054148.1:46329356-46344356 GCA_028751875.1 Rapana venosa | reverse complement strand
TATGATTATGCCTGCAATACAAATAACCATAACAACAACGGAAACAACAACAGCAAAAACAATAACAACAAAACAGACAGAAGTAATCTTGAACACTTTTCTTTTTATTTTTTATTTTAGCCTGCTGCGTGCCCTGTTTAACTCATTATTTTACATTATGAGATTATGTTTGCTTTGTTCGTTTCAGGTTTTGTTTTTTGGTAGTTGCTAATTTAATAGGTTTGCTGTCTTATTCTAAAAGCTTCTCTCCCATCATCCTAGACAGAAACAAATGAATTATTACATATAGATATTATAGTTTAGATATTAAGTAAATGATAAATAAATAAATGAATAAGAATGAAAGAATTAAATAGATACAGAAATAAGAGTACAAAGTCATTAATCAATGGATTGATAAATAAATAAATAATAAGACTCCCATAAATGTCTTAAGGCAAAAACCCTCTTAGTCATGTTCCCGCTGCAGTAAGGATGTCACAAGAGCAGGAGGTCTGTCTGATTAGCGGTGTCTTTGTGTCCTTCTACTGCCTGCAAGGCTTGAAGAAGTCAAAAATAGTTCACAATTATAGTTCTCATTGACACAATGTATCAATAAATAAATAATAAGATATACGTTCAAAAGGTAGATAGATAGATTTTTAAAAAATGTATGTTTTTCCTTACCACCACTACTGCTGCAACAGCAACACCAACAGCAACTACTACTACTACTAATCTGTATGTGTGTGTGTGTGTGTATCCCTTTCTCTCTCTCTCTCTCTCTCTCTCTCTCTCTCGACTTGTTGAGGGAAGGGAAAGGTGCGTGAAACGTTGCTCTGCGTTAGGTGTGGAATTTTGACAGATTGAAACCTGTGTTCTTGAAAAGTTTTTGCATGGTGGTGTATGTGGTGTTAGTGTACATGAAGGTGTAAAAAAAGAACCAAAAAGGTTAGTGGCTGTGGTGTAATTAACAGTTGTATAAAACACATGGAAGAAATAAGAATTTGAATTTGCCATTACGTTACAGTACGTTACATGAGCTCACTTCTACAACTTCTGTTTGGCATGAAACCCAGAGACTGAGAGTGCAATTTTCACGTGCATCGTCAGCTGTACACCCACCACCTATCGACTTTTTTTTTTTTTTTTTTTTTTTTAGGGTTGAGTCACTTTCCCTCCCCACCCCCACGTGAGGGTTGCTACGTATTTGGAGAATCTAGTTCATGCTTCCCCTTGTTTGTAAACAAAGCCTACGTCACCACAGGCACATGAAATAATGGCGGAGAGTGCTTCATACCCACCTCAAGACATGTTGCAAATGATTGACTGGCGGTTAGCACAAATGCAGCAAGGCTTTGTTCTCCATTCAACAGGAATAAAAACAGAAATGAATGAAAAGTTCCATTCCCTTGAAAACAGCATTGGACGCTTTTGCTCAGAAGTAGTAAAAGTGAAGGAAATGGCTGTCTCCAATGCAGAGGAGATCAAAGAACTAAAAGAGGACAATAGCAGTTTGTTTGAGAGAATTGATCAGCTGGAAAGAAAACTGGAAACACTGGAGCAGGACTCAAAAGCTCGCAATCTCAAGATTATGAATGTACAAGAAAGTGAGTGGGAAGATGAATACACAACCACACAAACAATAGTTGATCTACTGAACAACCATTCTCACTCTCCAAGTTGGCACCATGAGGATATTGTCAGAGCCTTTCGAATTGGAAAGCGTCGGCATTACAGCAGGGATCCTCGGCCCATCCTCATGCAACTACAGAGGTGGACTGACAAGATGGAAATCCTCAGTGACAGAGATCTCAGAGACAGTTTACGACAAAGTGGCATAAGAGTTGCATCTGACCTCACCTCACGACAGAGAGAGATGTAGACTTTTATCGAGATCAAGGCAAGATTGCATATATATACAATGGCAAGCTGCAAGTGAGAGAAAAACAGCAAACTCCTAACTCCATGGACAATAGAGAAAGGCGATACACTTCCCCAAGCTATAGAAGAAGTGAAGGAATCAGGTCCTATCTTTCCACCAGGAAATTCTAGAAGAAACAGCAAAAGACTCAAGAGGCTTCCACACCCAAACACAGGCAGCTAGAAACAACTTCAACCAGGGATACAGAAGACAACCAGGTGGACAAAGCAGGAATAATCATATGCAACAATATTCTATGCAAGAAGAGACAAGGCCATGGAATAGTGTAAATGCACCAAGGCATCCCTTCCATCAAGCAGAACATGATTCTGAAGGTGAGGAAGAACACCTTGGTTACCACTCTGATGCAAGCCAACTATGTGGCAGGGAGACTGGAGATTATGGAAGACATGGAGGAATGCATCATAGAGAATCGGACAGACATGCCAGAGAAAGACATTCCTTTGTTCCAATAGTGCCAGGCACTCGCTCGTACAGTGAGGTTGATGAACAGCCAGCACCACCAAGACGCAGAGCATCTGCAGAGAAGAGGATCGTCTGGAGGAAGGGGAACTACACCAACTCAAACACTTCAAAGCATGCTGTCCCAGAAGTAACAAGGGAGACCCACAGACCTGTCAGAGAAGAGCAGATCCCTGAGAGACCGCACGTGTCATCCCATGGGGAAGAAGACCTTGTTGGTAGAGATCAAAGTGCACAAGCTGTGAATACCGCTCAGATGAGGGAAACTGATCTGCAATCTAACTCTGCTGACCAGGATGAAAAGATAAAAGTGAAGTGTTCCAAGGTGTGATGACAGACAGAAGTGACAGTAACACCAGTTTATTAGTGGAAAGTGACATGACAAATGACAACAGGGTGACTGTTTCAGGTGATACAATTGATTTAGGACAGGAAAACAATGATACTCACAATGAAAATATGACTGGGGTAGAAACACATAAGTCAGACATCTCTGATGCAATGCACCAGCATACAGAACATTGCAGAGCTAACACGAGTAATGAGAAGCAGAGCAAGACCAAAGACTCAGTGACAGAGGACATGGATAGACAGAATGGGACATGTGAAAGTCAACCAGACAAACAGAACAACAGTAAGACTGGAGACAAGACAGGACATGTGACTGGACAAAAGCGGAGCAGGTGTCCAACAAGAGACCTGCGTCCAAGAAGTGCTGCCCCTGGTACAAGACAGGGTAGCCTGACTGGTGGGAGACAGAACCAAAGATCCCACAGTCAGAGCAGCATTGTAGATTCCTTTAGTAAAGTCATGCCAGGGGACCGAACCAATGTCACTGATAGATCTCTGTGTTCCAAAACTCATGCTACTGAGCAGGCAGATACACGCAAATAGGGATTCGGCCAGGCCACAGCACCAAAGCAAGCAATGGTGATTGCACAGAAGATAATTACATCACATGCAATAATGGTCAATCACAGGCAACAGAGCCCAGAAAGTCATGCAGAGCATGTTTACAAAGTGTAAATAAGTTGCAAATAAATGTTGTACAAAGTGTAGATAAGTTGCAAGTAAAATTTCTTAATTACAATGTCAATGGTTTATTACAAAAATTAGAAAATGATGCTTTTGTTAACTATCTACTTTCTTATGATTTTCTTTGTCTGACAGAAACTTTTCATAGAGATGACTTTGATTCCACTTTGTTTTCAGATTACATTTCATTCACATCAAAGGCAAAGAAACTTTCTCGGCAGGGAAGATACTCTGGAGGGGTCATAGTAATGGTTCGAAAGTCTTTTGCAGATTCTGTACAGCTAATTCCATTGAATATTGAAAACATGGTGGTTTTGAAATTAGATAAAGATCTGTTATGTACAGAAAAAGATATTATGTTTATTAGTGCTTATGTACCTCCCAGTGACTCACCTTTTTGGAAATCACAGGAGGGCATTTTTGGCATTGAAATGATAGAACAATGTCTAATGATCTAAATGAAATGTATGATGATTTTTCATATCTTGTTAAATGGTGATATGAATGCAAGAACTGCTTCAGAAAACATGTGTTTCTTTGGGGATGTTACTGATTTGATCACATATCAGTAAAAAATCACTACTTTTCAAGAAAATCACATGACAGTCAAACCAACAATTTTGGTACTCAGTTTGATTGACTTGTGCAAATCTCTTTGAATGTGTTATTTTAAATGGTCTGAACGAACATAGATTTGATGAAAGCTGTACCTTCATTGCATCCTCTGGAGCAAGTACAGTGGATTACTTTATAGTTTCTTGTGATTTGTTGTTATCCACAAATTTTATATATCACTAGCTGTTGAAAACTTAACAGATTCGGATCACTTACCTGTTGTCCTACAAGTAGAAAGTAAGTATAATGGTAATGTTAGTGTAAAGAAAACAAAACAAAATGCAAGCACATCACGTGAAAAAATGTTTTGGCAAGAAGACAAAGAAAATGATTTTCTTGAAATGTTGCAAAGCAGTGAAATCCAAACTAGAATGATAGAAGCAAGTCAAAATTTAGATAGAAATGTTGATAAAGCTTTGGATGCATTTGTAGAATGTCTGAAAGACTCAAGCCAATGTATGTTTAAAGTGATTTTTGCTAAGAAAAGAGAGAGTCGGTATGGTTTGACAAGGAATGTTGCAGCTTAAAAAAGAAAGTCGCAAAAAACTAAGAATCTTTAGACAATCTCGTAGGAAGAAGATAGAAGGTTATATGTAGAAGCAAGGAAAAGGTATAGAATTTACTGAAGTACAAAGAAACAAGCATTCAGAAAATTACAAACAGACAATCTAGTTAAAGAAATGAAGGATTCGCCTCAGTTCTGGAAACATTTGAGAAACATGGGATGTGGTGGTAAAAAAATAATTGATAATAACATTAGCCTAGAGGACTGGTTCAATCACTTTAAATCTTTATATCAAAACAATAATCAAACCCAAGCAGAGGGAAATAGTACTGACAATGATCTTTCAGTAGAATTTGATCATGATCTAAATCAAACTATTCGTGAAGAAGAAGTTATTTGGGCTATTTCTAAACTTAAGAGAGGAAAAGCCTGTGGCATAGATAATATTTCTGCTGAAATGTTGAAAGTTGGTGGAAGAACTGTTCTTGAGTTTCTAACAAAACTGTTTAATAACATATTCAACCAAGGAATTTATCCTCAACAATGGTCTAAAGCTATAATAATTCCAATCTACAAAAAAGGCGACCCAGATAATGTTGATAACTATAGAGGTGTATCTTTATTAAGCATAATTTCTAAGTGTTACACTTCTATACTAAATACCAGATTATATACTTGGTTAGAAACTAATGAATTAATTTCAGATAAGCAAGCAGGATTTCGGAAAAAGCATTCTACGGTTGACCATATTTTTACTTTATATGCTTCAGTTCAGAAATGTTATGAGTAAAAGAGGTAGAAAGTTGTATATAGCCTTTGTAGACTTTAGAAAAGCTTTCGACTCTGTACAACATGATAAACTCTATCGTGCTTAATATCATCAAGGTGTAAAAGGGAAGTTTCTTGCTTCTCTCACAGCAATTTTACAATTCACTATTATCGTGTGTTCGTTCAAAATCACAGCTTACTGAGTTGTTTGAATGCCCAACCGGAGTAAGGCAGGGCTGTGTTTTGAGCCCAACTTTATTTTCAATCTTTATAAATCAGTTAGCTGATGACGTTGAGGAAAGGGGCAAACATGGTGTTCAGATGCTGCCTAATATTGCAGATCTTCTTATTCTATTGTTTGCAGATGATGTAGCTTTGCTGTCAACTACTCCCAGAGGTCTTCAAAATCAATTAGATATCTTACATATGTGTTGTGATAAAATGAAATTATATGTAAACAATGATAAGACAAAAATTATGGTATTTAGGAAAGGAGGTTTCTGGGTCGACATGAAAAATGGTTTTTATAATGCAAGAGATTAGAAGTAGTGAACATTACTCTTATTTAGGATTTAATTTCACCACTAAGATTAGTGCTAAAAGGGGTACTGATCATTTAGCAATTAAAGGAAAGAAAGCTGTTATGCAATTACATAGAGTGTTCCACAAATACAAGGAAATGACCGCAAGTGTATTCTTTAAAATTTTTGACATAAAAATCCAACCAATTTTGTTATATGCATCTGAGGTGTGGGGCATAAGTAGACTAGACCATATTGAGAAAGTACATTTAACAGCTTGTAAAGATTCTTAGGTGTTCCAGTGAGGACACCAAACAAGATGGTTTATGGAGATTTAGGGAGATTCCCATTATATATCAATTCATATGTTGCATGTATAAGATACTGGCTAAAAATTAGTTCAATGGATAATGATAGATTACCCCACAGAGCATATATTATGTTATTTGAATTGGACAGGTGTGGTAAAAGTTGTTGGGTTACAAATGTGAGAGAGATTCTGTGCGAGACTGGTTATGGCATTGTTTGGTTGCAGCAAGGAGTGGGAGATACTAAAACATTTCTGAGGGCATTTAAACAAAGACTAGTTGACTGGTTTATCCAGGAATGGAATGGAGCTATAAGAGAAAGAGAAAGATATCAGATATATAATTCATATAAAACAGTGTTTGAAAGAGAAAAATATGTAAATGATATGGACATTTATGCTTCCGTGTTGCTGTTACCCAGCTAAGATTTGGTGTACTTCCAATAAAATAATAATATACATAGATATAGTGAATCTGTCCAGGATAGAAATTGTTCTTTTTGTGATAATCAAGTTGAGAATGAACATCACCTCTTGTTTAACTGCAGCCTTTACACAGACCTTAGAGAGAAAATTCTTAGAGAATCATCAGAGCTATCTTTTTGTGTTTTGCTTAGGTCATCAAATGGTAATCACAGGCACAATGTATCTAGATATGTTTTTCATGCAGTCAATAGAAGGAAGATAATACTTGGCTTATAATGATAGGCAGCTTAAACTTGTCTTTTGGCATTTGGTAAATCATATCAATTGATAGAAACTGGAAATTGTAACTGTGTTAGCACTATGTGACCCTATACTTGTTCTGATTTTCTTGTGTGAAAATGCGTAAACATTATTATTCTTTTGTATTATCTTTTCTTTTAAAAAGTGTTGGAAGGGAAGCAAGATCATAATCCATGATACAGTTTACTTGATAGTTTTCTCTCTCCCTTCCCATTCCTTTCATTCTCTATAAACACTTGGTAATGAAGATTTTTGTGAGGTATGTTTTGTGAGTTAAACATAGTTGGGTTATAATTACGATAACAATGATGATATCATGTTGTTATTGCTCAGTATAAGGATGTTGTTTAAAAGAAAAAGGTGTAGATATCCATCTAGTTTATGAGAATATAAGCTTGAAACAGTTGTTTTGAGGAGAAGATGATGTGCCATTTGAAACGGTACTAAACTCTCATAGTTTATGATGATTTACAATCATTATGAATGTAGTGAATAGCATCATAAATATTAAGATAAAACTGTCCCACATGAGAAGACTTAGAAATGTGAGTAAAAATGAGTGTAAATTATGATTGACAGAAATATGTTTGAAACGTTTCCTATGTTTATGTTTCATGCCATTAATTATTTTACTTTTAAAAAGTGTTGGAAGGGAAGCAAGATCATATCCATGATGCAGTGTACCCGATATTTTTCTCCCCTTCCCATTCCTGTCATTCTCTATAAACACTTGGTAATGAAGATATTGTGTGATGTGTCTTTTATGAGTAAACATAGTTGGGTTACAATTACGATAACAATTATGATATCATGTTGTTATTGCTCAGTATAAAGATGTTGTTTAAAAAAGGTATAGAGTATCCACCAGTTTATAGGAGTATAAGCTTGTAACGTTGTTTGAGGAGAAGATGATGTGTCATAATGAAACGGGACTTAACCCTCATAGTTTATGATGATTTGAAGTCTTTATGATGTGGCGAATAGCATCATGATATTAAGATAAACTGTCCCACATGGGGAGACTTAGAAATGTGAGTATAAATGAGAGTAAATTTATGATTGACAGTAATATGTTTGAAATGTTTCCTATGTTTGTTTCATGCCTTCACCCCCCCCCCCCCTCCTCATTTGGTGTATTGTGGCCTAAGGCCGATGTACCATTAAACCATTTCAGAGTTCAGAGTTCAGAGTTCTCTCTCTGCCCTCTCTCTCTCTCTCTCTCTCTCTCTCTCCCATCTCCTCTCCTCTCTCTCTCTCTCTCTCTCTCTCTCTCTCTCTCTCTCTCTTGGTCTTTCTGTCAGTCTGTCTGTGACTATATATAAATATATATATATATCTTATATATATATTATATATATATTATATATATATTATATAATATATATATATATATACTATATATTATATATATAATATATTATATATATATATATATATATATATATATATATATATATATATATATATGAGGTTTTGTTTCTCTCTTCCAGCCTTCCTTTCTTGCACATATGTTTGTGGGGACACTTAAACAAGCTGAAGTGTGCACTTGTACTTATACCCCCTCACACACAAAACACACTTACACATACTGTCCTAATTTCCAAACAATGGGACGAGATAGCTCAGTGGTCGGAGCACTCGCTTTCCCCCAGCCAAGTTAAGCAGCATCGAGCGTGGTTACCACTTAGATGGGTGACCGTTTGCGCGCCTTGGCTTCAGTACAGCCCCCCAGTCCACCCAGCTGTAAATGGGTACCTGCCCTCTTTAGGGTCAGGGAAGGTAAAGCAGCGAGGGAGAGGAGATGGGCGCCGCCCTCAATATGCTGGCCCTAGAGAAGCTGAGGTCTCTGACGCCTCGCTCCCCTACGACCTTAGGTTACGGGACTCCTTTATAACATATTGGACAACAAGGTATGGGTACTTCCGTTTTACATACAGAATGCAAGACCAAGAAGTATCATCATAATAGAAAATTAGTCAAGATTAAATTAAGACATTTGAATTTTAAAAAGCAATAACAAGTTTTTAATTGTCAACTTGACACACGCTTATCTTACCATCGAACAGAAATGACGAGATAGGTCCTCTTCTTCATGAACACTCAGACAGCAACTATTATTGTCTGTCATATAAACAAAAATACGTTGCGCTGCTGTTAAACACCTGACAAGTCAGGCCCAGCACATCGGACTTCAAGGTGGGAGAAAAATATCCTTTTCTTTTTAATCTCTTTCTTGACCAAAAAAAAAGCAGGAGAATAGACCACAAAGGCAAGACATAGATGGAAAGGAAATGACAGGAAGAAAAGAAAACAAGGCAGAGACAAAGAGAAGGGCAGAAACAACTCCTAGCACTGTTATTCAACAAGATAGAGGATACTATTACTACTGACATCCCCCCCCCACCAGCATCCCCATGGAGAAAGATGGATTAAAATCTTGAAAAACAAAGTTTAGAAGCCAATTTTTCTGATGTGCCTATAGCGTGTTGTCTGTGCTCCCACGAATGTCCTAAGGTAAAAACCCACTCGGCCACGTGCACGCTGCAGTAAGGATATCACAAGAGCAGGAGGTCTGTCTGATTAGCGGTGTCTTTGTGTCCTTCTACTGCCCGCAGGGCTTAAAGAAGTCAAAAATAGTTCGCAATTATAGTTCTCATTGACACAATGTATAGATAAATAAATAATAAGACATACGTTTAAAAGGTAGATAGATAGAATTTTTTTAAATGTATGTTTTTCCTTACCACCACTACTGCTGCAACAGCAACACCAACAGTAACTACTACTACTACTACTCTGTATGTGTGTGTGTGTGTGTGTGTGTGTGTGTGTGTGTGTGTGTGTGTGTGTGTGTGTGTGTGTATCCCTTTCTCTCTCTCTTACCCTCTTGTCTGTCTGTCTGTGACTGTCTGTATATGTATATAATATATATATATATATATTTTATATATATATAATATATATACATATATATATATATATATATATATACAAAATATATATATATATATATATATATATATATTATATATATATATATAAAATATATATATATATATATATATATATATATATATACATATACATATACCACACAAAGTAAAAGTAGAACAACCACAATAATAAATGTTCCCCAATATTTTGGCTTTCGCCTTCCTCGGGTGGGGGGGGGGGGGGGGGGGGGGTTATTATATCTGAGGTTTTGTTTCTCTTCCAGCCTTCCTTTCTTGTACATATGTTTGTGGGCACACACTTACACACACCGTCCTAATTTCCAAACCACTCAACATATTGACCAACAAGGTATGAGTACTTTCGCTGTTCAAAAACAATGCACAAACAAGAAATATCATCATATAGAAAATTAGTCAAGATTAAATTTAGACATTTGAATTTTTTTTAAAGCAATAACAAGTTTTTAATTGTGAACCTTGACACACGCTTATCTTATCATCGAACAGAAGTGACGAGATGGGTCCTCTTCTTCATTGAACACTCAGACAGCAACTATTGTAGTGTGTCATATGAACAAAAATACGCCTGACAAGTCAGGCCCAGCACATAGACTTCGACATGGGAGAAAATTATCCTTTTCTTTTTAATCTCTTTCTTGACAAAAAAAGCAGGCGAATAGACCACAAAGGCAAGACATAGATGGAAAGGAAATGACAGGAAGAAAAGAAACAAGGCAGAAACAAAGAAAAGGATAGAAACAATTCCTAGCACTTTTATTCAAAAAGAAAGAAGATACTATTCCTACTGACAAGCCCCCAGCATCCCCATGGAGAAAGATGGATTAAAGTCTTGAAAAACAAAGTTTAGAAGCCAATTTTTCTTATGTGCCTATAAGCGTGTTGTCTGTGCTCCCACGAATGTCCTAAGGTAAAAACCCACTCGGCCATGTTCGCGCTGCAGTAAGGATGTCACAAGAGCAGGAGGTCTGTCTGATTAGCGGTGTCTTTGTGTCCTTCTACTGCCCGCAGGGCTTAAAGAAGTCAAAAATAGTTCGCAATTATAGTTCTCATTGACACAATGAAATAGATAAATAAATAATAAGACATACGTTTAAAAGGTAGATAGATAGAATTTTTTTAAATGTATGTTTTTCCTTACCACCACTACTGCTACAACAGCAACACAAACAGCAACTACTAATACTACTACTCTGTGTGTGTGTGTTTGTGTGTGTGTGTGTGTGTATCCCTTTCTCTCTCTCTCTCTATCTCTTTGTCTTTTCTGTCTGTCTGTCTGTCTGTCTTGGATGTCTGTATATGTATATATATATATATATATATATTTATATGTATATAATATATATATATATATTAACATATATATACCACAAAAAGTAAAAGTAAACAACCAGCATAATAATGTTCCCCAATATTTTGGCTTTCACCTTCCCAGGTGGGGGGGGGGGGGGTTATTATATCTGAGGTTTTGTTTCTCTTCCAGCCTTCCTTTCTTGTACATATGTTTGTGGGTACACACACATACTGTCCTAATTTCCAAACCACTCAATATACTGACCAACAAGGTATGGGTACTTTCGTTGCTCAAAAAATGTAAAAAAACAAGAAGTATCATCATATAGAAAATTAGTCAAGATTGAATTGAGACATTTGATTTTTTTTTAAAGCAATAACAAGTTTTTAATTGTCAGCTAGACACATGCTTATCTTATCATCGAGCAGAAATGACGAGATTGATCCTATTCTTCATGAACACTCAGACAGCAACTACTATTGTCTGTCATATGAACGAAAATGCGTTGCGCAGCTGCTAAACACCTGACAAGTCAGGCCCAGCACATCCGACTTCAACGTGAGAGAAAATTATCTTTTTTTCCTCTTTCTTGACAAAAAAGCAGGAGAATGTTTTGTTTTGTTTTATTTGATTCTTTTATTTCAAGAATAATGGCATAAGCACTCATGTGTTTTTTTTCATCCAGTCCCCATATGTATGCATTTTTGTCAATTTTGTCATCTGTTCCCACCGGCAAACAATGGCCTACTCTTCCTAAAAGCGGAATGGGTTTAAACGTGTCCGCAAGATATTCTGCGTGCGGTCGCACACAGGGCCTCGGTTTATAGTCTCATCCAAATGACTTTTGGGTAGAGTGGAGTCGGCACTGATGTTAACTCCAGAGGAACAAAATCCTCTTGAACGGGAATCGAACCCTGGTCAGCAGATCGCGAAAAGGCCACAAAAGCAAGACATAGACGGAAAAGAAATGACATGAAGAAAAGAAACAAGGCAGAAACAAAGAAAAGGATAGAAACAATTCCTAGCACTTTTATTCAAAAAGAAAGAAGATACTATTCCTACTGACAAGACCCAACACCCCCACGGAGAAAGATGGATTAAAATTTTGAAAAACGAAGTTTAGAAGCCAATTTTTCTTATGTGCCTATAAGCGTGTTGTCTGTGCTCCCACGAATGTCCTGAGGTAAAAACCCACTCGGCCATGTTCCCGCTGCAGTAAGGATGTCACAAGAGCAGGAGGTCTGTCTGATTAGCGGTGTCTTTGTGTCCTTCTACTGCCCGCAGGGCTTAAGAAGTCAAAAATAGTTCGCAATTATAGTTCTCATTGACAAAACAGTATCCACTCTCCATTCCAAAAATGTGTCTTCCTTTAGTTCTGTGTTTCTTGCTTCTTTCTCTCTCTCTCGTCTTCTCATCTCTCTCTCTCTCTACTCTCTCTCCCCTCTCTCTCTCTCTCTCTCTCTCTCCTCTCTCTCTCTCTCTCTCTCAGTGCGTGTGTGTGTGTGTGTGAATCAAGTCAAGTCAAGTAAATTTGCATTTCCAGATGGTGCATTGATAAGCAATGCATTTGCTTTTTTTCATCAAGCCATCTACCTAGGAACAAAAATCAACGAGTTTAATATTATCTAACTACATTATTACCAAAACCAATAATAAATAAAACTAACTCCAGAAGAAAACTAATTCCAAAAGTGTGTGTGTGTGCGTGTGAATGTGTGTGTATGTGTGTGTGGTGAGAGAGAGGGAGAGAGACAGAGAGAGACAGAGAGAGAGAGTTGGGAATGGGAGAGGGGGTAAGGGGTATAGGTGGGTTTTAATTGTCGAATTTTTGTATTGTTGACTTTTGCTGTTCGACTTTTGAATATTTTGTTTCTTATGTTTGACTTTTGTGTGTTTGAGGTTTATATGTTTGACGCTTGCATGTTTGATACTTTTGTATTTCTGATGTATGTATGCTTGACTTTTGTATATTTGAATTTTGTTTGGTTGATTTTTTTGTATGGTTAACTTTGTGTATGCTTTTTGTATACTTAATTTGTGTTTGCTTGATTTGTGTATGCTTGATTTGTGCATGTTGACTCATGTACGTTGATTTTTGTATTATCTACTTTTTTTTTATTTTTTACTTTTGTATGTTTGACTTTTTTATGTTTGACTTCTGTATGTTTGACTCTTGTAGGTTTGATTTTGGTACATTTGACTCTTGTATGGTTGACTTTTGTACGTTTGACTGTTTTATGTTTGATTTTTGTATGTTTAACTCTTGTTATGATTGATTTTTGTATTTTTGATTTGTGTATGTTTGACTCTTGCATGTTTGATCTTTTATATTTAATTGAAATTTTTTTACTTTGTATGTTTAAATTGTTATGTTTGACTCTTGTATGTTTTGATTTGTTTTGCTTGATACTTATGTTTCCCTTTTTTCCATCAATGGCTTTTGTATGGTTGATTTTTGACTGTTCCATGTTTGACTCTTGTATGGTTGATTTTTGACTGTCGTATGTTTGATTGCTGCATGTTCAACTTTTGTACGTTTGACTTATGTAAGCTTTTTTGTACGCTTGACTTATGTAAGCTTTTTTGTACGCTTGACTTTTCTCAGCTTGATTTTTTAGCGTTAGTAGTACGATTATATAGAGTTAATATTGCATGAGAAAGAGAGAGAGAATGTGTGTGTGTGTTGTTTGTGTGGTGTGTGTGTGTGTGTGTGTGTGTGTTTTGTGTGTGTGTGTGTGTGTGTGTGGTACGTGCGTGTGTGTATGTGTGTTATTACACTTTGTAGATGAATTAAATGTGAAGCAAATGTTCAAATATAATGATATTAAAAGCACTGCAAAAAAACTCTAGAAAAAACAAACAAACAAAATCACCTCTTTAGTGTCTATTTATAGAATGAAAGACAAATGTATACCAAAAACATCACCCCTCACAAACCCCCAACACACACACACACTTTCAAACACACACCACACAAACAACCACACAAACACACACAGACACACGCA
The DNA here is from genome assembly GCA_028751875.1 of Rapana venosa. Taxonomy (NCBI): domain Eukaryota; kingdom Metazoa; phylum Mollusca; class Gastropoda; order Neogastropoda; family Muricidae; genus Rapana; species Rapana venosa. Next base: position 46,330,219 of record CM054148.1, on the reverse strand, counting down.
CACACACACACACCACACACACACACACACACTTGATAAAATTTTTACAGTTTGTAGATGATTATAAATAAAAGAAATGTTCAAATACCGAAAGTTTTAAAAACACTGAGAAAAATCCATATAAAGTCTCATGGGCTGTAGCTTTTCTTTGTATGAAAAAAAGACCATTGCTTAAATAAAACACATCTGGGCCCTACACACCAAAACACACACACACAAACACCCCACACACACGCACACACAATCACACACACACACAACCCCAACACACAACACCCCCGCACACACAAAACACACACACACAGCACACACACACACGAAACTTAATACACAGATAATATGGAAGGAAGGTGGCAGGAGGTTAAGCGTTCGCCTGCCAACAAGTTAACCGTGAGGTTCTGGGTTCGATTCCAGACTCGCCCTTTCTTCCCCGTTTGACAAAAAATAGAACTGAATGTCAAATTCCTTCGGATGAGACTATAAACCAAGGCCCCCTGTTCAAACGCATGCAGAACATCTTGGGGCACACGTTAAAGCCTGTTCCGCTTTTCGGAAGAGAAGGCCATTGTGTGCCGGTGGAAACAAGACAAAATTTACAAAACGCATACACACGGGGACTAGATGTAAAAAAAAGCACATGAGTGCTTATTCCATTATCCTCGATATAAAAGAATAAATAAATAAATAAAAATAAAAATAAACACACACAAAGCACATTTAATCATTATTACATTTTTTGAGGAAAAAATGTGAAACAAAAAATCAAATACCCGAAGAAAAAAAATGTTTTAAAGCACTACAAAAAATCCGGGAAATAAATGTCTCATGCCCCTGTCAATTCTAAAGGAGAAACAAATGTTACG
>CM054148.1:46310500-46328856 GCA_028751875.1 Rapana venosa | reverse complement strand
TTAACCTTTTTCCCCCCATTCGTTGTTCCCCCCTTAATTTCCTGCTAGTCTATTTTCTGCCTTCTTGGTCTAATCTCTTGCTGTTTCCCCCAGAAAGTCAGGAAAGATGGCAGTTCTCCCCACGCCGAAGTAAAGTCGGAGGATTCGCTGGCCTTGTTTGTCAGGTGCTTAACCGCAGCGCGATGCATTTCGCTTGTATAACACAAGAATAGCAGCTGTATGAGCGTCAACAACGAAGAAGAAGACAAAGAAGAAGAAGGAGATCCCTTTAAGCCTTTAGGTGGTTGATGGTTTGACAGAAGCAAGCAATGATAGTTTCAATATAGATCGGTGTTAGCGCAATGCTTTGCAAAAGTTAAGTGTGGGCTTGAAAAAGTAATTCAGACACAATTTGCCCCCCCCTCCCCTCCCCCTCCCCCAAGGGATTGAATAGATCCTAGATCCATCAAAACATATATAGATCTCTCTCTCTATCTATCTATCTTTCTATCTATCTATCTATCTGTCTCTCTCTCTCTCTCTCTCTCTCTCTCTCTCTCTCTCTCTCTCTCTCTCTCTCTCTCTGTCTTGGTCTCTTTCTGTTTCTCTCTGTCTCTGTACACCCACTTCTTTGTAATCTCTGTCTCTTTTCTATCAGCTGTGTGTGTGCGTATGTGTGTGTGTTTGTGTGTGTATGTGTGTGAGAGAGAGAAACAGAGAGAGGAGATGAGAGAGAGAGAGAGAAAGAGAGAGAGAGAGAGAGACAGACAGACAGAGAGAAAGACAGATAGAGAGACATAGAGACAGAGAGAAAGACAGAGAGAAAGAAAGACAGACAGACAGACAAAGAGTACCCACCTTCAGGAGTGCAGTCCGGTTTTCTCACACACGCCAGTTTGGTTCTGTCACCCTCTCCCTCCGTCCTCCCTCCTCTCTGCAATGTCGTCATCAGCGTCCCCCGTATGACGTCACCCTGTGATGACGTCATGGTTGCCGTGACATCAGCACTCCTTCGTTTCCGTTGGTCGCGGTAGTTGTTGTACTCATCGAGCAGTTGGTAACAAGCGCTGTGCTCTTGTTGATATTCTGTTGAGTTTGTCCAAGACTCGAATTACAATCGTGTTAGTATTTGTTTTACGAAGTCGGAGTACAGCTGCCTCAATGGTGGGCAAAACGAAAAGGTCTCATAGGCAAAATTCTGACCATTGGTGAACCGAGGAGGTGTAACGGAGGAAGGCAGGAAGGAAAACCTCGTTGGAGTTATGCGCGGTGTCTTCGCGCAGGCTATACATCGAGGCTGTGTCCAGCAACACTTCTGAATATCGAACTGAATGATTGTCAACGTCCTTCGGATGGACTATAAACCGAGGCCCCGTGTGCGACGCATGCAGAACATCTTGCGCACACGTTAAATCCTGTTCCGCTTTTCGAAAGAGTAGGCCATTGTGTGCCGGGTGCGAACAGATGACAAAATTGACAAAACCGCATACACACGGGGATTGGATGTAAAAAAGCACATGGGTGCTTATCCTCGACATAAAAAAAAATCATGTCATCTGAGCGCTTTGATTTGTTGTTTTACAAGATTCAGCGCTATATAAATTCCATACATTATTATTATTATTATTATTATTATTATTATTATTATTATTATTATTATTATTATTAATATCTGACCTTTATACGATTACGTTGGTGTAGATTCCGTCGGTGCCTGGGGTTTCTCACAGTTCTTGATTAAACCATTGACGCTGGGGGCAACAGCAAAGTGAGAGGCTGTATGACCAGTGGCTTTCTTTCCCACTCATGGAATTCCACTTTACAGCTTAGTCTTTAGTGATCGACTATGACTCTCTGACTAGGAGGAGGCTTGACTCACACAGTCCTTATGTGCTGCAGCCCTGGGGGCTGGTTGGCCTTTGGAGAACATCTCCAACGCTGACTGTCCTTATGCCCACTTGGCTGAGAGAGTGGGGATGCACTGTGGGCAAGGCATCTCCACTATAATCACATTTCTGCCCTGTTTCCAAAACAGCAGCTGCCTTCTCTGCTGTTTTGGAGGTCATCGTTGGACACGACGGACAAACATATAATAAGATAAAGGCGTTCAGTTATGTCGATACAAAGTTACAGGACACTTGGCAGAAGATGAAGGAGAAGGAGGAGGAGGATAGGAGGTTAAAGAAGAAGAGGATCAGAAGGAAGAGAAGAAAGAAAAAAAGAAAAAGAAAGAAAGAAAAGAAAGAAGAAGAAAGAAGAAAGAAGAAAGAAAGAAAGAAAGAGAAGAAAAAAGAAGAAGAAGAAGAAGAAGAAGAAGAAGGAGGAGGATGAGGAGGAGGAGGAGGAGGAGGATGAAGGAGGAGGATGAAAAAGGAGGAGGAGGAGGTGGAAGAGGATAACGAGGAGGAGGAGGAGGAAAAGAAAAATGGAGAAGACCAACAACAAGAAAAAACAACAAGAACAACAACTATAGGACACATTTTGTGGATATTTTATATTAGGATATTTTGTGGACGGTTGCGTGCGTGTGAATGATTGGAATGCCAGCGCTTCGATGGTGTTTACTTTACAAGATACAGCGCTATATAAATCCCACACGTTATTATTATTATTATTATTATTATCATCATCATCATCATCATCATCATCATCATCATCATCATCATCATCAATTATTATTATTATCGTCGTCGTCGTCGTCGTCGTCGTCGTCATCATCATCATCATCATCATCATCATTATCAATATTATAATTATTACTATTATTATCATTATTATTATTATTATTATTACATGCAGAAGAAGGCTCACTCACTCAGAGGATCCACACAGATCCCCGGGGGATCCCAGGTGTCAGAGAAAAATCCCCCCGCTCCCAGGACAGGGGGGTGGGTGGAGAGGGGCTGACAGACCAGACCCCCGGCACAGGTACCCCGGGTATCCCAGGCCCCTCCACATGACTCCCCTCCCCCTGCACAACAAACCCGAAACCACCTCCGTTTTGAGCGAGAGCGAGAGAGAGAGAGAGAGAGAGAGAGAGAGAGAGAGAGAGGAGAGAGAGAGAGAGAGGAGAGAGAGAGAGAGAGAACTCTGAACTCTGAAATGGTTTAATGTACATCGGCCTTTGGCCACAATACACATTGAGGGGCAAAAAATTGAAGATGAAAAGTGGAACATGAAAAAAAATTCACATAAGTTTGGTTAAGACTTTGGCATAATACCCTGGAGTGCACTCATAACTGTATACTCTTGTATAAGCATATTCGAACGTCATGACTCATATAAAGACTGTCGTAAGTCAAAATCAAAAACCAAACACAGCTAAAACACCCCCCCCCCCCCAAATAAAAAACACCCCAAAAAACAAAAACAAAACAACACAAAAAAAACCCCAGTTCACCATAACTGCTTCCCAAGATACCACAAAAAGATAATAGACCTGTGAACAAAGTTATTGATAGATTTATACCTGATGTGTTATAACCTTTTCACATACAAAATACAAACATAAAGCACATCATATTAAATCATAACATTTGAAATCATTAATGCTCATTAGTTGTTGGGTTTTTTTGCATTTTCATAATAGTTACTATACTCACAAGTTATTGCATTCTCAAAACATTCACCACTCCAGAAAAATGTATCCATCAAATACAACCATGTCAGCCCTATGCTACTGCAATGTTAACACAATACTGTATGGAGAAAAAATATATATCACACTGTGTTCTTTCATTTCATGTAACGTTTTACGTCATAAAAAGAAAAAATGGGGTGTTAATCAAAACATTGCAAGATATCACTTCAGAAACAATATTCACTCATCACATGTCCTCTCAATCACATAAAATATGCAAATTTTCATCCGACAGTCCTACGCTGGACACTTCAACTGCTTTCATACACACACACCCGCACGCGCGCCCGCGCGAACACACACACGCGCACGCACGCATGCGCATGGGCATTCATCCGCTCTTACACTCAACCCCCTCCCCTCCAAATCACTCATACCAACACATACACGCGTGCACTCACGCACACACACACACACACACACGCACGCACGCACGCACGCACGCATGCACAAACATACACCACACTCGCGCGTGCCACCCACCCACCCACCCACACACACACACACACACACATATACAAATAAATGCTCCATGGCCCTTCTATTAAATTATAGCAACACAACATTTAAATCAATGTTTCCAAAATGAAGTTTTTTCTTCTGTTAATTGAGAAGAGAGAGGAGAGAGAGAGAGAGAGAGAGAGAGAGAGAGAGAGAGAGAGAGAGAGAGAGAGAGAGACACACACACACACAGAGACACAGAGACACAGAGACAGCGAGAGAGAAAGAGAGCGAGAGACAGACAAACAGAGACAAAGGCATAGACAGAGAGACAGAGAGAGACAGAGACAGAGAAAGACAGAGAGAGACAGAGACAGATGAAGACAGAAGGAGAGAAGAGAGAGAGAGAGAGAGAGAGAGAGCGAGAAGAGAGAGAGAGAGAGAGAGAGAGAGAGAGGAGGGAGGGAGACAGACAAACAGACAGACAGCGACAGACAGGAAAAGAGACAGAAAAACAGAGACAGAAAGAGAGACAGAGAAAGAGAAGAGAGAACCAGAAAGAAACAGAGAGAGAGAGAGAGAGAGAGAGAGGAGAGAGAGAGAGAGAGAGAGAGAGAGAGAGACTGGACTGACATTTTATTGGCACCAGGGTTTTACGGGCCTCTAGCCAAGGGGGATAAATCAGCAGTAACTAATTTGAGAAAAGCGAGAGAGAAAGAAATAAAAAATGAACCAAATTAAGGATTACAAAAAAAATGGTCTAACCGAGATATAATATCGCCGAGGTCACGTGTTTTTGTTTCACACAACACGTGTTCATACATGTATACAAGTAAGGTATGTGTCTTATACAACATAGTTATAATTTCATATATTATTAAATAATTGTGGCATTATGTCATAAAAAGCGTGCGCAATGCGTGTGAATGTTTCCAAATGTGTGTGTGTGTGTGTGTGTGTGTGTGTGTGTGTGCCGCTGTGTGTAAGCGTGCGGATGCATGGATTTACTGGTGCGCACATGAGTATCAGTGATTTTACTTGGGTGAGTTTATGACTGGCTGAGGTATTGCTGATTTGTGGGTGCTTTTTATCTTATGATGGGTGCGTGCTGATGTTCGGATAGTGTGTGTGTGTGTGTGTGTGTGTGTGTGTGTGTGTTTTATATTATGTTTATATGTTTATTGTTTTTTATGTATGGCTCGTGACCCACCGGAATTTCTCTGTCTCTGAGATAATCAAGTTTTTGATTTTGAATTTGAGATGCCACGTTAAATATTGTGGACTACATGTTAGTGTGACAATCCAACAAACCGTTTCTGTGCAAATCTATATTCAACTTAGAAACGCTTTTTTCATTATTATTTTTTTTTATAGAAATAAAGAATAAAACGAATTACTACAAGTCTGCGTCTCATGCAAAACGGCTTTCCTATCACAAATTAATGTTCTTCCTTCACCTTCACCTATCCCGTAGTCCTGTAGACCGTGGGGTTATCACTGAAGATTTTGCAACCAGCTTCCTCAATATATGCAAATGTAATTCCTTTTTTTTTTATAACAGTAGCTGGCTCTGTGATGTACACCATAAGAGATTACATTGCCGACTGACGGACGCTACAAACGAGTGGTTAAGATAGTTGGACTTCAATCCCATGAGTCCATGAAGTCGTGGGCTCGAATTTCGGCGGCTTCTGGTGAATTAAGGGTGAGTTTTTGTACGGTATACCACGTCAACTTCAAATGCAGACCCGCCAGTGATTTAATTCCCTCGTGTATAATTGCATGCAAAAGACCAAATATGTGCATTAAAAATCCCGTCATTTATGTTAGTGTTCGGTGGGTTACAGAAACACGAACATATTCATTATACATCCCTGAAGTCGGAATGTGGCTACCTTTATGGTGGGCAAAAGCGGTCGCATAGAACGCGAAATCTTGGACTATGTGATGATAAAAAGTTGTATTTTTCCTTCCTCTGATAGAGCTCCGAGGTTCACCAATGGTGAGATTGTTGCGTATGTGACCGTTTTTTTGCCTTCCATTATAAGGTAGCCACATTCCAACTTCGGGGGATCTCATACCGATGTAGAAACTGATAAAAAATGTACTTTGTATTGTCAAAGAGTTGAAGACGAACTTCGTTTCGTCTTTCATTGCAAAGAACATGATGCAATTAATAAAAAAAAATAAAATAAAGGTTGATGTATTTTGTTGCTTGCGGCATTAAGATGTGACACAGAGAGTGGTTTGTCAATAAATCATGAATGTAACATAGTGATCTTCTTTTTCCTTCCTCAGCCACAGCGTCCAGGTTCATCAATGGTGAGATTTTAATATTTTTGGTGTAAATCTGGCCGGAAGGAATCTATGCCGTTCATTTGACACTGATGAATAATACATTTTTGTTTGAAAAAATACTTTGAAATGAGGAATACCGGGGACGACACCTCAGCGCACAACAAACAAACACGGTTTCATGGAGAAATGAACCCTCGAAATGGGAATGAGGCTACCAAAATGGTGGGCACCCCCCAAAAAACCCACCACAACAACCAACAAACACAACCCAACCCCAAAACAACAACCCAACAACAAACAACAAGAAAACTGGTCACATACACACAATCTCACCATTGGTGAACCTCGGAGCTCCTAGCTAAGGAAATGGCAAAAATGTAGAAGTAAGAATGTAGGTCGCAAACTCCTATAAATATTTCGGAGTAGCTGACCACAAAATGAAGTTTAAAAGCTGCTCGGACAGAAACATAGGAAAGGGAGGAAAGCAAGGACTGACAGTCTCCAAGCTGAGAGATGATCCCAGTGTATCGATTTTTACATTGTTACCGGAAAATGTTTGACATACGTGTTGAACCGATGAAAACACACGCTGCAGAGAATTAGGGGGTATTTCTAAAAGAATCAGACTGAAAATATATTCATACATTTACTATAAAACGTTTTCTAAAAATAAAAAATGTGCCTCTTCACTCATCTAACAAAATGTTGCATGGAGAGACTGGTAGACATCCATTTAAAATCCGCGCAACTAGCAGGAGCATTAAGTATTGGTTGAATATCACCAATTTTCCGCAGACCAGATGATGCAGACAGGCCCATGAAATACAGTTACATCAACATGAAGATGGAATAGCAGAACTGGACAGACAGTGTGGAAAAAGCCTGGATCGAAAAGGGATGTGGTATTGCTTGCTTTGGTCAGGCAGTGGGCATTAAAGGTAAAAAAGGTAAAGGAGTCCCATAACCTATAAGGTCGTAGGGGGAGCGAGGCGTCAGAGACCTCACTTCTCTAGGGGCCAGCATATTGAGGGCGGCGCCCATCTCCTCTCCCTCGCTGCTTTACCTTCCCTGACCCTAAAGAGGGCAGGTACCCATTTACAGCTGGGTGAACTGGGGGAACTGTACTGAAGCCAAGGCGCGCAAACGGTCACCCATCCAACTGGTAACCACGCTCAACGCTGCTTAACTTGGCTGGGGGAAAGCGAGTGCTCCGACCACTGAGCTATCCCGTCCCCCTACATTTATAATTATTACTAGAATTTGTAGACGTTCTGGTCAGTTCAGCTAAAGCAAAACTTGCATGCTCATTTGGAGAGAGAGAGAGAGAGAGAGAGAGAACTCTGAACTCTGAACTCTGAAATGGTTTAATGGTACATCGGCCTTAGGCCACAATACACCAAATGAGGAGGGGGGGGGGGGGGGGGTGAAGGCATGAAACAAACATAGGAAACATTTCAAACATATTACTGTCAATCATAAATTTACTCTCATTTATACTCACATTTCTAAGTCTCCCCATGTGGGACAGTTTATCTTAATATTCATGATGCTATTCGCCACATTCGTAAAGACTTCAAATCATCATAAACTATGAGGGTTAAGTCCCCGTTTCATATGACACATCATCTTCTCCTCAAAACAACGTTACAAGCTTATACTCCTATAAACTAGGTGGATACTCTATACCTTTTTTAAACAACATCTTTATACTGAGCAATAACAACATGATATCATCATTGTTATCGTAATTGTAACCCAACTATGTTTACTCATAAAAGACACATCACACAATATCTTCATTACCAAGTGTTTATAGAGAATGACAGGAATGGGAAGGGGAGAAAACTATCGGGTACACTGCATCATGGATATGATCTTGCTTCCCTTCCAACACTTTTTAAAAGTAAAAATAATAATGGCATGAAACATATACATAGGAAACGTTTCAAACATATTTCTGTCAATCATAAATTTACACTCATTTTTACTCACATTTCTAAGTCTTCTCATGTGGGACAGTTTATCTTAATATTTATGACGCTATTCACTACATTCATAATGATTGTAAATCATCATAAACTATGAGAGTTTAGTACCGTTTCAAATGGCACATCATCTTCTCCTCAAAACAACTGTTTCAAGCTTATATTCTCATAAACTAGATGGATACTCTACACCTTTTTCTTTTAAAAACATCCTTATACTGAGCAATAACAACATGATATCATCATTGTTATCGTAATTATAACCAACTATGTTTAAATCTCACAAAACATACGTCACACAAAATCTTCATTACCAAGTGTTTATAGAGAATGAAAGGAATGGGAAGGGGAGAGAACTATCAAGTAAACTGTATCATGGATATGATCTTGCTTCCCTTCCAACACTTTTTAAAAGAAAAGATAATACAAAAGAATAATAATGTTTACGCATTTTCACACAAGAAAATCAGAACAAGTATAGGGTCACATAGTGCTAACACAGTTACAATTTCCAGTTTCTATCAATTGATATGATTTACCAAATGCCAAAAGACAAGTTTAAGCTGCCTATCATTATAAGCCAAGTATTATCTTCCTTCTATTGACTGCATGAAAAAACATATCTAGATACATTGTGCCTGTGATTAACATTTGATGACCTAAGCAAAACACAAAAAGATAGCTCTGATGATTCTCTAAGAATTTTCTCTCTAAGGTCTGTGTAAAGGCTGCAGTTAAACAAGAGGTGATGTTCATTCTCAACTTGATTATCACAAAAAGAACAATTTATATCCTGGACAGATTCACTATATCTATGTATATTATTATTTATTGGAAGTACACCAAATCTTAGCTGGGTAACAGCAACACGGAAGCAATAATGTCCATATTCATTTTACATATTTTTCTCTTTCAAACACTGTTTTATATGAATTATATATCTGATATCTTTCTCTTTCTCTTATAGCTCCATTCCATTCCTGGATAAACCAGTCAACTAGTCTTTGTTTAAATGCCCTCAGAATGTTTTAGTATCTCCCACTCTTGCTGCAACCAAACAATGCCATAACCAGTCTCGCACAGAATCTCTCTCACATTTGTAACCCAACAACTTTTACCACACCTGTCCAATTCAAATAACATAATATATGCTCTGTGGGGTAATCTATCATTATCCATTTGAACTAATTTTAGCCAGTATCTTATACATGCAACATATGAATTGATATATAATGGGAATCTCCCTAAATCTCCATAAACCATCTTGTTTGGTGTCCTCACTGGAACACCTAAGAATCTTTTACAAGCTGTTTAAATGTACTTTCTCAATATGGTCTAGTCTACTTATGCCCCACACCTCAGATGCATATAACAAAATTGGTTGGATTTTTATGTCAAAAATTTTAAAGAATACACTTGCGGTCATTTCCTTGTATTTGTGGAACACTCTATGTAATTGCATAACAGCTTTCTTTCCTTTAATTGCTAAATGATCAGTACCCCTTTTAGCACTAATCTTAGTGGTGAAATTAAATCCTAAATAAGAGTAACTGTTCACTACTTCTAATCTCTTGCCATTATAAAACCATTTTCATGTCGACCCAGAAACCCTCCTTTCCTAAATACCATAATTTTTGTCTTATCATTGTTTACATATAATTTCATTTTATCACAACACATATGTAAGATATCTAATTGATTTTGAAGACCTCTGGGAGTAGTTGACAGCAAAGCTACATCATCTGCAAACAATAGAATAAGAAGATCTGCAATATTAGGCAGCATCTGAACACCATGTTTGCCCCTTTCCTCAACGTCATCAGCTAACTGATTTATAAAGATTGAAAATAAAGTTGGGCTCAAAACACAGCCCTGCCTTACTCCGGTTGGGCATTCAAACAACTCAGTAAGCTGTGATTTTGAACGAACACACGATAATAGTGAATTGTACATTGCTGTGAGAGAAGCAAGAAACTTCCCTTTTACACCTTGATGATATAAGCACGATAGAAGTTTATCATGTTGTACAGAGTCGAAAGCTTTTCTAAAGTCTACAAAGGCTATATACAACTTTCTACCTCTTTTACTCAAACATTTCTGAACTGAAGCATATAAAGTAAAAATATGGTCAACCGTAGAATGCTTTTTCCGAAATCCTGCTTGCTTATCTGAAATTAATTCATTAGTTTCTAACCAAGTATATAATCTGGTATTTAGTATAGAAGTGTAACACTTAGAAATTATGCTTAATAAAGATACACCTCTATAGTTATCAACATTATCTGGGTCGCCTTTTTTGTAGATTGGAATTATTATAGCTTTAGACCATTGTTGAGGATAAATTCCTTGGTTTGAATATGTTATTAAACAGTTTTGTTAGAAACTCAAGAACAGTTCTTCCACCAAACTTTCAACATTTCAGCAGAAATATTATCTATGCCACAGGCTTTTCCTCTCTTAAGTTTAGAAAATAGCCCAAATTAACTTCTTCTTCACGAATAGTTTGATTTAGATCATGATCAAATTCTACTGAAAGATCATTGTCAGTACTATTTTCCTCTGCTTGGGTTTGATTATTGTTTTGATATAAAGATTTAAAGTGATTGAACCAGTCCTCTAGGCTAATGTTATTATCAATTATTTTTTTTACCACCACATCCCATGTTTCTCAAATGTTTCCAGAACTGAGGCGAATCCTTCATTTCTTTAACTAGATTGTCTGTTTGTAATTTTCTGAATGCTTGTTTCTTTGTCTTCAGTAAAATTCTATACCTTTTCCTTGCTTCTACATATAACCTTCTATCTTCTTCCCTACGAGATTGTCTAAAGATTCTTAGTTTTTTGCGACTTTCTTTTTTTAAGCTGCAACATTCCTTGTCAAACCATACCGACTCTCTCTTTTTCTTAGCAAAAATCACTTTAAACATACATTGGCTTGAGTCTTTCAGACATTCTACAAATGCATCCAAAGCTTTATCAACATTTCTATCTAAATTTTGACTTGCTTCTATCATTCTAGTTTGGATTTCACTGCTTTGCAACATTTCAAGAAAATCATTTTCTTTGTCTTCTTGCCAAAACATTTTTTCACGTGATGTGCTTGCATTTTGTTTTGTTTTCTTCACACTAACATTACCATTATACTTACTTTCTACTTGTAGGACAACAGGTAAGTGATCCGAATCTGTTAAGTTTTCAACAGCTAGTGATATAAAATTTGTGGATAACAACAAATCACAAGAAACTATAAAGTAATCCACTGTACTTGCTCCAGAGGATGCAATGAAGGTACAGCTTTCATCAAATCTATGTTCGTTCAGACCATTTAAAATAACACATTCAAAGAGATTGCACAAGTCAATCAACTGAGTACCAAAATTGTTGGTTTGACTGTCATGTGATTTTCTTGAAAAGTAGTGATTTTTTACTGATATGTGATCAAAATCAGTAACATCCCCAAAGAAACACATGTTTCTGAAGCAGTTCTTGCATTCATATCACCATTTAACAAGATATGAAAATCATCATACATTTCATTTAGATCCATTAGACATTGTTCTATCATTTCAATGCCAAAAATGCCCCTCCTGTGATTTCCAAAAAGGTGAGTCACTGGGAGGTACATAAGCACTAATAAACATAATATCTTTTTCTGTACATAACAGATCTTTATCTAATTTCAAAACCACCATGTTTTCAATATTCAATGGAATTAGCTGTACAGAATCTGCAAAAGACTTTCGAACCATTACTATGACCCCTCCAGAGTATCTTCCCTGCCGAGAAAGTTTCTTTGCCTTTGATGTGAATGAAATGTAATCTGAAAACAAAGTGGAATCAAAGTCATCTCTATGAAAAGTTTCTGTCAGACAAAGAAAATCATAAGAAAGTAGATAGTTAACAAAAGCATCATTTTCTAATTTTTGTAATAAACCATTGACATTGTAATTAAGAAATTTTACTTGCAACTTATCTACACTTTGTACAACATTTATTTGCAACTTATTTACACTTTGTACAACATGCTCTGCATGACTTTCTGACTCTGTTGCCTGTGATTGACCATTATTGCATGTGATGTAATTCTTCTGTGCAATCACCATTGCTTGCTTTGGTGCTGTGGCCTGGCCGAATCCCTATTTGCGTGTATCTGCCTGCTCAGTAGCATGAGTTTTGGAACACAGAGATCTATCAGTGACATTGGTTCGGTCCCCTGGCATGACTTTACTAAAGGAATCTACAATGCTGCTCTGACTGTGGGATCTTTGGTTCTGTCTCCCACCAGTCAGGCTACCCTGTCTTGTACCAGGGGCAGCACTTCTTGGACGCAGGTCTCTTGTTGGACACCTGCTCCGCTTTTGTCCAGTCACATGTCCTGTCTTGTCTCCAGTCTTACTGTTGTTCTGTTTGTCTGGTTGACTTTCACATGTCCCATTCTGTCTATCCATGTCCTCTGTCACTGAGTCTTTGGTCTTGCTTTGCTTCTCATTACTCGTGTTAGCTCTGCAATGTTCTGTATGCTGGTGCATTGCATCAGAGATGTCTGACTTATGTGTTTCTACCCCAGTCATATTTTCATTGTGAGTATCATTGTTTTCCTGTCCTAAATCAATTGTATCACCTGAAACAGTCACCCCTGTTGTCATTTGTCATGTCACTTTCCACTAATAAACTGGTGTTACTGTCACTTCTGTCTGTCATCACACCTTGGAACACTTCACTTTTATCTTTTTCATCCTGGTCAGCAGAGTTAGATTGCAGATCAGTTTCCCTCATCTGAGTGGTATTCACAGCTTGTGCACTTTGATCTCTACCAACAAGGTCTTCTTCCCCATGGGATGACACGTGCGGTCTCTCAGGGATCTGCTCTTCTCTGACAGGTCTGTGGGTCTCCCTTGTTACTTCTGGGACAGCATGCTTTGAAGTGTTGTTGGTGTAGTTCCCCTTCCTCCAGACGATCCTCTTCTCTGCAGATGCTCTGCGTCTTGGTGGTGCTGGCTGTTTCATCACCTCACTGTACGAGCGAGTGCCTGGCACTATTGGAACAAAGGAATGTCTTTCTCTGGCATGTCTGTCCGATTCTCTATGATGCATTCCTCCATGTCTTCCATAATCTCCAGTCTCCCTGCCACATAGTTGGCTTGCATCAGAGTGGTAACCAAGGTGTTCTTCCTCACCTTCAGAATCATGTTCTGCTTGATGGAAGGGATGCCTTGGTGCATTTACACTATTCCATGGCCTTGTCTCTTCTTGCATAGAATATTGTTGCATATGATTATTCCTGCTTTGTCCACCTGGTTGTCTTCTGTATCCCTGGTTGAAGTTGTTTCTAGCTGCCTGTGTTTGGGTGTGGAAGCCTCTTGAGTCTTTGCTGTTTCTTCTAGAATTTCCTGGTGGAAGATAGGACCTGATTCCTTCACTTCTTCTATAGCTTGGGGAAGTGTATCGCCTTTCTCTATTGTCCATGGAGTTAGGAGTTTGCTGTTTTTCTCTCACTTGCAGCTTGCCATTGTATATATATGCGATCTTGCCTTGATCTCGATAAAAGTCTACCATCTCTCTCTGTCGTGAGGTGAGGTCAGATGCAACTCTTATGCCACTTTGTCGTAAACTGTCTCTGAGATCTCTGTCACTGAGGATTTCCATCTTGTCAGTCCACCTCTGTAGTTGCATGAGGATGGGCCGAGGATCCCTGCTGTAATGCCGACGCTTTCCAATTCGAAAGGCTCTGACAATATCCTCATGGTGCCAACTTGGAGAGTGAGAATGGTTGTTCAGTAGATCAACTATTGTTTGTGTGGTTGTGTATTCATCTTCCCACTCACTTTCTTGTACATTCATAATCTTGAGATTGCGAGCTTTTGAGTCCTGCTCCAGTGTTTCCAGTTTTCTTTCCAGCTGATCAATTCTCTCAAACAAACTGCTATTGTCCTCTTTTAGTTCTTTGATCTCCTCTGCATTGGAGACAGCCATTTCCTTCACTTTTACTACTTCTGAGCAAAAGCGTCCAATGCTGTTTTCAAGGGAATGGAACTTTTCATTCATTTCTGTTTTTATTCCTGTTGAATGGAGAACAAAGCCTTGCTGCATTTGTGCTAACCGCCAGTCAATCATTTGCAACATGTCTTGAGGTGGGTATGAAGCACTCTCCGCCATTATTTCATGTGCCTGTGGTGACGTAGGCTTTGTTTACAAACAAGGGGAAGCATGAACTAGATTCTCCAAATACGTAGCAACCCTCACGTGGGGGTGGGGAGGGAAAGTGACTCAACCCTAAAAAAAAAAAAAAAAAAAAAAAAAAAAAGTCGATAGGTGGTGGGTGTACAGCTGACGATGCACGTGAAAATTGCACTCTCAGTCTCTGGGTTTCATGCCAAACAGAAGTTGTAGAAGTGAGCTCATGTAACGTACTGTAACGTTAATGGCAAATTCAAATTCTTATTTCTTCCATGTGTTTTATACAACTGTTAATTACACCACAGCCACTAACCTTTTTGGTTCTTTTTTTACACCTTCTTGTACACTAACACCACATACACCACCATGCAAAAACTTTTCAAGAACACAGGTTTCAATCTGTCAAAATTCCACACCTAACGCAGAGCAACGTTTCACGCACCTTTCCCTTCCCTCAACAAGTGAGCGAGCGGAGAGAGAGAGAGAGAGAGAGAGAGAGAGAGAGGAGAGAGAGAGACAGACAGACAAACAAAACAGACAGACAGACAGACAAATGGACAGACAGTCAGACAGAAAAACAGACAGTCAGACAGACAAACAAACAGTCAGACCTTGGCACAGAGAGAGCAGCAGCCACAGACATCCAGCACAGTTCCATACACACAAGATGGCGGCGGTCCACAGCTGTCGGCCAGGTTGTCATGGTCACAGTGCCCGCATGACAATCCCTTCGTCCTGCCCACACACAGAGAACGGCTGCCTAGCGATGCTCTCAGTCTTGACGCTCTTGTCATGGTGGATTAATTTATTTTATTTTATTTTATTTTATATTTTATTATTTTATATCGAGGATAATGGAAATAAGCACTTATGTGCTTTTTACGTCCAGTCCCCGTGTGGAATCAGAGGTCTAGCGGGTAGCGCGCCTGCCGGCAAAGCGAGAAGTGCCGGTTCCATTCCTGCTTCTGCCCGGACTTCTCTCTACCCCCCCCCCCCCCTTACCCACTAGACCTTGAGTGGTTGTCTGGGTGCTAGTCTTTCGGAGGAGACCATCAACTGAGGTCCCAGGTTACGACACATTATTATCTAGTGCCCCGGCAACAAGACAGTTGTCCTAGCAGAATTCTGTAGAGTAAAGGCACGTTCTCCTGGCAGATAGGAAGGAAAAAGATAAAGGAGAAAAGGGTGGTGCTGTTCCTGTGGCAACGTACTCCCCCTGGGAAAGCAGTTCCAATTTTACGCGGAAAAACCCCGGCTGTGAATGGAAACGGTATACAATACAGTACATTACAGTACAATATGTACAATATATTACATTACATTACAGTACAATACAATAAATACAATATAGTACATTACAGTACAATACAATAAGTACAATACAGTACATTACAGTACAATACAATAAGTACAATACAGTACATTACAGTACAATACAATAAGTACAATACAGTACATTACAGTACAATACAATAAGTACAATACAGTACATTACAGTACAATACAATAAGTACATTACAGTACAATACAATCAGTACAATACAGTACATTACAGTACAATACAATAAGTACATTACAGTACAATACAATACAGTACATTACAGTACAATACAATAAGTACAATACAGTTCATTACATTACAATACAATAAGTACATTACAGTACCTTACATTACAATACAATAAGTACAATACAGTACATTACAAAACAATAAGTACAATACAGTACATTACAGTACAATACAGTACATTACAATACAATAAGTACAATACAGTACATTACAGTACAATACAATCAGTACAATACAGTACATTACAATATAATAAGTACAATACAGTACATTACAGTACAATACAATAAATACAATACAGTACATTACAGTACAATACAATAAGTACAATACAGTACATTACAGTACAATACAATAATTACAATACAGTACATTGCAGTACAATACAATAAGTACACTACAGTACATTACAATACAAGAAGTACAATACAATACAACACAATACAGTACAATACAGTACAATACAATGCAATACAATAAAACACAATACAATAGAAAACAAAACGATGCAATATAATACAATACAGTACAGTACAATACAACACAACATAGCACAACACAACACAATACAATAAGAAACAAAACGATGCAATACAATACACTACGATGCAATACAATATGATACGACACTACACAATGCATTACATCACATACCATAACAATACGATACGATATGATAAGTAGAGTACGACACAATACGATTCAACGCAATACAATATAACTCAACACAATGCAACAGAACACAACAACAACAAAGTACTATACAAGACAGTACACTACAACACCATGCAAAAGAAACAACACAACAATGTACTATACAATACGACACAACACAACACAACATTATACTACACTACACTAACGCACACACACACACACACACACACACACACACACACACACACACACACACACACATACACACACGTGCGCGCGCGCGCGCGCACGCACGCACGCGTACACATACACACACACACACACACACACAAAACACACACACCACACACACACACACACACACACACACACGCACGCACGCACGCACAAACACACACACACACACACACAGGGCAGGCTCACAGGGATTATGCGTGGTGCCGATGTCGTTAAGTGCTTTAAGGGGACAGGCTCACTACACCCACACCACACTACACTACACTACCACCACACTACACTACACTACACTACACTACACTACACAACAACAGAATACAGCACAAACTCTATAGTCTCATCCGAAGGACATGTGGGCAGAATGGAGTTTGCCACTGATATTTACTCCAGGGGAAAAATCCTCTTGAACGGGATTAGAACCTGGGTTGTCAGATTGCCAGCGCAATGTGTGTGTGTGTGTGTGTGTGTGTGTGTGCTTAAAATCATGCGCTGGGCGGGTTAGGCTACGTGCAGGAAGACAAGTACTCTGGCATCACATCACCCCCTTCCCAACCCCTAAGTACTCTCGCCTCATTCCGCTCTAAATGAAGACAAACTACAGTGGGGGAAAATCCTCATGAATATTCAAACAACCCCCCCTGTGAACGGCAAAATGGCGGGCACAAAGGCATGCAGTGTAGTGAGTGAAAGCTGAAAATGGCCAGAAGAAAAAGGGTGCACAGTTCTCATTTGCAAGAGTATACATCTGGCTCCTAACTAACGTACTGTCAGACCTTGACAAATGGGGAAACAATTAGCACCGACAGATTAGATAGGGATCAAGGTTTTGTATGTGTGTGTGTGTTGTTGCTGTCACATGTAAACTAGGAGTGGCTGATAATGAAAACGTTAAAAGTGCATTTGTGTGGAAAATGAGGGATCGGGTGTTCCAGTTCTGTCAGGGTACAGTTTTTTTTTGTAATGAAAAGTTTGATTCAGTTTTGATTTGAACATGTACTGTGTGTGTGTGTGTGTGTGTGTGTGGTGTGTGTGTGTGTGTATGTGTGCGCGCGCGCGCGCGCGCGCGCGTGTGTGTCGTTAAGTGGTTTCCTGTCCCTAAATCATTAAAGACTCATTCATTTTTGCAAGTTCTTTTGGATGAGACTATAAACCGAGATCCTCGTGTGCGAACGCACGCTTAACATCTTGCGCACACGTTAAAACCTGCTCCACTTTTTTGGGGGAAAGTATCGCCATTGTGTGTCAGTGAGAACGGAAGACAAATTTACAAAGCTGCATGCACATGGGGACTGGATGTAAAATGAAAATCAACAACAAAAAGTGTTTTGACTAGCACTCAACAGAGACACAACTTGACCAGAAGCTAAGGGGT
>CM054148.1:46302324-46310000 GCA_028751875.1 Rapana venosa | reverse complement strand
AAAAACCCAAAAAAAAAAAAACCATTTTTTTTTCAAAAAAGGTAAACAAAAAGGGGTTGGGTTTTTGGGGTGTGTGGTTTTGTGGGTGTGGGGTTTTGGAAAAAAGTTTGTGTTTTTTGGTTTTTTTTTTTTTGGGTTTTTTTTGTTGGGGGTGTGTGTGTGTGTGTGTTTTTTTTTTTGGGTGGTGTGTGTGGGGTTGGTTTGTTTGGTTTGTTTTGTTTGGTGTTTTGTTTTTTTTTGGGGGGGGGGGGGGGTTTTTTTTGGGGGGGGGGGGGGGGGGGGGTTTTTTTTTTTTTTTTTTTTTTATTTTAAAATTTGGGGTTGTAGTTGTTAAAATTTTTTTAAGGGTTTAATTTAATAAGATGCCTTTTTTTTGGGGGGTGTTTGTGTGGCTTGTTTAAAAAAGGGAAAAACACAATAACAAAACCCACCAACAACAAAACAAAAACAAAAAAAAAAAAACAAAAAACAAATTTTCAAAAAAAAATTGGGGGATGTTTTTAAAGACTGTCAAGGGAAAAAAGGGTTTTACCGGAATGGGTAAAAGAAATTTTAAAAAGGGTTTTTAAAACTAAACCCTTTTAAAAAAAAAAAAGGGGAAAAAAGAATACTAATAAAAAAAAAAAAAGCTTTAAACAAAAGGGGGGAAAAAAATGACAAAAAAAGATTTTTAAAAAAAAAAAAAAATAAAAGAAAATTTAAAAAAAAAAAACCCAAAGAAAAAAAATTCCTTTAAGCTAAAAAAATTTTTTTAAAATTCCGAAAAAAAAATACTTTTAAAGAAAAAAAGTAAAAATAAATAAAAAAATTTTGAAAAAAAAATAAACAATCTTTAAAAAATTGGGAAAAAAAATTGAATGGAAATTTCAAATATACGAATATTAGCAAAAATTTTGCCTTCCCCAAAGAAAAAACAAAAAAGGCCCCCTTGGGGGGGTTTTTTTTTTTTAGGTTTTTAATTTTTAAAAATTTTATTTCTACATTTTTTTCAGTTTTTTTTTAGTTTTTTGTGAATAAATTTCTTTTAATTTGGGGGTTTGAATCCTTTAACCCCTTTACCCAAAAAAGTTAGAGCCTTTAATTTAGAAACCTAAAATTTTTTTAAAAATTCTTCCCCCCCAGCCCCTGTTTAAAAAAAAAAACCCGTCCTTTTTTTTTTTTGCAAAAGGGCCCCCCCCTTTTTAAAACCCTTTTTTCCGTTTTTTAAATTCAAAAAGTTTTTTTCCTGGTTGTAAACCCCGGGTTCTTAACCTTTTTAAACCCGGTAAGGACCAAAAGGGTTTTTTGGTGTTTTTTTTTTTGGTTTTTGTTTTGTTTTTTGTTTGCCGCGGGGGGGGGGGGAAAAAAAAACCCCAAAAATTTTTTAAAAAGGGGGGGTTTTTCTTTTTTGGTTTTAATTTGGGGCCTCTTTTGGGAAAATTCGCGCTTTAAATCCATAAAAATTTTTAAAATAAATTTTTTTTTTTCTCTAAAACTGTTGTTTTAAAAAATTTTTTTTAAATTTTAAATTAAAGGGTTTTTTTGTTTGTTTTTTGTTTTTTGTTGTTTTTTGGTGGTTGTTTTTTTGGGGGTTTTTTTTTTGGTGGTGGGGGTTTTGGGTGTGTGGGGGTTTGTGTGTGGGGGGTTGTTTTTTTTTGGGTTTGTGTTGTGGTTTTTTTGGTGGGGGGATAATGGGGGGGGGTTTAAATTTAGATTAGGGGGTTTTAAAATTCCATTTTTTATTTTTTTTTTATTTTATTTGGGGTTTTTTTTGGGATTTTTGTTTGTTTTTATATTTTTAAAATTGTTAATTCTTTGAAAAGTTTTTTTTTTTTGTTAAAAACAGAAACAATTGGTTTAAAAATTGCTGGGTTTTTAAATTTTAAAATTTGGGGGTTTGGGTGGGGGGGGGGGGGGTTTGGGGGGTTTTTGTTTTGTTTTGGGGGGGGGGGGTGGGGGGCCGGGGAAGGGGAAGGGGGAAAGGGGGGGGGGGGGGGGGGGGGGGGGGTTTGGGGGGGGGGGGGGGTTTTTTTGGGGGGTGGGGGGGGGGGGGGGTTTTTTTTGTTTTGGGGGGGGGGGGGGGAAATTTTTTTTGGGTTGGGGGGGGGGAAAAGGGGGGGTGGGAGGGTGGGGGGGGTGAAAGGGGGGGGGGGGGAGGGGGGGGTTTTTTTTTTGGGGGGGGGGGGGGGGGGGGGGGGGGGGGGGGGGGGGGGGAAAAAGGGGGGGGGGGAGGGGGGGGGGGGGGGGAAAACAGGCAGAAACAAAAAATGGATAGAAAAAGAGAAAACCCTAACACAATTTCAAAGGTAAGGATGCTATTTATACAACAACCCCCACCCCACCCCACACACAACACAACACACCACACAACTAAACCCTCGGCATTCGTAACAGGGAGTGTGGAGTTAAAACCTCACGCTCTCACATCGCCAGAGTGACAATCTACCACCTTTAGACTACCTCCATTCCATGCAGAGAGAAAATCATGCCACACACACACACACAGACACACACACACACACACCAACACACACAGCCCCACACACCCCCACACACACACACACCCCCACACACACAACAAACACACAACACAAAACACACACACACACACACAAAACACACACACCACAACAAAACCCCAAAACATGTATCGAAAATCTCTCTGGAAAAGCATTGAAGGCTGTTGCTGGTATCAAAAGATTGTACTTCGGTTAAAGAATCTTCCAGCATCTACGTTTTTAGTATTTTTGATACAAAAGGAACCAATCCTCCTCTATGGTTCTAAAATTTGGGGTTTTCACCAGTATCATGGATATTGAAAAATAACAGGTAAAAATTTGCAAAATGGTCTTGGGGGTTGGCAGAGATGTTAAAAATAATTTTGCCTTGGCGTTTGTGGTAGATATCCCATTTTTGTTGACACTGTTACCAGAGTAATAAAATATTGGCTAAAAATTTTGGATATGCTGATCATGATACCCCAGACAATGCTACAATATGTTGTGTAGACAGGATAAAGCAGGGAAAATTTAAATTGGGTAACACATTTTTGAAAGATTTTATGCACCCACGGATTTGGTTATGTTTGGACAATGCGGGAATTGTGGTAATTCTTCATCCTTCATAAAAGGGGAATTCAAAATACGAATACAAGTGTGTCCCAACAAAAATGGCATGACTCTCTATCAGCATACCCTGACTACTTAGATTATCACCCGATTATTTGTAGAGCAAATTATGTATGTAAGTAGAATTTTTAGAATACTTTAGAGCTATATGTTTATTGAGGTCAAACAGTTACCTTTAAATGGAATTTCACGTTATGGCAAACCGATTACTGATCCATTCTGCTCTCAGTGTGAGGGCCCCAACAAATTGAGATGTTTGTCACTTTTTATTTTTGTAGCCCAAAATATGCTGTATTGCGAAGAAAATGTATTCCTCTGTTTATTACAGATTTCCATCGAATCTGAAAGTGCAGCTTCTTTGTATGAACACTAAACCTAGTTTGATGTTTAAAGTTGGATTATTTCTTATTAAATGTTTAGATATCAGAAGTAAGGATGTTCACCTTACATGAAAGTATATGATTAACTGTTGTTCCTATGGGCCATATGGCCTGCAAAAACTGAATTAAAATTATTGTTATTGTTATTGTTACACACGATGTCATGCAGTTCACTCCTGGGGTCAATGTCTATCTGTCTGTGTGTCTGAGGGAGGTAGAGAGCAGCAGTGTTCTGAAGCATGTTTCTGAGGCTTCTGGTGTCTGCGTCAGCCAGCCAGTCAGTCAGTCAGCCAGTCAGCCAGTCAGCCAGTCAGCCAGCCAGTCAGCCAGTCAGCCAGTCAGCCAGCCAGTCAGTCAGTCAGTCAGTCAGTCAGCCAGTCAGTCAGCCAGTCATTCAGTCAGTCAGTCAGTCAGTCAATTAGTGTCTCTATGTGTGTTGGTTGGTCTTCAATTTTACGTCTGTTCACATGAACATGATAATAGACACACACACAAAAACCAAAAACAACAACAACAACAACAAAAAGCAACGCGCATGGACCAATCTAAGAGTGTGTAGCAGCGTGTATGAAAGTGTGGGACGAGCAAGCGTGTATTTGGACAAGAGTCTCTGTATAAGTGTGTGTGTGTGTGTGTTGTTGTGTGTGTGGTGTTTTTGGTGCGGGGGTGTGCGTGGGTGTTGTGTGCGCGCGCGGGTCTGCTGCGCGTGCCTGTTCCTGTCAGTCTTTGAAGTGCTGTATCTTAATCCTGTGAAACACTGTTCCTGACCGCCCGTGGGGGGTCATGGTACGAGTGAGGACACTGCAAGCCTGCAGTGCACTGCACTGCTGTCCATCTCCATCATCTTGACAAAAAAACCCTTTTTCATACATGCATGTACCCCTCTCTCTCTTCTCTCTCTCTCTCTCTTCTCTCTTTCTATCTCTTTCTCTCCTCTCTCTCTCTCTCCTCTCTATCTTCTCTCATTTCTCTCTCTCTCTTTTCTCTCTCTTTCTCTCACTCTCTCCTTTCTCTCACTTTCTCTCTCTCTCACCCTTTTTCTCTCTTTTCCCTACTTTTCTCTCTACTCTCTCTCTTTTTCACTTTCTCTCTTCTCTCTCTTTCTCTTTCTCTCCTCTCCCCCTTTTCTCCTCTCTCCCCTCTCACTTTCTCTCTCTCTCTCTTTCTCTCCTCTCTTCTCTCTATCTCCTCTCTCTTTTTCTCTTTCTCTCTCCCCCATCTCTTTCTCTCACTTTTTCTCTTTCTCACTTTTTCTTTTCTCTCTCTCTATTCTCTCTCTCCCCCTCTCTCTCTTCTCTTTCTCTTTACTTTCTCTCTTCCCCTCTCTCTCACTTTCTCTCTTTCTCTCCTTTCTCTCTCTCTCTCTTCTTCTTCTCTCTCTCTCTTTCTCTCTCTCCTTTTTCCCTCTCTTCCCCTTCTCTCTTCTCTCCTTTCTCTCCTCTCTCTCTCTTCTCTCCCTTCTCTCTTTTTTTTCCCCTTCTTTTTCTCTTTCTCTCCTTTCTTTTCCAAAACCTCCCCTTTTTCTCCCTTTTCCCCTTTTTTTTTTTTTTTTTTTTTTTTTTTTTTTTTTTTTTTTTTTTTTTTATTTTTTTTTTTTGTTCCCCCCCCCCTTTTTTTTTTTTTTTTTTTTTTTTTTTTTTTAGCAGTGGAGGAAGGGGAGGGATTGCGGGAAATAGTGGGGGGGGGGGGTTTTCCCCCTTTAAAGGGGGGGGGGGGAGGGGGGTAGGGTGGGGGGGTTTTTTGGAAGAGGGGGGGGGGGGGGGGGGGGGGGGGGGGGGGGGGGGGGGGGGGGGGGGGGGGGGGGGGGGGTTGGGGTTGGAGGGTTGGCCGGGTAGGGGACCAAAATTTTTTAAAAATGGGAGGGTTTGGGTTGGCGGGGGGGGGGTTTAGAAAGGGGTGGGGGGGGGGAGTGTGGCTTGGGGGGTTTTTTTTTTTTTTTCCCCCCCCCCCCCCCTTTTTTTTTTCCCTTTTCCCCTTTTTTTTTCCCCCCTTTCCCCCCCCCTTTAGGGGGTTTTTTTTTAAAAAGGGGGGGGTTGGCCCAAAAGGCAGGCTTTTTTTTTAAGTTCTTCCCCCCCGGGTTGCCCTGCAACATTTTTTCCAAAAAGGGCCAAGCCCCGGCCCATTTTTTCCTGGCGCAAAAAACAAATCCGGGAAAACAACCCCCAAAAAAAGGGGGGAGGGGGGGTTAAAAACCCCCTTTGAATTGGACCGGGTCGACCCCCCTTCAAGGGTTTTTCCCCGGGTTAACCTTTGAAACCCCCTCCCCAAAATCCTTAAGAACTAAAACCGAGGCCCCTTGGAAGCACGCAGAACATCTTGCCCCCTTCCTGTTTTTCGAAAGAAGGCATTTTGTGCGGTGGGAACAGATGAAGAATTTACAAAAAGAAATACGGGGTGGATGTAAAAAAAAATTAATTTTTATTCCATTACCCAGATATAAAGAATTTTTAAAAAAATAAAACTTGTAATGCTACAGTGATCCCTGCCCCCTGTGGTTACCCGGCAAAGGGAAAAGGCATGAACTTGGGAGGAAACAAGGGGGAAAAGAAAAAACAGGCGAAAAAAGCTTCCCTTCCCGAAAAAAAAACAATAAACAATCAAGGCCCCACCCCGATAGGAAGGGCGATACCACCATTCAAAGAAAAAACAAATCCTTCTAAACTCTGCACTGGGCCAAAAGGCTATCACCACTTGTCCCAAAGCGAAAATCGTTTTCTTCTCCCCTGGTTTCCGGGTAAAGAAAACCCGACGGGACATCCTTCAAAGGGCACCTTCAGCAAACCGAGGAATTGTGTGGCTGACAAAAAAAACCCTGCAAACGCGTACGGCCCCTGGGGAGCTGGAAAGGCTTTCCATTATTTTCCCCAAAAATTCTGATGGGGTAAAAACCCCAAAAAAAGAAAATCGGTCACAGTAAACCCACTATGGTAATTGCCCCTGCCATCACAGTATGAGTAAACTGAACCCCAAAAAAACATTGCAGAAAGAGGTGAGTCATGAAAAAAATCCCACTGAAACATTTCAGTGTGGGCAGGAAGTAGAGGAGAGGTCTCCCCTTAAAGGCTTACTGTTTTCACGAAAAAAGGGAAATTCAGGTTAAAATTTCTCCCCTTTCCCTTTTTAATGCCTTTTCCCAATCAAATGTTCAGAATTTCTGTGCCATTGTCCTCCTCCCCCCCTTATCCGTGCATGTATTTCACGCCAAATGTAAAAACCATCCAACACCCCGTTACGCCCTTTTGCACGCAAATTTTCACGCAGCACATGAAATAAAACTTCCCCCCCCCCCAAAAAAAAAACACCCAACCACACACACACACTGATTTAGGGGGGCTGCACCTGATGGTGGCAACCCAATTTTTTTTTTAAGGGAAAAAGTTTTTAACTTCCCCTAAAAACCAAACTCCAAAAGAATTTTTCCAAAAAAAAGAACAAATGTTATGAAGTGCTTTTCAAAAACCCAAAGAAGTAAAATTTTTTTTTAAAAGCAAAACAAAAATCTAGACCCCTTCCCTTTCCCAAAAGTTTGAGCAGAGAAACGCAGTTAAATTGCTGCGGCATTTTGATAGAAAGTCCAACAGCACAAAATAATTCTAATAACCCCAAAACAAAACAAAAATGAACGCCCAGGGGAGAGCACTCTAGCCCCCTTCCGGTCAGTACTGGTGTTTTCAGAATGGAAGATAAGAGTGTAAAGCCACTTTTTGCAGACAAGGGGAGAGGTCAAGTAGAATCGTTTAGGTAATGCTGTATAAAAGTACCCCCAAAATTGCTGGTTTCATTTGTAATTCAATGTTAGCATTTAAAGTTTGAAAAACAATGTGGTGTATACTTCTTTGGGGAGGGGAGGTGGAGGGTAGAGGGGGGTCTGGAATAAGTGAATAATCTCTCTGAGTTTCAGTACTAATTCTAGTTTCCATTTTTTCTATGACTTTTGTCATTTTTCACAGCTTTGATATGTGACATCTGTGTCAACTTATATTGTTTCTGTCACACACACACACGCTATTATCATTGTTGTTATTATCATCATCATCATCATCATCATCATCATCATCATCATCATCATCATCATCATCATCATCATCATCACAGTGAAGATAATGATTGTAGTAGTGGTGGTGGTGGTAGTAGTGGTGGTGGTTGTGGTTATGATAATGCAAATTATGAAGCATTGGTCTACTTTTTC
>CM054148.1:46294824-46299824 GCA_028751875.1 Rapana venosa | reverse complement strand
GTATTTAGTAGTAGTTAGTAGTGTAGTAGTAGTAGTAGTAGTTGTTTTTTGTTGTTGTTGTGTTGTTGATGTAGCGCAGCAGCAGCAGCAGCAGCAGCGCAGCAGAAGCAGCGGGCAGCAGCAAAAGCAGCAGCAGCAGCAGCAGCGCAGCGGGCAGCAGTAGTAGTAGTAGTAGTAGTTAGCATTTATTTAGTAGTAGTAGTAGTAGTAGTAGTAGTAGTAGTAGTAGTAGTAGTAGTAGTAGTAGTAGTATCTATATCATTATTTTTGTTGTTGTTAGTAGTATAATTACTATTGGTATCATCAATATTTTGTCTTTATCATTATTGTTATTATCATATTATTAGTATTACTATCATCATCATTATCATCATCACTAGCGGCAGCAGCACCTGCTGCTGTTGTTCTTGTTGTCATTTCATATTGTTTGTTTTGGTGGGGGAGTTTCTTTTGGAAATAAAACTAAAGCCACAAAAACGAAAGCACACGATATTACGTCTGCTTAGGCAGAAAGAAAATGTATAAAAACAAACACGAGAGGGAGGGGAGGAAAGTGGGGAGGGGGTTGTGGTTACAAATTTGTAAATTAAAAAAGTAATGATTTTGAAGAAAAAAGAAAAGAAAAGAAAAACAATTAAAAAAAAACACTTAGACATCACTGCAGTGCCCCGGCAGGGGATCGAACCCTGGATCTTCGGTTTACGAGACCGACGCCTTACCACTTGGCCACCGAGGCTCCACGATCACAGCCAAACAATTGATGATTCCTCTACGGCACAGCCTTTACCAGCACTGTCGCAGCAATCTTCTTCTTCCTCGCCAAACGCTCACACAGCAACAATTGTTGTCTGTCATACGAGCAAAAGTGCATTGCGCTGCCGTTAAGCGCCTGACAAGTCAGACCCAGCACAACCGATTCAGTATGGGAGAGAATAGATATACTTTAAGTCTTTGTACAAAAAAAAAGGATGGAGAATTAAAAATAGACCAAGAAGGCAGAAAATAAACAAGAAGGAGCTGACAGGAAGAAAAGGAACGAGTCAGAAACAAATAGAGGGATAGAAAAGTGGGAATTCCTAGCACAGAATTTCCAGAAGGTGGGGATGCTATTTATACTGACAGTTCCCACACACACACACCCCTCCGCATCCCTCCCGCGGGAGGGGACAGCAGATAATTATAGGGTTTCGGTGTGGGTCTTCTCTGGTGGGGGAGCAGTGTGCGGCCTCAGTGCTCTACGGTCTGCGTGGAGACCTATCTACCCCGGCATTCAGACTGCATGCTGAGTATGACGGTATCATCCGTACCACAGGCCATAGATGGCCTACTCTTCGGTGAAAGATGAATGAAGCATTAACGTGAGTGCAAGATGATTGTGTGTGTGTGAAAGACAAATTCAAAGTCAAAGTTTTATTTCAAGATGGTACATTTAATAAGCAAAACTTTTGCTTTGTGTGTTCACACACAGGGGTGCTATTTATTGCAGCGGCGGCAGCAGCAACAGCAACAGCAGCAGCTGCAGCAGCAGCAGCAGTAGCAGCTGCAGAAAAAGTAGTAGTAGCAGCAGCAGCAGCAGCAGCAGCAGAAGTAGTTGTAGTAGCAGCAGCAGCTGCAGCGGTAGTAGTAGTAGTAGTGGTAGTAGTAGTAGGAAGAGTAGTAGTAGTAGTAGTAGTAGTAGTAGTAGTAGTAGTAGTAGTAGTAGTAGTAGTAGTAGTAGTAGTAGTTAGTAGTACAGCTACTTTACCAGACCATGGGAAGCCAACCACAGGGAGCCTGAGATCATCCACACCACTGTCCAGTATGTGGCTCCAAAGGAACTCAGAGTGATGACACCAGTAAGAAGCCACTCACCCTGGCCATGGTAGAAGACTGCTATCCAGGACAAGCATGGATCCACGTCTACACAGACGGATCAGCTACAGATGCTGTCTCCAATGGAGGAGCAGGAGTGCTGATCAAGTCCCCATCTGGAGAAATAGAAACAGCAAACTTCCCAACAGGGACACACTGCACCGACTACTGTGCAGAAACCCAAGCCCTGAAACAAGCTGCCACCATAGTCAGACACTCCAAAGACTAATGCCAGCAAGTGGTTTTCCTCACGATGCCCTGACAGTCCTACAAGCCCTGTCTGCAGACAAAGAAACAGATCTCCAAAGGGAACTACAGCTCCTTACACGAAACAAACGTGTAACGCTGCAATGGATCCCTGCCCACTGTGGTATACCTGGCAACGAACAGGCTGATGAACTTGCGAAACAGAGAGCACAGAAAGAACAGTGCGAAAACAGCTTCACCTTCCATGAAAAGAAGACAATCATCAAATCAATGGCCCGACCCAGAGTAGAGAAGGATGACTACCACCATCTCAGAAGAGAAGAACAAGTCATCATTCTAAGACTCTGGACTGAACACAACAGCCTAAGTCACCACATGTCCACAAAGCTGAAACTCGTTCCTTCTCCCCTGTGTTCCTGTGGTAAAGAAAACCAGACTAGCGAGCACATCACATCCTTCAGAGGCACACACTGTACAGTGACCTGAGGAAGATTGTGTGGCTGACAAAGATAACCCTGCAAACTAAGCTGTAGGGCCCATGAGAGGAGCTGGAAAGGACTTGCCATTATTTTCCCAAACATAATCTGATGGTGTAAAAACCCAACGAGAGAAGTCGGTCACAGTATACACCCTACCACTGGTACATCTGTACTCTGCCAGTCACAGTATGAGGTCAAACTGGAACCCCAAACAGACATGGCAGAAAGAGGTGACGTCAGGGAAAAAAGATAAGCCCTCTGAAATCATGCAGTGTGGACAGGAAGTAGAGGAGAGTGCTCTCCCCTTAGGGCTTACTGTTTTTCACAGTGATAAAGGGAAATTCAGGTTAACTTTCTGCCATCTCCCTTTTAATGCCTTATCCAATCAAATGTCAGTATTTCATGTACCATTTGCTCCCTCCTCCCTCCTTCACACACGTGCATGTATGCACGCACATACATAAACCCATCACACACACGCACGCACACATACAACATAAAATCAATACTCTACACACACAACCACACACACACACACCATACAAAATGCACACACACACACACACACACACACACACACACACACACACAAAAACACACACACATGTATATTAAGTGAGGGCTGTTACACCTGACTGAGTGAGCAATGTATTATTTTTGTGCTATAAGGAAGTAAATAAAGACACCTAATCAACTTAAGTTCTGTGCTAAATAATCTATGAAAAAGCAATCAGAAAGAACACAATGTTATGAAGTGCTTTTACAAAATCAAAGCAAGATCAGATCTCATGTTTTAAAAGCAAAACAAAAATCTAGACCCCTTCCCTTTTCCCAAAAGTTTGAGCAGAAAAACGCAGTTAAATTGCTGCCGCATTTTTATAGAAAGTCCAACAGCACAAAAAAATTAAAATCCTAAAACAAAACAAAAATGACGCCCAGGGGAGAGCACTCTAACCCCCTTCCGGTCAACACTGGTGTTTTCAGAATGGAAGATAAGAGTGTAAAGCCACTTTTTGCAGACAAGGGGAAAGGTCAAGTAGAATCGTTTACGTAATGCTGTATAAAAGCACCAAAAAAATTGCTGGTTTTATTTTTAATTCAACGTAACATTGAAAGTTTGAAAAATAATGTGGTGTATACTTCTTTGGGGGGAGGGGGGCCTGAAATAAGTGAATAATCTTTCTGAGTTTCAGTACTAATTCTTGTTTGTTTTTTTCTATGACTTTTGTCCTTTTTCCACAGCTTTGATATGTAACATCTTTGTCAACTTATATTGTTTCTGTCACACACACGCTATTATTGTTGTTGTTGTTGTTATTATTATTATTATTATTATCATCATCATCATCATCATCATCATCATCATAGTGAAGATAATCATTGTGGTAGTGGTGGTGGTAGTTGAAGTCGTGGTGGTGGTGGTTATGATATTGCAAATGATGATAATCTTTATTTTCCAAGAATCGCAAATAAGCGTTGGTCTACTTTTCCATTAGACCCTTGAGAGAGAGAGAGAAAGAGAGAGAAAAAGAGAGAGAGAGTCCAAAAGGCAATAAATGCGTCATAAACATCACAGTACATTACATTACATTATATCACATTACATGACACAACACTATACTATATTATACGTCACATTACATTACATGACATTATATCACATTACATGACACTACACTATACTACATTACATAGTTTATGTAGTCTTCCCGATCATAGGGGCGCTGTGCATGGTTGACCTGACAACCAGCCCTCTCCATCTTTCTCTGTCTTCCTCCCTCCCTCCCTCCCTCCCTTTCTCTCTCTCTCTCTCTCTCTCTTCTCTCTCTCTCTCTCTCTCTTTTCTCTCTCTCTCTCTCTCTCACTCAGCGTATCATTACCAAATTAAGATTCGGAATTTCAGATATATTTGTCCATTCAAAACGCTATAGTAACTCAGATGGTAGAGCTTTGATATGTCCACTGTGTAAGGATTCAATAGAAGATGAGGTTCACTTTGTACTTTCTTGTCCAGAATTAAAAGATATCAGAGAACAATTTATTCCGGCAAAATATTCCAGGTATCCATGTCTGTTTAAAGTAATATTGTTAACCCTTCTAAGCACTACAATACCGTCCTCAGCCAACTCCTAGATGAGCATGCTCCTCCTACTGACCATCTCCTGCCTGATAGGCCATGTGCACCATGGTACAACCGTGACATCCTGGTCGCAAAACGCAAACGCCGGCAACTAGAGCGGCAATGGCGAAAAACAAAAACCGAAATAAACAAACAGCTTCTTCGTAAACAAATCAACAAAGTTAAAACCCTTTAAATTTGTTCGCAAAACAGAGTATTACTCTTCTCAAGTTCTTGGTGCTACGTCTATGAAATCTCTTTTTTTCCCTCACATCCACGTTTCTTGGATCTGAGAAGGCTAGTCCTCTGCCTTCTATTCACGACCACTCTGAACTTCCTTCTAT
>CM054148.1:46269824-46282324 GCA_028751875.1 Rapana venosa | reverse complement strand
TTTTTTTTTGTTCCCTGTTTAACTTTGTAAAAACTTCTTTCCCTTTTTTAAACATCATTTTTTTTCTTTTCTTTTGTTGTTTTTGCTGTTTTTTTTTTTTGGGGTTTTTAATTTCCCTTTCCCTTTTTTTTTCCCTATTCTGTTTTTATTTTCTTTGTTTTTGGTTTGCCTTTTTACTGTGTCTTTTTTTTCTTTTTTTTTTTACTTCTTCTGTTTTCTTTCTTTTGAATTTTTTTGAGCTTGTGCAGAGGAAAGGAGAAAAGGAAAGAAGAAAAGGACAGAGGGGTGTGGGTGGGGGTGGAAACCAAAATAAAACTTAAGATCAAAAAAGCCCTGTGTCTAGAGGCAGTTTTTCCCTGTCCATACATTTTTAAAAAGCGAGGGTGGTTGAGTGCTAGTTTTTGGGGAGACGACAGAGCGGGGTCCTCGTGCAAACATTTTGACAGGTAAACGCGCAAACAGAGAAACCGGCAAAAAGACAGTTGGCCTGTCCAAATTCAGTAGAAAAAAGTGTTCCATCGGGGGGGAAAAAAAAATATTGCTTTTGCAACACCTTTTTATAATGCGTGGCGCTTCTCTTGTGGAAAACAAACTCTCCCGGGAAGAGAGCCCAAATTTTACTACTTTTTTTACTACTTCTCACTACTCTACAAACTACTATATAATATATACTTACTCTACTCCCCACCCCCACACCAACACCACCCCACCACTGATTTGCTATTTCTATCTTTTTCTATCTTCTATCTTCATCATCATTCACATCATAATATAATCATCTCATCATCTCTTCATATTTTAGGCCCTGGGGGGTTGTGGGGTAGTGTAATAGTGTTCCCCGTCAGTGCTGGGCTTTATCACAGTTTTTGAAAAACCTTTGACGTGGGGGTAACAGCAAAGTGAGAGGCTGTAGACCAGGGGCTTTTCCCTTCTGGAATTCCCTTTAAGCTTAGTCTTTAGTGATCGACGATGCTCTTAACTAGGATGTTGTTGCACAGTCCTTAATGTGCTGCAGCCCGGGGGGGTAGTTACCCTTTGGGAACTTTCAACGTGTGTCCTTATCCCCCTTGGCGAGAGAGGGGGGATTTACTGGGGGAAGGCATCCCCCTTTTATCAAATTTCTGCCTTTTCCCAAAACAGCAGTGCCTACTCTGCTGCTTTGAAGGTCTCGTCGAACACGCGGACTAACTAACAAGTGTAGAGCAGTAGCGTATGTAGTAGTAGTGTAGTTTTTATTTTGTAGTGTGTGAAAGTAGTATTTGAGTAGTAGTAGTAGTAGTAGTGTAGTATAATGAAAATAATAATAAAAAAATTAAAAAAAATTATGGAATTTTGGTACCCCTGTATCTTGCCGACAAATAAAGGCTTGACTCGACTCCTCCCAAACCATCATGCAACCAATGAAGAAACATTTCCTAAAAAGTTAAAATGTGCACACACACAACACACCACACACACACACACCACCACGGGGCTATACACTTTGGCGCCCCCAGGGGGTTTTTTGGCGTTGAAAGAGGGACGCTGTAAAATGAAACGGAGAGGAAAATCCCAGGTTTGAAAAAAACATCCCCTGGGGCCAAACCCCAAAAGTACACAAAAAGGCCCCTCGGGGAAGGGAGAAGGGGAAGTAGTAGTAGTAGTAGTAGTAGTAGTAGTAGTGTTGAGTAGTAGTAGTAGTAGTGTAGTAGTAGTAGAAGAAGAATAGTATATCAAAAAATTTTGTTGTTATTTTTGTTTATTATTCTTTGTTTCATAAATAGTTTTTTTTTATTTTTATTGTTTTATCTTTTTGGGATGTGATGTGATGATGTTATTATTATTTTTTTATTTTATTTTTACCATATATCTCTCATTATATCACTGCAGCAGCAGCGCAGCAATCTTTTTTTTGTTGTATTTATATTGTTTGTTGGGGTGGGGGGTTTTGGGGTTTTTTTTTGAAAAAAAATATAGCCACAAAAACGGAAGCAGAGACTACGTCTACTTAGGCAGAAAAAGACATGTCAAAAAACAAACCGGGAGAAGGGGGGCGGGGAAGTAGAGAGGGGTATGCGGGTCAATTTTTTTAATTAAAAAAAATAATGATTTTGGGGAAAGAAGAAAAATGTACAAATTTTTTTTTTAAAAAAACTTTGAATCACTGCGTCCCCCGGCAGGGGTCGAACCGGATCTTCGGTTTACGAGCCCGCCCCTTACCACTTGGCCCCCGAGGCTCCTTTTTACGCACAAAAAATTGAGCTCCTTATGGCACAGCCTTTCCCATCACTGTGCAGAAATCTTTTTCCTCTTCGCCAAACGCTCACAAGCTAAAATTGTTGCTGTCTACGAGCAAAAGTGCTTGCGCTGCCGTTAAGGCTGACAAGTGGCCCAGACACCCCATTGGATGGGGAGAATTTTTTATATTATGTCTTTTTTGAAAAAAAGGATGGAAAATAAAATAGCCGGGGAGGCGAAAATAAACAAAAAAGGAGGTGAAGGAAAAAAAGGAACGAGGCGGGAAAAAAATGAGGGTAAAAAAGAGGGAAAATTCCGAGCCAAAATTTCCAAAAGGGTGGGATGCTTTTTATAGTGACGGGCCCCCTCCCCCCCGCATCCTTCCGCGGGGGGGGGAAGAGAAAATTATAGGGTTTCGGGTGGGTCTTTGGTGGGGGCAGTTGCACCCTCAGTGCTTTTACCTCTGCTTGGAGCATATTACCCGGCCTCAGACTGCATGGGGTAGCGGTTCATCCGTCCAAGGCCTAGATGACCTACTCTTCTTTTTGAAAGTGATGGAGCATTACGTCATTTGCAGATGATTGTGTGTGTGTGAAAGACAAAGTCAAAGTAAAAGTTTTTTTCAAGATAGTACATTGAATAAGAAAAACATTTGTTTTGTGGTGTGTTCAACATAGGGCTACTTTTTTTGCAGCGGCGGTAGCGGCTGCACAGCAGCAGAGTAGTTTGATATTTGTGTAGTGTAGTAGTGTGTGTAGTAGTAGAAAGTAGTGTATTTAGCGCAGCGCAGCGCAGTATTTGTGCATAGTAGTAGTGCAGCAGCGCGCAGAAGAAAGCAAAAGAGCAGCAGTGTTGTAGTAGTATTTGTAGTGTTAGTAGTAGTAGTAGTAGTTTAGTGTGTAGTAGTAGTAGAGTGTAGCAGCAGCGCGTGTAGTAGAGTAGTAGAAGTAGTGTTTTGAGAGTAGTGTGTAGTAGTGAGTGTAGTAGTATTGTAGTGTTAGTAAATGTAAAAGTAGTAGTGGTAGTAGTAGTATAGTGTTAGTAGTATAATAATAAAAATTTAATAATAATAATAATAATAATAATAATAATGTAGGGAAATTTATATAGTGCTAAATTTTGAAAAGCAACAAATAAAGCGCTCGATTTTTTCCCCGAGGTAAGGGAAAAATCACTCTGTGCTTTTGTTACATCCAGCCCCGTGGATGCGGTTTTTAAATTTTGTTCTTTTCCCCACCGGCCACAATGGCCTACTTTTGAAAAGGGAAAAGGTTTTAACGTGTGGCAAGTGTTCTGCATGCGTTGCCCCGGGGCCCTCGGTTTTGTCTCACCCGAAGGACTTTGACTTTCAGTTGTTTTTTTTGTAAAATGGGAACAAAAGGGCGGGTGGGATTCGACCCAGACCCCCGGGTTTATTGTTGGCAGGCAAACGTCTTAAAAATCTGCCCCCGCACAGTTTTTCCCCAGACCAGGGGAAGCCTTTCCGGAGCCTGGATATCCACACCACTGCCCGTATGTGGCCCCAAAAAGAATAGATGACCCGTAAAAAGGCATCCCCCGGCCTGGTAGAAGATGTATCCAGGAGAAGCATGGTTATCTAAAAAGACGGATCAGTACAGATACTGTCCCCAAATTTGGGGAGCGGGAGTGTGATCAAGTCCCCTTGGAGAAATGAAAAGCAAACTTCCAACGGGACAAACGGCCGATACTGTGCAAAAACCCCAAGCCCTGAAACAAGCTGCCACCATAGTCAGACACTCCAAAGACTAATCCCGCAAGTGGTTTTCTCCGAGGGCCCTGACAGTCCTACAACCCCTGTCTGCAGAAAAAGAAACAGATCTAAAAAGGGAATACGCCCCTTACACGAAACAAACGTGTAACGTTGCAAGGACCCCTCCCCACTGTGGTATACCTGGCAACGAACGGTGATGAACTTGCGAAACGAGGCACAGAAGAACAGTGCAAAAAACGCTTCACCTTTCCATGAAAAGAAGACAATCATCAAATCAATGGCCCGACCCAGAGTAGAGAAGGATGATACCACCATCTGAAGAAAAGAACAAGTCATCATTCTAAGACTCTGGATGAACACAACCCCTAAGTCAACCCATGTCCAAAAACTAAAAAATCTTCCTTTCCCCTGTGTCCCTGTGGTAAAGAAAACCAGACTAGCGGCACTTAAACCCCTTTCAGAGGCACCATGACAGTGACCGGGTACTAGTGGGGCAAAAAAAAACCAAAAAAACAAAGCTGTACCCCCCTGAGAGGGTGGAAAGGACTTTCCATTTTTTCCAACAAAATTTGACGGTTTAAAACCCAAGGGAGAAGTCGGTACAGTTCACCCTACTACGGTACATCTGTACTCTCCCGTCCGTATGAGTAAAACGGGAAACCCCGAAAAAAGGGAAAAAGAAAGAGGTGCGTCATGGAAAAAAGATAACCCCGGGAAAACATGCGTGGGACAGGAAGTAGAGAGAGTGCTCTCCTAGGGCTTATGTTTTTCCAGTAAGAAAGGGAAATTCAGGCAAATTTTCTGCCCTCCCCTTTTTAACCCTTTTTCAATCAATGTCAGTTTTTCATGTCCCAGTTGCCCCTCCTCCCCCCTTTATGCTGTGCTGTATGCACGACAAATGAAAACCCATACACACACACGCTATAGCATTATGCACGCACTCAGCAGAAAAATTTAAAAAATCAATCTCTACGCACACCGTGGGCACCACAACAAACACTGTTATTATGTAGAGCTGTTAACCTGTGTGTGAGCAACCTTTTTTTTTTTAGGAAGTAAATCAGGTCCCTAACAATCAAGCTCTTCTAAAGAATTATGCTGGCAGTCAAAAAGAAACCAATTTATGAAGTGCGTTACAAAATCAAAGCAAGAAGATAATTTTTTTTTTCAAAGCAAAAAAAATTTGGGCCCTTTTTCCCCCTTTCCCAAAAAAGTTTGAGAGAGAAACCATTTAAATTGCTGCAGCACAAAAAAATTCAAAACCCCCCAAAAAAAAAACAAAAATGAACGCCCGGGGGAGAGCCTCTAGCCCCTTCGGTTAGCATGCTGTTTTTGAATGGAAGAAAAGGTGTAAAGCCACTTTTTGCAGACAAGGGTAGGTAATGCTGCATAAAAGTACACAACAAAATTGCTGGTTTCATTTGTAATTCAATGTTAACATTGAATGTTTTAAAAACAATGTGGTGTATACTTCTTTGGGGGGGAGGAGGGAGGGGAGTCTGGAAAAAGTTAATAATCTCTCTGAGTTTCAGTACTAATTTATTTTTTCTTTTTTCTATGACTTTTGTCTTTTCCACAGCTTTGATATAAAATCTGTGTCAAACTTATATTGTTTCTGTCACTCACCACACATATTATTGTTGTTGTTGTTATTTTAAAATTTTCCATATCTCTCATCATCCCACCATCTCCCTCATATCATCATCATACCCCAACTTATCATCACATCATCATATCTTCTCTTTATCATATCATCATCATTCATATCATAATCATCTAATCATCATTCATCATACCACCATCATCATTATCATATCATCACCATATCTCATCATAAATTCATTCTTTTCATCTCATCCCATCTTCATTCATCTCATCATCATCTCATTCTCATCATTTTATCATCATCATGTGGATTTTGTTTGGGGGGTGTGGTGGGGTAGTTGAAGTCGTGGGGTGGGGTGGTGGTTAGATATTGCAAATGATGATAATCTTTTTTTGCAAGGAATCGCAAATAAGCGTTGGTCTACTTTTTATTGGGCCCCTTGACAGAGAGTGAATAAAAGAAAGAGAGAGAAGAGAGAGGAGAGGAGAGAAGTCTAAGGCAATAAAAAGCGTCTAAATCCAGTAATTCATTTATCACATAACTGAAAAACATATACTATACCCTAATCAATTACCCCACATTACATTTATCACATTACTGCATACATATATATAGTTTATTAGTCTTCACGATCATAGGGGCGCTGTGCATGGATGCCCGCAAACCAGCCCTCTCCATTTCCCCTGTCTTCCTCCCTCCCTTCCTCTCTCCTCTCCTTCTCCCCTCTTCTCTCTCTTCTCTCTCTCCTCTCTCACTTACTTTGTTTCAACATCTCTCTCTGTCTCGTCTCTCTCTTCTCTCCTTCTCGTCTCGTCTCTCTCTCTCTCTCTTGTCTCTGTCTCTCTTCCCCTCTCTCTCTCTCTCTTCTCTCTCTCTTCTCTTCTCTCTCTCTCTCTCTCTCTCCTCTCTCTCTTCTCTCTCTGCTTCCTTCCTCAGCCAGGTCTGTCCGTATGAGACCTTTTTGTCCTCCCCTCCCCCTCCCTTCCCCCTTTTTTTCTTTTCTTTTCTTCTTTTTTTCTTCTTCTTTTCTTCTTTTCTTCTTCTTTGCATCCTTTTCTTCGCATCCTTCTTCTTGCTTCTTATTTTATTTCTTTTCTTCTTCTTCTTTTCTTTGCAAAATTTTTCGCAATTCTTCTTCTTTTCGCAAATTTTTCTTCTTTTTCGCAAATTTTTTCTTCTTCTTCGCAAATTCTTCCCAATTTTCTTTTCTTCGCAATTCTTCTTCTTTTTCGCAAATTTTCGCAATTCTTCTTCGCAATTTTCTTTTTTTCGCAATTCTTTTTTCTTTGAATTCTTCTTCTTTTTTGAATCTTTTGCAATTTTTTCGCAATTCTTTTTCTTCGCAAAATTTTTCTTCGCAATTTTTCTTCTTTTCTTCGCAATTTTCTTTTCTTCTTCGCAAATTTTCTTCTTTTCTTCTCCTTCTCCCTTTTTCTTCTTCTTTTTTCTTTTCTTCTTCCTTCTAAATAGTACGTTCTTCTCAGGAAAACGGGGGGTTTGTTGCAAAAAACCCTCTTTCTCTCTTTTTTGGTTTATGTCAAAATTTTGGGTTTTTTAGGCATTTTCTGGGGTTTGTGTGGGTGTGTGTGTGTGTGTGTGTGTGTGGTGTGTGTGGTGTTGTGTTGTGTGTGTGTGGTGTGTGTGTATGTGTGTGTGTTGTGTGTGTGTGTGGGTTTGTGTGGTGTGTGGGGTGTTGTGTGTGGTGTGTTGTTTTTGTGTGTGTGTTTGTGTGTGTGTGTTGTGTGTGAAGATCGCTTATTTTTTTGGGGGTAGCTTTTGTATCTTTCTTCCTGATCGTTCTTTCTTATGTTCCCCTTTTTTTCTTTTGCAAGCGCTTGCGTGCGTGCGTGCCTACGTGCGTTGTTGTTGTGTGTGGGGTGTGGTGTGTGCGCGGGTTGTGTGTGTGCAAAAGTGCCTGCCGTAGCTGCTTGTGTGATGTATGCATGCGTGCTTCGTATATGCAGGTGTGGTGGGTGTGTGTGTGTTGGTTGGTGTGTGTGTGTGTGTGTGTGTGTGTGTGTGTGTGTGTGTTTGTGTGTGTATGTGTGGTGGTGTTTTTTGGGGGTGTGTGTGTTGTGTGTTTTTCTTTGTTCCCTTTAAATTTGCAAACTTTTTCCCTTTTTTTTAAAAAATCATTTTGTTTCTGTTTTGTTGTTGTGTTTTTTTTTTCTCATGTTTTTTTTTTATTTTCTTTTTTTTTTTTTTACTTTCGTTTCTTATTTCCTTTGTTCTTGGTTTGCCTTTTTTGATAGTGTCTTTTTCTTTCCTTCTTTTACTTCTTCTGTTTTTTTTCTTTTTACATTTTTTAGCTCTGCTTGAAGGAAGAGGAAGGAAAGAAGAACAAGCAGTAGGGGGGGTTTGGGGGGTGGGGGGGGAATACAAGAATAAAACTCTAAAACTCAACAAGGACCGTGATTAGGGCGAATTCTACCCTGTCCCTGATTTTAAAGGAGGGGTGGTTGAGTGCTAGTCTTTGGGTGGACGTGAGCGAGGGCCCATGTGCATTACATATTTAGCACAGGTAAAGAAGAAACAGAGAAACCCCGGGAAAAGACGTTTGGCCCGGCCTTTTCGGTAGAAAAGTGTTCCCCGTAGGGGAAAAAAAAAAACAATTGATATCGCAACACCTTTTTTTTTTTTTTTTTTATAATGGGTGGGGCTTCTCTTGTGGCAAGAACCCTCCGGGAAAAGTCAGCCCCAAAATTTTTTATATACTTATACTACTACTATATACTGTGTGCTGTGCTGCGCTGCTGCTTTTGCTGCGCTGCTGCTGCTGTGCTGGCTGGCTGCTGCTATACTACTACTACTACTGCTGCTACTATACTACTCTACTATATACCACCACCACCCCCACCCCCCACACCCCTGTTTTGTTCTCTATTTCATCATCATTCCCCTCTCATCATCATCATCATCATCATCTCATCTCAATCAGATTGCCCTAGGGTGGTAGAAGTAGTAGTAGTAGTTGTAGTGTAGTAGTAGTTAGTAGTAGTAGTGTAGTTGTTTAGTAGTAGTAGTAGTAGTAGTAAAAATAATAATAAATAGAACTTATATAGCGTATTCTTGCAAAAAAAAACCAAAGCGATGCATTCAACCCAATTTACACAGTCATGCAAAACAAGATAAATAATAAAAAATTTAAACAACAGATATTTACAAAAATGGGGCGATGCAGTAGTGTAGTGTGTAGTATTGAAGTGTAGTGTAGTAGTAGTGTGTAGTAGTAGTAGTAGTTTTGTAGTAGTAGTAGTTTTTTGTTGTTGTTGTTGTTTTTTGTAGCGAGCAGCAGCAGCGCAGCAGCAGCCAAAACTGCAGGCCAGAAAGCAGCAGCAGCAGCGCAGCGCAGCAGCAGCGCAGCGCAGCAGCAGTGTAGTTGTATAGTGTTTGTAGTATAGAGTAGTATCTATATCATTACTTTGTTTTGTTGTAGTATAAATTTATTTGTATCATCAAAATTTGTTTTATCATTTTGTTTTTTTCTATTATTGTATTTTCTTCATCACTTTCATCTCCTGCGGCAGCAGCACCTGCTGCTGTT
Organism: Rapana venosa; assembly: GCA_028751875.1. NCBI lineage: Eukaryota > Metazoa > Mollusca > Gastropoda > Neogastropoda > Muricidae > Rapana > Rapana venosa. Next base: position 46,273,225 of record CM054148.1, on the reverse strand, counting down.
GTTCGGTTGTCATTTTCTATTGTTTGTTGTGGTGGGGGGGGTTTTTTTGGAAATAAAAAATAAAGCCCCAAAAACGAAAGCACCGATATTTGTTGCTTAGGCAGAAAGAAAAAAGTCTAAAAAAAAACCGAGAGGGAGGGGGGAAAGTGGGGGGGGGGTTGGGTTAAAATTTGTAAATTAAAAAAGTATGATTTTGAAAAAAAAAGAAAAGAAAAGTAAAAAATTTAAAAAAAATCATTTAGCTTTCTGCAGTGCCCCCGGGAGGGGATCGAACCCTGGACTTGGTTTTTCGGACGACGCCTTACCCTTGGCCACCGAGGGTCCCGGTTACACCAAAAAAATTGATTACCCCCTACGGCACAGCCTTTACCAGCCTGTGCAGCAATCTTCTTTTTCTTTGTCAAAAGCCACCCCAGCAACAATTTTTTGTTGTATACGAGCAAACATGCATTGCCCCACTCTGTTAAGCCCTGCAAGTCGACCCAGCAACCAATCCCCTGGGAAAAGAATCGTTTTTTTTTTTAGTTTGTAGAAAATAAGGATGGAGAATGAAAATGACAAGAAGGAAAAAAAAACAAAAAGAGGGGACGGAAGAAAGGAACGAGGGAAAAAAACAAAAGAGGGATAGAAAGATGGAATTTCGAGCACAGAATTTCCAGAAGGTGGGGATCATTTATATGACGTCCCCCCCCCCCACCCCCCCATCCCCCCCGCGGGGGGGGAAGCAGATAAAATTTTGGGGGTTTGGTGTGGGTCTTTTGGTGGGGGACCCGTCTGGGGCCCAGTGCTCTACGTCTGCATGGGACATATTACCCCGGCACTCGACTGCTGTGGGTTACGGTTCTCCACCCAGGCTAGTGACCTATCTTGTTGAAAATGATTGAGCATTAAAGGGGGTGCAAGATGATTGGTGTGTGTGAAAGACAAAGTCAAAGTCAAAGTTTTCTTTTAAAATGTAATTTAAAGCAAAAAATTTGCTTTTTGGTGTGTTCCCACATAGGGTACTATTTATTGCAGGGGGGTTGCAGCGCAGCAGCGCAGGGAGAGCGCCAGGTAGCGCAGTAGTAGTGTAGTGTAGTAGTATGTAGTAGTAGCAGTAGCAGCGCAGCGCAGCAGAAGCGAGCAGCAGCGCGCAGCAGCAGCGCAGATTTGTAGTGCAGGGAGTAGTTTTGCAGCGCAGCAGGAAAACAGCAGCAGAAACAGCACAGAGCTTAGTAGTAGTGTAGTAGTAGTAGTAGTGTATAATTAGTAGTAGTTAAATAGTAGTAATAGTAGAGTAGTAAAAATAATAATAAAAAAATAAAGATCGAATTTTTATAGTGCTAAATTTGTAAAGCAACAATCAAAGCGTCAGATTTTCCCCCCCGGGATAATGGAAAAAAAAATCATGTGCTTTTTTTTTAAATTCCGTCCCGTGTGTTGCGGTTTTGTAAATTTTGTATCTGTTCCCCCGGCAACCAAAGGCCCTACTCTTTGGAAAAAGGGAAAAGGATTTTAAAGTGTGCGCAAGATGTTCTGCTGCGTTCGCAGCGGGGCTCGGTTTTTTTGTCTCATCCGAAGGACTTTTACATTCAGTTAGATTTTTTTTGTCAAAAATGGGAACAAAAGGGCGAGGCTGGGTTCGAACCCCGAACTCACGGTTTACTTGTTGGCAGGGAACGTTTTTTAACAAAACCTGCCCCGAAGTTTTTTACAGACCTGGGAAAACCAATACAGGGAGCCTGGGTCATCCAACCCTGTCCATTGTGGCTCCAAAAAGGGAAATCAGAGTGACACCCGTAAAAAGGCACTCACCCCGGCAGGGGAGAGACTGCTATCCAGGGAAGCTGGATTCCTCTACACAGAGGATCGCTACGATGTGTCTCAATGGAGGGCGGGTGCTGATAAGTACCCTTGGGAAGTGGAAAAAAGCAAAAAATCCAACGGGGCACACTGCCCAATCCGTGGGAAACCAAAGCCCTGAACAAACTGCCACCACGGTCAGACACTCCCAAAGTGAAAAGCCAGCAAGTGGTTTTTTTTTCACTGTGCCCCCTCAGTCTAAAAACTTGTTAAGCAAAGAAAAGATCTCCAAAAGGGAAACCCCAGTCCTTAACAAAAAAAACTTGTAAAAACGCAGTGATCCCCGCCCACTGTGGTATACCTGGCAAGGAAAGGTGTGAATTAAGAGGAAAAAAGGGAAAGAAAGAACGTGCGGGAAAAAGCTTCACCCTTTCCCCGAAAAAAAAGACAATCATCAAAACATGGCCCGACCCCGTTAGAGAAAAGGGCGTTTTCCCCCCATTCAGAGGAAAAAAAGTCATCATTTAAGAAATCTGCATGGGGACAAAGGCCCAAATCACCATTTTCCCCAAAGCTGAAATTTTTTCTTTCCCCTGTATGTGGGTAAGAAACCGACCCGCGGACATCCTCAAAAAGGGGCCACGTACAGAACCTGAGGAAATTTTGTGGCTGACAAAGAAAACCCTGCAAACTAAGTGTCGGCCCAGGTGAGGGCTGGAAAGGGCTTTCCTTAATTTTCCCAACTATTATTGCCCCTTCCTAACCCCCTCTACTGGGCATTTCTTGCCAGTCCCTTTAATCAAAATTGCCCCCGGGCCCTTGCAAAAAATACGTCTGGGTACCCCTAAAAAACCTCATTACAAATTTTTTTAAATCTTCCCCTTAACTTACTGTTTTTTCCCAAAAAGGGGAAAAAAAAACTTTCGCCCTTCCCTTTTTAAAGTTTTCAATCTGTGTTTTCAAGTCCAGTTGTCACTTCCCCCCAGCTTTCGATGACGCAAAAAAGTAAACCCATAAAAACGGATAAGAATGTTCCCTAGGCATTTTTTTTTTCCCCAAAAAGAAAAATCTTAACCCCCCCACACCAACAAACAGTATTCATGTGAGGGCTTTCTCCCCGACGTGTGGCAAACCCAAATTTTTTTTTTAAAAAAAAATAACGTACCAAAACAAACTCAGCCGGCAAAGAAACTATTCAAACACAAAAACCCCAATGTTTTAAGTGCGTTCCAAAAAAAAACAAAACAATTTTTGTTTTTAAAGAAAAAAAAATTTAAAACCCTTCCCCTTAAAATTTAGCAGAAAAACCAATTAAAAGAGGGCTTTTAAAATCAAAACAAAAAATTTCTTAAAAAACAAAACAAAAATCCCCCGGGGGCCCTTGCCCCCTTGGGCAGAAAGCGTTTTTTCAAAATTTGATAAAAGGGAAAGCCTTTTTCAAAGGGGGGAAAGGCAAAAGGGCTTTTCGGTAATGCTGTTTTAAAAGTAAAAAAAAAAATTTTTTTCAGGGAATTACGTTTTAACATTAAAGTTTAAAAAAAATGTGGTGTTACTTCTTGGGGAAATGTGGGTTTAATCTGGGGAAAAAAAAAATTTTGGTTTAGTCTAATTTTTTTTTT
>CM054148.1:46259824-46264824 GCA_028751875.1 Rapana venosa | reverse complement strand
AAATAAATATGTCTTGAGGCTGGATTTAAAGTATCATAACTAGGCTTCTGGCGAAGAGAAAGAGGAAGCTCATTCCAGGTCGATGGACCGAAATAGAGAAAGAGCGGGGGCCAACGGTGGACTGGTTGAATCTAGGTATTTGTAAGCACAAGTATCTGCAGCAGAGCGGAGGGAACGAGAAGGAGTGTACAGGTGAAGACATTCACAGAGATAGGAGGGTGCAGTTTTGTGGAGACATTTGTAACAAAGGGTACTGATCTTATAATTTACTCTCTGTGGCACAGGCAGCCAGTGGAGAGATCGCAAGAAAAGGGTAATGTGCTCAGATTTTTCTTTCTGAGAACTAGTCAAGCTGCGGAGTTTTGTATAAGTATTGAAGGGAGTGGATAGATGATACTGGCAGACTAGACAAAAGAGAATTGCAATAGTCCAGACGTGAAAGAATGAGAGAAGTGACAAGTTTTGATGTTGCCTCTATGGACAGGTACTTTCGAATGGCACTAATACGCTGTAATTGATAGTAGCACGACTGGCAGGTCTAGGTGTTAATTTTTGCATAGAGAGTGTCTTGTCCATAACAACACCTAGATACTTCACAGCAGTGGATAGAGGGATTGACATATTGCCGAATTCTATTGAAGCTGTTGTAATGGAAGAGAGCTTGTGTTTGGTCCCTACGAGCATGGCTTCGGTTTTATCTGCATTTAGCTGTAATTTGTTCTGTGTCAGTTTTTAATATCTTCAAAGCAGGGGGCCATATTTGTCAGGAGAGAAGGCATATTTTCAGGAGTAACACTGCTTTGAATCTGAGAGTCATCTGCGTAAAAATGATGGTTGATTTGATGACGGTTTATTATATGTGACAGTGGGGCAGTGTAAAGAGTGAAAAGAACAGGGCCTAGAACTGATCCCTGTGGGACTCCGCATTCCAGTTTGGCAGGTATTGATTGAATCTTGTTTACTGCAACTGTCTGGAATTGGTCAGTAAGGTATGAATTAAACAAGGTAAGGGCTGTGCCAGTAACATCGAACGTTTTTTGAAGACGGGTGAGAAGAATTGAGTGGTCTATAGTATCGAAGGCTGCTGATAAGTCGAGTAGAGTGAGAAGGGAGATTTTCCCTCAGTTACAATCGAGTAGAAGCGTGTTTAAAGAGTGTACTAGGGTGGTTTCAGTGCTGTGGTTGACGCGATAGGCAGACTGAAACTCAGGAAGAAGATTGTTGGAGAGAAGGTGGTTGTTGAGCTGTTTGAGAACTACTTTTTCAAGGACTTTAGAAATGAAAGGTAGATTGGAAACAGGTCTATAATTCTTCAGAATGTTAGGGTCAAGGTCATGCTTTTTGAGTAGAGGTGTGACTATAGCAGTTTTGAGAGCTGATGGAACATTTCTTAAAACAAGAGATGAGTTTACTATTTTCGTAGTAGTGGGTATAAGTTGTGGTAGGCACTGTGTGAAAAGAGAAGCAGGTATGGAATCAAGATCACATGATTTTATAGTCATTTCTTTCAGAATTGTCATGATTTCTTTCTCACTTGTCGGATGAAAGAAAAGGAGAGGAGTGCCACAGAATTGGGGATCAGGAAGTGCAGGCTGCAAAGGAGTCTGATCCAGTTTGGAGCACATGTTATAATAATAATAATAATAATAATAATAATAATAATAATAATAATAATATAATAATAATAATAATAATAATAATATATGGAATTTATATATGGACTTTTTCAGAAAAGAATGCAGAAAATATAGAAGGAAGTTCAGAGTGGTTGTGGATGGAAGGTAGAGGGCTTGCCTTCACAGATCCAAGAAGAGTGGATGTGAGGGAAAAGAGATATTTCATAGACGTAGCATCAAGAACTTGAGAAGAGTAATACTTTGTTTGTCCTGAAAGAATTAAAGATTTGACCTTGTTTACTTGTTTTCGAAAGAGCTCATTATTAATTTCCGTTTTTGATTTTCGCCACTGCCGCTCTAGTTGCCTGCGTTTGCGCTTTACGACCAGGATGTCATGGGTGTACCATGGCGCACATGGCCTATCAGGCAGGAGACGGTCAGTGGGAGGTGCATGCTCATCAAGCAGTTGGCTGAGAACATAATTGTAGTGTTTAGGGGAGTTATTGTTGTCAGAGGTCTGTGATAGGCGTTCAGCAGCCTGTGAAGAGAAAGTTTGAATATCTATGGCCTTGAGGTTGCGACGGGTGACATACTTTTTCTTTCCAATAGGTTTTGCAAGGTTTAGAGAGAAAATTAACGTGAGTGCAAGATGATAGATAGATAGATAGATAGATAGATAGATAGATAGATAGATAGATAGATAGATAGATAGATAGATAGATACATAGATACATACATACATACATACATACATACATACATACATACAACATGCATGCAATTTTTATTTCACGTGGGTAATAGATTAAGTAACAAGACTTTTTTTTCATCCAGCCCTCAAAATGAAAAGAAAAGAAAAAGCTGCAAGAAAAAGAAAAGCATAATTGTGATACATATGAAAATACGCCAGCATCAACAGAGCCAGAACAAGAACCTACCTTGGAGCTGACATAGGCAGCGACGACGACCTTGTGCTGCTGGTATTCAAAATGAAGCTGAAGAAAAATAAACAGCCTGCAAACCCACGTATCAAATTTGACGTGGGCAAACTGAAAGATCCAGATGTCGAGGAGATCTTCCAAGCTAAGCTTGGCGGACGTTTTGCGGCAGTAACCCTCCTGGACAATGTCATGAATGACAACTTTAATGATGCAGTCCGAGAAACAGCAGACGAGGTACTCGGTCGTCAGAGAAATAAACACCAGCCATGGACTACCAATGACATCTTGGACCTCTACGATACAAGAAGAGCACTGAAACCAACCAGGTCTTCCAACCCTAAAGAATATCGGGAGGCCAACAATCTTGTGAAGAAGTCAATGTTAAAGGCCAGAGAGAAGTGGATCAGTGATCAATGTGATGAGATCGAAAAAAGCATGAAAGTGGGCAACAGTAAAAAGGCATACGACACCCTGAAGAAACTCACAAAACCACTTCAAACCAAATCATCAGTCATTGAAGACAGCTCCGGAAACCTCACAGAAAGCTCAGCTGCATTGAACAGGTGGTCTGAGTATTGTCAAGAACTATACAACTACCCAATCCAACCTGACAAGAGCATAATAGAAGAGGAAGCAGCAACATCAAGAGTACCCTCGCCATTACCTATACTGAGGGAAGAAGTGGAAGAAGCCATTCGCAGTTTACCAGTAGGAAAGTCCCCAGGAGCAGACAACATACCAGCAGAGCTGCTCAAGCATGGTGGCGAAACAGTTATCACACATGTTACAGCTATCTGTCAGAAGATTTGGGAGACAAAACAGTGGCCAACAGAATGGACACAATCACTCATCATACCTCTGCCCAAGAAGGGGAATTTACGCCAATGCCAAAACTATAGAACAATCAGCCTCATCAGCCACGCCAGCAAGATCATGCTCAAAGTTATTTTGAATCGACTCAAGAAGGAGGCAGAAGAACACCTTGCAGAGGAACAAGCTGGGTTCAGGGCAGGCAGGAGCACAATCGAACAGATTTTTAACTGCCACATCCTGATGGAAAAACATCTTCAACATCAGAGAGACCTGTTCCCAACTTCATTGACTTCAAGAAGGCTTTCGACAGAGTATGGCACGAAAGCCTGTGGCAGGTCCTCAGAATGTTTGGCATTGAAGAAGGACTAGTGCAAACCATCCAAGCACTATACAACACCGCAAGCAGTGCAGTCCTTCTAAACAATCAGGTCGGAGACTACTTCAAAACCACAGTTGGGGTCCGACAAGGATGCCTGTTATCTCCAGTCCTGTTTAATCTGTTCTTGGAAAACATTATGAGAGAGACCCTCCATGACTTCCACTCTACCATCTCCATTGGCGGCAGACCCTCACAACTTGCGGTTTGCCGATGACATTGACCTCATGGGCGGAAGTAACACAGAGCTGCAAGATCTTACGACCAGACTTGAGAACAGAGCTGGAGCATATGGGATGGAGGTGAGCTCGGAGAAAAGTAAAGTACTTATGAACAGCACGAGCAACGCCACTGCTAAAATTTACATGAACGGCCAGCAACTGGAGGAGGTAAACGCTCACAAAGGACGGGCGATCGACGACAGAAATCAAAGTCAGACTAGCCATGGCAACATCTTCCATGACAAAACTCACCACCATATGGAAAAGTAAAGAGATCAGTTTCCCAATCAAACTAAAGCTCTACAAAGCCCTAATTCAGACTATCCTGCTGTACGGAAGTGAAACCTGGACATTGACTGCTGAAACAGCAAAGCGAATCCAGTCATTTGAAACAAAATGCCATAGAAAACTGCTGGGCATATCCTGGAGAGAACGAAAGACCAATGAATTTGTCAAGAGCCATATAACACGGCTGGCAGGTCCACAGGAACCCCTTCTCACCATCGTCAAAAAGAAAAAGCTGACATGGTTTGGCCACGTCACCCGCTACAACACTCTCCCAAAAACGGTACTGCAGGGAACACTCGAAGGTGGCAGAAAGAGGGGAAGACAGAACAAGTCATGGATGGACAACATCAGGGAATGGACCAGGATGACTGACTCGGCACTACTGCGCAGAGCCGAGGACCGAGATGGATGGAGGAGGCTTACCACGGCATCGTCTTTCGTGTCTCCCCCACGACCGCCAAGGTCAGGGGACTGATGATGATGATGATGATGATGATGATGATGATGATGATGATGATGATGATGATGATGATGATGATGAAAATACACACACATGGATATTGATATATGCACAAGAGACAGACAGACAGACAGACAGACAGACAGACAGACAGATAGATAGATAGATAGATAGATAGATAGATAGATAGATAGATAGATAGATAGATAGATAGATAGATAGATAGATAGATAGATAGATAGACAGACAGACAGACAGATAGAACAGACAGTAGACAGACAGACA
>CM054148.1:46227324-46252324 GCA_028751875.1 Rapana venosa | reverse complement strand
TATTGTTTTTGTTTTGTTTTGCTTTTTAGTTTTTTTTGTTTTTTTTTTTTTTGTTTATGTGTTTGTGATTTTTATTGTTTTTGGGGTTTGTATTTTGTTTTGCTATTGTTTTTTTTTTTATTGTATTAATTTCATTGATGAAGTTTTTTTGCTGTTGTTGGTTTTTGTTCCCATTGTTGTTGTCGCTATGTGTAGTAGTAGAAGTATAGTGGGGTTTGGTAGTTGGGGGTTTAGGGCGGCGGGGGGGCAGCGGCAGCAGTATGGGAGTAGTATTTTGTACAGAGCGCAGCACACAGTAGCAGTGTGTAATAAAAATAATAATAATGTTAATAATAAAAATGAAACTTATTAGCGCTATTTTTGCAAAGAAAAATCAAAAGCGCATGCTTCGCCCTAATCTTACCGTCATAAAACCCAATGACAAAAATCAATGTTAAAACAGTATTAAAAAACTGGTACTGCAGCCAAATTATGAAAAAAAATTTTGCAAAAGTCAAATGTTTTTCAAAGCACAACACACACACCACAACACACACAACACACCACACACAACAGGTCATTACTTTAGAAGGTGATAGGACTGGGTTAGTGGGGGGGGATAGTTCTGATGGAGCGGGAGGGGGAAATCTTGGGTTTGAATAAATATGTCTTGAGGCGGTTTTAAAAGTTCAAGCTGGGCTTTGGCAAAAGGGGGAGGGAGCTCTTTCCCGGGTCGATGGACCCAAAAATAGAGAAAGAGGGCGGCCAACGGGTTTTTGGGTTTGTCTGGGGTATTCGTGGGCAAAAGGCTGCAGCAAGCGGGGGGGAACGTGGGGAAAGTGAAAGGGTTAAGACATTCCAGAGGAGGAGGGTGCCAATTTTGTGGAGACATTTTAACAGGGGGTATATCTTATTTTCCCTACTTCTGTGGCCGGCCCCAGTGGGAGATCGCAAGGGGGGGGAAATGTGCTCCGATTTTTTTTTTCGAGAACTAGTCGAGCTGGGGATTTTTGTATCGTTAAGGGGGGGATGATGTGCGGGGCAGACCAAAAAAAGGAATTTGCAATATCCAGAGTGAAAAAATAAAAGGGGACAAGTTTGGCTTTTGCATCGGTGGCAGGTACTTTCGAATTGCACTAATACGCCGTAATGATAGAACCGACTGACGGGTCGGGGGTTTTTTTTTTTGAAGAGTGTGTTGTGATAACAACACCTAGGTATTTCACAGCGGGGAAGAGGGATGAGCATTGCCAAGTTCTATTGAAGTGTTGTAAGGGAAAGAGGTTTGTGTTTGGTCCTAAAAGCATGGCTTGGTTTTTCGCTTTTAGCGTAATTTGTTCTGTGTCACCAATTTTAAATATTTCAAAGCAGGGGGCCTATTTGCCAGGGAGAAGGCAATTTTCAGGAGAAAACCTTTTTGAATCTGAGAGTATCGCGTAAAAATGAGGTTGTTTTGATGAGTTTATTATTTTTGGGACGGAGACAGTGAAAAAAGAGTGAACAAAAGGGGCCCCCCTAGAACAGATCCCGGGGAAAACTCCGCATTCCTTTTTCGGGTATTGATTGATTTTGTTTACTGAAACTTCTGAAATCGGTCAGTAAGGTTTTTTGATTAAACCGGGGAGGGGTGTGCCGTAATACGAACGTTTTTTGAAAGACGGGGGGAAAAAGAATTGAGGGTCTATAGTACGAAGGGTGCCAAATCGAGTAAGTGAGAAGGGGGTTTTCCCGGTCAGAACTATAGAAGCGGTTTAAAGTGGTACTAGGGTGGTTTTGTGGTGGTTGACGCGATGGCAGATGAAACTCAGGGGAAAAAGATTGTTGGAGAGAATGTGGTTGTTTACGTTTGAGAATACTTTTTCAAGGACTTTGAAATAAAGGTAGATTTGGAAAAGGGCTATAATTTTTCAAAAGTTTGGTAAGGGCATTTCTTTTTAGTAGAGGTGTGACTATAGAGTTTTTAGAGCTGATGGAACTTTCCTGAAACAAGAGATGACTTCAATTTTGTATAGTGGGGATAAGTTGTGGTAGGGACTGTGTGAAAAGGGGAAACAGGTATGGGATCAAAATCACATGATTTTATATCATTTCTTTCAGAAATTATCGGATTTCTTTCTCACTTGTCGGATGAAAGAAAAGGGCAAGTGCCAGAGATTTGGGGACAGGAAGTGCAGGTTGGAAAGGGGTCTGATCCAGTTTGGAGCGATTTTTATGGACTTTTTCAAAAAAGAATGCAGAAAAAATAGAACGAAGTTTAGAGTGGGTTTGGATGGAAGGCAGGGGCTTGCCTTCACAATCCAAGAAGAGTGGATGTGGGGGAAAAGGAGATTTCATTGACGTGGCATCAAGAACTTGGAAGAGTAATACTTTGTTTTTTTTGAAAAATTAAAGACTTGACTTTGTTTACTTGTTTTTGGAAGAGTCTTTTTAATTTCGGTTTTTGCTTTTCGCCACTGCCCCCCTGTTGCCGCGTTTTGGGTTTGCGACCGAATGTCATGGTGACCCTGGCAATGGCCATCAGGCAGGAGACGGTCAGTGGGAGGTGCATGCTCTCAAACAGTTTGGCTAAAAATCATTGTAGTGTTTGAGGGGTTTTTGTTTTCAGAGGTTTTTGTAGGCGTTCAGAGCTTGGCAGAGAAAGTTTGAATATCTATGGCCTTGGGGTTGCGAGGGGGGACTATTTTTTTTTTTGTAGGTTTGCAAGTTTAGAAAAAAAGAACACAAATGATCAGAAAGTAGTTCATCATGATGATACAGATGTGATCAGATCTTGGGAAACATCATAATTACCATCAAAATATTCCTGATCTGTGCGTTGCTTTTATTTAAAAAGTGAGAAAAAAAGTGGTTTGACAAAGAAAGAGAAAACGTTTGACGTCGGAAAAAATTGGTTATCAAAGGGGAAATTAAAGTCACCGAGAAGAAAGCTTTTGGGGGGAGAGGGTGTAGGATCCCGGATGCTGAAACTCTTGATGGAAATGGAAAATGCAGATTATTCTTAGGTTGGGGTGACGGTAAGACAGCAGAAAATAAAAGAGTGGCAGGGGTGTTGAGGTTGGTTTTACAGACTTCAAAGGGTTCAGTGGAAAAGGAAGGGGTGACGAAAGAAAGAGAGGGTTCCCAAATGTATCTTTATAACGCGGCAATGCCACCTCCACGGGGGGGTCGGGGGAAAGAAAAAGTTTTATAGCCAGGGGGTGTCAGTTTTTTTTTTTCCGTTCATGACCCTGTGGTTTTTTAAACCTTTTCCCGTTTAAAATGTTATATCAATATTTGTTCAGAGACGAAAACAAAAAAAGATAGCTTTTACCTTTTGGGGAGACGATTGCACGTTAAAAAGCACTGTAAAGGGGGTTTTTTAAGGGGGCAGAGGGTTGATGTTTAAAAGTGGGAATTAGGATAAATGTCGAGGGAAAGGGGGTGAAGGGGGATGGTAAGATGTGGAAGTGGGAGAGCAGACAAAAGTTTTTATAGAAACGGTGTGAAAGTGGGGAAAGAATGGGGAATTTGGGGATTTACAGTTTCATCACATACGTAAAACATAACTATCAGAGACTTTTTTTAAAGTCATTTTCAAAGAAGAGCGGGTTTATCAAGGGGAAACGACGCGGAGTTGTCCTTGGTTACGGGGGTAGGGTGTGAGTCGGAAGCGGGAGGGGGAGGATGTGGGGGGCCCCAGGCGATGTGTCTCCCGGACGGGTTCCCGTCTAGTTTTGGGGGGGGTTGATTTCTAAGGTTAAATGTGTTGTTTTAAATTTTCGGGATTCGTAAAACCCCCTGTGAGGCAATGCTCCAAATCTTCAGCAGTTATGTTTTATCGGTGGAAAAAAAAAGCGGGTAGTTGTGATGGGGGGGGGGGGGGGGGGGGGGGGGGGGGGGGGGGGGGGGATCTGAGTTCGTGTTTCACGTGCAATTTTTCACAGGGCAGCAGGGTTACAGTAAAGTGGGTCACAAGGACCAGCAATATCATTTGAACACAAATCAAACAGTCAGTTGAAACTTCGAAAATTTATCAGAAAATGAAAATTATAATTTAAAGTAATTCAAAATGGAAAAGATATTAAGGAAAACTAATCTGACCAGTCAATGCAGGGTGCAGTCACAAGCACGCAGATATAACATTTGTCTTAACGAACAGAGTAAAAATGCACGAAAACAACAATCAAACACAGAGAGACACACCCTGCTGCCATCCAGCGCAAAGGCCAATCACTCACTCAGTAGTTGTAGCAGCAGCAGCAGCAGTAGTAGGAGTAGTAGTTGTAGCAGCAGCAGCAGCAGCAGCAGCAGTAGTAGGAGTAGTAGTTGTAGCAGCAGCAGCAGCAGCAGCAGCATGATCTTGTTGCTCTTGCTGTTGCGGTAGTTGTTGTAGTTGTAGTTTCATGCTCAGCCGAATATAGTTCAAAGTTCAACCAATCGCCTAGAAAAGAACCATGTCCCAGCTTTAGAAATAGGGAGGAACGCTGGGAGAGGGGGGGGGGGGAGGGAGGGGTGACTAGGCATTGCAGTACCACGTCAGCTCTTGCCAAAACAAACAAACAAACAAACAAGCACACTAGCAATAGAGAAGAAAACGAGCAATCGATCAATAAACAAAAGGTCAACACAGCAAAAAGAAAACACAGAAACTCTGGGACGAGCCCTTGGCTAATATCACTAACTTTTCTTCTTTTTTTTTAATTATTTATTTGTTTGTGGGGGGGGGGGGGTGCTTGCGGTTGTTTTTCTGTTGTTTAGTTCAGGGGTGGGGGTGAGGGAAGGGGTGTTGCTCTTTTGTTTTAAGGGAATATGTGGGGTAGAGGGGGTGGGGAGTGGAGTTCTAATTTAAATCAAAATAATGACCCAAAATGTTGAAAATAGACAGGCGTGAATTGAAACCAAAACATAACAAAACAAATTAAACAAAAAAATAAAAACCCTCTTTTTTTTCCAAAATGGATAATTCGCACTAAAATATTTATGTTTTTGTCGTTCTGTATAAAAAATAATTATTGTTTAAAAAACACCAAAGAAATCAGGTCAACAAAAAACGACAGGAAATAAGGTGCACGATGCATGCAGCACTGATCATAAACATGCATCCGCGCACGCAAACACACACACACACGCACGTGCGCACACTCGCACGTACGCACGCGCGGTCCCTGGCACGCACGCACGCACACATACACACACACACGTGTGTAATGATAATCATAATTTTTAATAACAATTAATAATAATAACAACATACGTGTGCGTGCGCGCGCGCGCGCGCGCGCGCGCGCGCGCGTGTGTGTGTGTGTGTGTGTGTGTGTGTGTGTGTGTGTGTGAAAATCACCACTCCAAAAATTACAAAAAGAAAGAAAAGATGGAAGATTTAAAAGGGGGCAAGCTTTCAGCTGCGCAAACTAGGCATGGAGGCAGGGACACTCTCTACCCCTTGTCTGAAGCAGACACATTGCTTTGAAAGTTTAGCTTCACAGTAACAATAAAAAATAATAGAGGGCATTGCCGTGCCTCGACAGGGGATCGAACCCTGGATCTTCGGTTTACGAGACCGACGCCTTACCGCTTGGCCACCGAGGCTGTTGGCACTGCACCTCCAGTGTGTCCTTGTGTTCAAACCTGGTAACTTAGGGAGACAAATGACAAATTATTTTATTTCGAGGATAATGAATAAGCACTCATGTGCTTTTTTACATCTAGTCCCCGCCCGTAGAGATACATGTTAATAATAACCCAATACTCAGAGAGGGGGAGGGGGGTGAGACAGACAGACAGACAGACAGACAGACAGACAGAGAGGGCTAAATAGCACAGACAACTAATAGATTTTTTATTGTAGTTGTTGTTGTCTTTAATTTAACGTCTGTTCATTCTTAGTGATATTAGACGTTTTATTGTAGTATGTGTGTGCACGTAGGTGCGTGCGTGCCTGCCTGCGTACATGCGTGCGTACATGCCTCTGTGTGTGTGTGTGTGCATGTGCGTGTCTGCGTACATATGTGCGTACATGCCTCTGTTTGTGTGTGTGTGCATGTGCGTCCCTGCGTACATGCGTGCGTACATGCCTCTGTGTGTGTGAGAGAATGTGTGTGCACACCCGCGCGTGTTCGTTCGTGCGTACGCGCGCTTGTGTGTGTGTGTGTGCACGCGCGCGCGCGCGCGTGTGTGTATCTGTCTGTATTTTTGTCTGTGTGTCTCTGTGTGCAGTACTCACACACGCGCTGACAGATGTATGCACAGTCTGGACATTCGAATTTCCTTTTTTCTTTTCTTTTATCGTTGCTGCTGCTGCTGCTGCTGCTGTTATTGTGGCTGATAACCAGACAGGGCTGTTCATGGCAGACTGTAGGCCATTAGCAGTGATACAGATCTGGAATAGTCCACAACTTTGTAGACACACAAAGTGGGCCTCACCAGACAACACACACACACACACACACACAGCGCACACACACACAAACACACAACACACACACAGCACACACACACAACACACACAGCACACACACACACAAACACACACACACACACACACAGCAGACACACACACACACAACACACACACACAACACACACAGCACACACACACACACACAAACACACACAACACACAAGACACAACACACACACACACACACACACACACACAGCTCTCTTACATTCTCTACATACTGGACACATACAGCAAGGGGACAGGAGAAGTCACTGCCGGTAATCTGAACTCCCATTTCCCTCCCACACACTCTGTCTATCCCCACCGTCAAATGTCACACCCCAAACACAGTGGACCCGCCATAGCTATCGTTTACGCATATGTGAGCATAGGTAGACAGTGACGAATAATGACAAGGATTAATTGTTTTTGTTTTTTGGTCTGTCTGATATGAGCTTGGGGACGGGATAGCTCAGTGGTCGGAGCACTCGCTTTCCCTCATCCAAGTTTAAGCAGCGTCGAGCGTGGTTACCACTTGGATGTGTGACCGTTTGCGCGCCTTGGCTTCAGTACAGTTCCCCAGTTCACCCATCTGTAAATGGGTACCTGCCTCGTTAGGGTCAGGGAAGGTAAAGCAGCGAGGGAGAGGAGATGGGCGCCGCTGCCCTCAATATGCTGGCCCCTAGAGAAGTGAGGTCTTTTTTTAAAATGTATTTTATTCTTTTATATCGAGGATGATGGAATAAACACTTATGTGCTTTTTTACATCTAGTCCCCGTGTGTATGCGGTTTTGTAAATTCTGTCATCTGTTCCCACCGGCACACAATGGCCTACTCTTACGAACACAGGAACAGGATTTAACGTGTGCGCAAGATGTTCTGCGTGCGTTCACACACGGGCCTCGGTTTATAGTCTCATCCGAAGGACTTTTGGGGAGAGTGGAGTCTGCACTCATGTTAACTCCATGTTAACTCCAAAGGAAAATATCCCCTTGAACGGGAATCGAACTCGGGTTGTCAAATTGCGAGCGCAATGTTCTAACCGCTACGCTATCCCGTCCCCCCCCTCCCCCGTTCTAACCCACTAGGCTATCCTGTCCCCCCTACGACCTTATAGGCTATGGGAACACCTTTACCTTTACCTTTATGATACGAGCTAATATCAGTGACTTGTGGTTTAGAGTGTTTGATTATCTGAAGGGGCGAGTTTGATTGTCCCCTCCCCCCCCTCCCCCCCCCCCCCCCCCCCCCCCACCCCCCATCCTGCACCGGCGGTTGTCTGCCGCTTGAATGTTGTCATTGTTGGGTGTTCCCCAACTTAACATCCTGGGGCCGTACATAACAGGCTTACTCGACGGGAAAGCCTAGTGGTCGAACATTGTGCTCGCAATCTGACGACCCGGGTTCGATTCCCGTTCAAGGGGATATTTTCCCCTGGAGTTAACATCAGTGCAGACTCCACTATCCCCAAAAGTCCTTCGGATGAGACTATAAACCGAGGCCCCGTGTGCGAACGCACGCAGAACATCTTGCGCACACGTTAAATCCCGTTCCGCTTTTCGGAAGAGTAGGCCATTGTGTGCCGGTGGAAACAGATGACAGAATTGACAAAACCGCATACACACGGGGACTGGATGTTTTTAAAAAAAGCACATGACTGCTTATTCCATTATCCTCGATATAAAAGAATAAAATAAATAATAATTTTTTTTTTAAATCAATCACGGGGGAAAGTGCAGGTGGGACTGTACGTGCACACTGGGTGAGAAGTGCGCGTGTATGGGATGGTTTCAATACCTCGCTATAAGTATAGGCAGCCGTACTCCGACTTCAGATGATTGTTTTTTCTTTCCTATTAACGGAGATATTATGCTCAGAGCTTGTAGTGAGAGGAGACAATCTCGACATTATTTTTCAAGAGCATCCTCCCATTGTGATGTAGCCCTTGGCCCTTCACTTCTGTCAGGTTAAAGTTTAGTGTGATTTTTGGTCCTTGGTTAGAGCTCTGGAGTTCACCAGTTGTGCGGGATTTGACATACGCGACCGTTTGTGCCCTCCCTTAAAGGTAGCCACATTCCCACTTCGGGGTAGTGTCTTCATATGACACCTGTGTGTATGGATTTTACATGTTTTTGTCATCCGTTACTACCGGCACGAAATAGTCTACTCTCCTGAAAAGTGACAAAGAAAATATCATACCATACCGCACCATACAATACTATACCATGCCATACCACACCATACAATACCATGCATTACCATACCATACCATACTATACTATACCATACAATATAATTCCATGCCATACCATACCATACTATACCATACAGTACCATACCATACCATACAATATCATACCATACCATGTCATGATAGCTCAATGGTCGGAGCACTCGCTTTCCCCCAGCCAAGGTTAAGCAACATCGAGCGTGGCTACCACTTGGATGTGTGACCGTTTGTGCGCCTTGGCTTCAGTACAGTACCCCAGATCACCCAGCTGTAAATGGGCACCTGCCTCATTAGGGTCAGGGAAGGTAAGGCAGCGAGGGAGATGAGATGGGCGCCGCCCTCAATATGCTGGGCCCTAGAGAAGACTCAAGACTCAAAAATACTTAAATGTCTCAACTAGAGAGATTATCTCTGACGTCTCGCTCCCCTACGACCTTATAGGTTATGGGAATACCTTTACCTTTACCTTTTACCATGTCATGCCATACCATAAAATACCCTACCATACCTACCATACCATACAGTACAATACTTCTTATTCGTCGTCGAACGCTCAGAGAGCAACTATGGTTGGCTGTCATATGAGCGCGAAAATGCGTTGCGCTGCCATTTAAGCGCCTGACAAGTCAGGCCCAGGACATCCGACTTCGGCATGAGAGGGAAATGTTGAAGTCTTTCTGGGATAAAAAGGCAGGAGAATGGACCAAGAAGGCATAAAATAGACGAAAAGGAGATGACACGAAGAAAGGAAACAAGGCGAAAAACAAAGAGAGCGATAGAAAAGAGGGAAATCCTAGCACAGAAGTTACAGAAGGTGTCCCGGCATTCCCACGGGGAACCTGGTGAGTTGGTCTGCGAGTCAGAGAGGGCGTATTGACTTCACGGTCTGGTACCAAAGGCTGCCACTGTGAACACAGCTGTGTCAGGATTGATCATAGACACCCTCCCGCTTTGCCTCTCTCTGTCTGTCTGTCTGTCTGTCTGTCTGTCTGTCTCTCTCTCTCTCTCTCTCTCTCTCTCTCTCTCTGTCTCTCTGTCTGTCTCTTTTCTCTGTCTGTCTCTCTGTCTCTCTGTCTGTCTGTCTGTCTCTCTCTCTCTCTCTCTCTCTCTCTCTTCTCTCTCTCTCTCTCTCTCTCTCCTCTCTCTCTCTCTCTCTTGGATGTCCTTCGGATGACACTACAAACCGAGGCCCCGTGTGCGAACGCACGCAGAACATCTTGCGCACACGTTGAAACCCGTTCCGCTTTTCGGAATAGTAGGCCATTGTGTGCCGGTGGGAACGGATGACAAAATTTATAAAATGCATACACACGGGGACTGGATGAAAAAAGCACACTAGTGCTTATTCCGTTATCCTCGAAATAAAAGAATAAAATGAAATCTCTCTCTCTCTCTCTCTCTCTCTCTCTCTCTCTCTCTCTCTCTCTCTATCTATCTATCTATCTATCTATCTATCTATCTATCTATCTCTATCTCTCTCGTGATCATGTTCATGTAGTACCAGTATTGTGTTTCTTGATCATGTTATATATTATGTCAGAATAATGTTTAGGCTTCCCCCTATGAAAGGGGCTGTTGGCCTGTATTCATTAAATTTCAGAGTTCAGAGTTCTCTCTCTCTCTCTCTCTCTCTCTCTCTCTCTCTCTGAGGGTCAGAATGTATGCGTATAGAGGCCTTTGTGTGTATATAATTATAATGACTAGGACATCTGCTTTGAGCGTAGACGCACGAGCTGTCCTTGTCAGTCAAATGACCCTACCCTCTGTCCGTTTTTCTGTCTGTCTGTCTGTCTGTCCGTTTCTTTGTCCATCTGTTTGTCTGTATGTTTGTCTGCTCTGCCTGTCTGTGTTTCTCTACTCTTTCTGTAAAGACGTTTTTTTCTGCGTGTTTGCCTCTCCCCCCCCCCCCCTTGCGCCCCTGTTTTCCACATGTGAATGCTATTTTTGGCTCTGACCGAGATGATAATGATAATGGTAAAAAATGATTATGTGGAATTTTTATAGTGCTGAATCCTGTAAAGTGAGCTAATCAAAGCGCTTGCATTCATAACATTCACATGCCTGCGGCCGTTCACAAAAGATTCACAGATTTTAAATTCACACACACACACACACACTCACACACACACACACAACACACACAACACACACACACAACACACACACACACACACACACAACACACACCACACACACACCGTGCTTAGGCAGGGTGATGGAGATGGAGCTGTGTATTGAAAGCAGGAACAGACAAGAGGGATAACTCAGCTATGTGTAGAGTCTGGCCGGCTGACCACGTGTCGGGACTGTAGGTTTGATTGGAGGGCTGGGCAACGCCAGGCTGCCCTCACCTTTTTTAGTCCTAGGGCTGGCTGGACCAGTCTATGATTACTTGTAGGTAACATACATAACTACCTGCAGACAAGCACGTGCACTGCGGACCCGTGGCCCCTCTGACCACTAGGCCAAGAAGAAATTGAAGAAGGAACTTGATGGAGTGGAGGGAGTGGGTGAAAGGCCATATCCATTGTCCACCTTATTCTTGCTTACACTCCTTAGCCAGTCATAACTATAGGGGTAGGTCATAGGTCGGAAGTAAGTATGTCTCCAGTTTGGGTTTGAAAGTATCAAATTGAATGTAGGCTTTTGTCGAAGTGACACGGGGAGGTCATTCCAGACGGATAGACCGGAAATAGAGAAAGAGCAACGGCCAACAGTGGATTTTTTTTAGTCTGGGTGTTTGAAAGCATAAGGCATCTGCAGCAACCGAGGGAGCAAGGTAGAGTGTACAGGTGAAGACAGTTGCAGAGATATGAGGGTGCTGTTTTGTGGAGACGTTTGTAACAGAGGGAACAAGTCTTATGTTTCATTCTTTGTGAGACAGGAAGCCAGTGAAGAGATCGCAAAAAACAGTGATGTGTTCTGCTTTTTTCTTTCTTTCTTAGGACTAGTCGAGCTGCATACTTTTGTATACGTTGAAGAGGGTGGGTGAATGATGCTGGAAGACCATTGAAAAGACAATTACAAAACCCAGTCCTGAAAAAATGAGAGACGTGACAAGTTAGGATTTTGCATTTGTTGACAGGTACTTTCGAATTGCACTAATACGCCGTAATTGATAGTAGCAGGACTGGCAGGTCTGGATGATGAATTTTTGCATAGAGAGTGGTTGTAATAATGACCCCTAGATACTTCACAGCGGTGGATAGTTACACCTAGCTATCGGGGGAAAGCCGTAGAAACACAGAATTAAATTCAACACCCTTGTGTTCTTACAAAGATTCATCTTCAACACCCCTGGTGTTTCTTTAATAACAGTCACTTGTATCGTCAGAGTACATAAAACTTGTTCTGCATTTCGGAAGAGTAGGCCATTCGTGCCAGTTATAACGGGTGACAAAATATTTTTGGACCAGCCTCCATGGCGCAGTAGTTAGCGCTTTGGGTTACGAACTGGAAGGTCGCGGGTTCGATTCCCATAAGAGTCATAGGGATTTTTCGGACTCCGGCCGTCTCCTACCCAGAGTGAGTGCGCTGTGGGCTCATTGGGAAGACTGGAACCACACAATCGAGCTTCATCCACTTAACGGATGCGAGTATGAGAGTGTTGCTCAAATTACCTGACCAACACTGCAGGTGTCTGTATCTCTCGGGCTCGGTTGACGCCGGGATATATTATGATAGTAAGCGTAGAGTACAACCCTGTCAAGTAGTCTCAAAGCATATGCACTTCCACAGCAGCATCATTACGTCATCCTCATTGTCACTGATAATCATGCAATAAAAAAAAAATGCCTATGATTCGGTGATCCCAGTTGCTCTGGTCTCATGATGACCTCAGATTTGGTTTGCCCATACACTTCTGTGCCTGTGGTGAGTTTGTGTCAAAGCCTTTGGGGTTGGAGGTTCGCGGGGGACAGTCGTTGGAGGGACGTTGTGGTGGTTGCCACCTCGAGTGGGCAACTCACTCAGTGTGGCTCCATGACTGAGCTAATACCGTCGTTAGTAGGGGGCTTAGTAGGTGGTGTCCTGCGTATGTTAGCTCAAAACAGGCACCACTGAACACCACCAAAGTGACCCAGCAGCAGTGCAGGGCCCCTCAGGCTGGTGGCCCCACGGAGGCCTGATAGTGATGGGCTCCCTGTGGACTTCCGACCCTGAGGATGCGACATAACAAATCTGGGTATGGCTGTGGCGGGAGATTGGAATGAGCGACGTGGGAACAGCAGGACGGGGACGTCACAGAAGATGAAGCAGGAAAAAAATTTGGTTAATGCATGCACACTGGTTAGGTGTTTAGGCAGTGTCCCCGAAGTCGGAATGCGGCAACCTTCATGGCGGACATAAACGGTCACATACGCAAAATAATAATAATAATAATAATAATAATAATAATAATAATGTATGGAATTTATATAGCGCTGAATCTTGTAAAGCAACAAATCAAAGCGCTCAGATGACTTTTTTTTTTAATATCGAGGATAATGGAATAAGCACTCATGTGCTTTTTCACAACCAGTCCCCGTGTGTATGCGGTTTGGTAAAGTTTGTCATCTGTTCCCACCGGCACACAATCGCCTACTCTTTCGAAAAGCGGATCAGGATTTAACGTGTGCGCAAGATGTTCTGCATGCGTTTGCACACGGGGCCTCGGTTTATAGTCTCATCCGAAGGACTTAAACAAAACTCTTTCCATGGGAGTTGTAGCTAAGGAACAAAAGAAAAAGAACAACAAGCACACGAATGTGGGGCCTAACGTATGTCCCTCCTTCCAGGGGGGGAACTATGACTGGAGGTTTAATTATGTGGGGTTACACCAATTGGCTTGGAAAAATCATGAATTTAAATCGCGACTTTTCAGAGCCATAATGACAATAACAATTATCAAACCCAAAACGGGTTTTGTGTTTTTTTAAAAACTTTGTTTTTTTATTTTTTTTCGGGGGAGTTTTTTTTTGGTTTTTGTTCTTGGGCTCCCAATTGGACGTGGCATGTCACCTTTTTTCAAACCTTTTAGGTAGTGCACCGACGTCGGGGTTTGATGCTCTAAACACGAACCCATACGTACGCGGGCTTAAAAAACAAAACAAAATTGTCGTCGTTTCACCAAACGCCATGCCTAACTCTTGTCAAAGGCTTTAACGGGGTTAAGGTGTTACAAGATGTCTGCGTGCGTTCCCAAACAAGGACCTCGTATAAATTGGGGAGTGGAGTCGGCACTGATGTTAACTCAGGGGGGTAGGAAAACATCCGAACTTGGCCCCGTCTCGGTGTGGCTCGAACCGGCGGCAGTCCAGATCAGAGTCTAACGCCTCACACTAACCATTTGGCAAATTCTCTCCGCCTCCCCTCTCCCCCCCCCAAACCCCCCCCCCCCCCAAACCCCCTTTCCCCCACCTCCTTTTCAATGCTTTAAATTTCTGAAGACCTAATGGCAACAATACAAAACCAATTTTCAACTAGGTTTCCCTAGACGACGGAGAAAAGTTAAAGGGGCTGTTATCTGCCTCGAGGACTGCGCAAACACACACAACAAACAAAAACACACACACTAAATGCGGCCCCGGCCCCGCGCGCGCCACATGTTGCGAGGAAAATCCATACAAAACACACACACACCTACACAAACACACACGCCGCCGCCACGCACGTTTGCATAAAGAGTTGCAAAGGAAAACATTTGTTTCTTAAGATTTTCAGCGAACTCTTACCTTAGTCCAACCACCCGTAATTGCTTCGGTACATTTATACATTCTGGTTCTCGGCCCCCGGGGTTTTCTGGAAAAAAGAAAAAAAAGGAAAAAAAAAAAAAAGAAGATTAAAATAAGAGAATACGGTCATGCCTACAACCCCTTCTTTTATTTTCTCCATGCATTTTTATCTTTTGTGGGAAATTATGTCAACCCCCCTTTCCCTTCCCATTCAATATTTAAAAATTTTTCCCCCCTTTTTCAATATTTAATTTCTTCCCCCTTTTTAAATCAATATTGTTAATATTTGGCCACGTTTATATAATAATTTGTGTAATTATTGTCCCAGTTTTTTTAATATCAGTACGTGTAGTATTGTGTTCAAAAGTTTATCAATATTGTGTAGTATTGTGCCACAGTTTTTTATATCAATATTGGTGTATCGGGGTCCACGTTTTTATATCAATATTGTGTAGTATTGTGTCCATGTTTGAAATCAATATTTACGTGTTTTATCAATATTGTTAGTATTATGTCCCCGTTTTTCATAAATATTGTAGTATGTGGTCCCCCGTTTTATCAATATTGGTAGTACTATGGTTCACCGTTTTTCATCATATTGTGTAGTAATGTGGCCCAAACAGTTACATATTATGTAGTATATGCCCGTTGTTCATCAATTTTGGGTGTAGTAGTGTGGTCCATTTTTTTATATCAATATGTGTAGTATTGTGGTCCTTTTATCAATATGAGGGAGTGTTGTGGTTCACGTTTTTTATACCATATTGTGTATATTGTGGTCCACGTGTTTCATCAATAATTGTGTAGTTTTGGGGTCCCACGTTTTCATCAATATTGTGAAGTAGTGTGGTCCAGTTTTTTATCAATTATTGGTGCAGTATTGTGGTCACGTTTTTTTTTTTATATCAATTGTGTAGTATTGTGGTCCACGTTTTGTTCATCAATATTGTGTAGTATTGTGGTCCACGTTGTTCATCAATATTGTGAAGTAGTGTGGTCCATGTTTTTATATCAATATTGTGCAGTATTGTGGTCACGTTTTTTATATCAATATTGTGTAGTATTGTGGTCCACGTTGTTCATCAATATTGTGTAGTATTGTGGTCCATGTTTTTATATCAATATTGTGTAGTATTGTGGTCCACGTGTTTATCAATATTGTGGAGTGTTGTGGTTCACGTTTTTTATATCAATATTGTGTGGTATTGTGGTCCACGTGTTTCATCAATATTGTGTAGTAGTGTGGTCCACGTTGTTTATCAATATTGTGTAGTATTGTGGTCCATGTTTTTTATATCAATATTGTGTAGTATTGTGGTCCGTGTTTTTTTTATATCAATATTGTGTAGTATTGTGGACCACGTTTTTCATCAATATTGTGTAGTATTGTGGTCCACGTTTTTTTTATATCAATATTGTGTAGTATTGTGGTCCACTTGTTTATCAATATTGTGCAGTATTGTGGTCCACGTTTTTTATCAATATTGTGTAGTATTGGGGTCCACTTGTTTATTCAATATTGTGTAGTATTGTGGTCCACGGTATGGGTGCTATAGCCGAGTGGTCAGACCGTGGTGACTTCATCCTGAGGGTCTTGGAAGTCGGGGTTCGAATCCGGTGGTGGACTGGTTGGGGAATTAAGGTGGGGGATTTTTTACAATTCCCGTTTCAGCTTCAACTGCAGACCTCCCAAAGTTATGTATTTTCTTTTTATTGTGTTATAGAAATGCAGAATTTCCCAAATATTCCGTTAAAAATTCCGTCATTCATGTCAGTGTTTGGTGGGTTGCTAAAACATGAACATACCCAGCATGCATCCTGTACAATGAAATGAGCTGCTTTGAAGTGGGATGTGTCCGCTAAGGCCAACGTGCAGACCTCCTGCAGAGGGACAAGCACAGGAGAAGACCAGGCACTACACACCCCATCCGAAAAAGGAACGCAGAGAAGAGTATTGCAGTGTATTGTGTTTTTTTGTATTGTAGTGTGGTGTGGTGTGGTGTGGTGTGGTGTGGTGTGGTGTGGGTGGTGTGTGGTGTGGTGTGGTGTGTGTGTGGTGGTTGGTGTAGTGTTGTGTTGTGGGATAGTGAGTGTAGTGTAGTGTAGGGTGTAGTGTAGTGTGGTGTGGTTGTGATGTAGTGGGAGTGTTTGTGTAAGTGTAGTGTAGTGCAGTGCAGTACAGTGTAGTGTAGTGCAGTACAGTGTAGTGTAGTGTAGTATAGTGTATGTAGTGTAGTGTAGTGTCGTGTAGTGTAGTGTAGTGTAGTGTAATGTAGTGTAATAGTGTGTTTAGTGTAGTGTAGTGTAGTGTAGTGTAGTGTAGTGTAGTGTAGTGTAGTGTAGTGTAGTGCAGTACAGTGTAGTGTAATGTAGCGTAATGTAGTGTAGTGTAGTAAAGTGTAGTGTAATATGGTAGTATGTTGTAGTGGTGTATTGGTGTAGTGTAATGTTCTATTGTGGTGTATTGTTGTGTATTATTTTGTATTGTATTGTATTGTGTTCTATTGTATTGTATACCACTGTAAGTCACAGCAGATTTCTCTGCGCGAACT
Organism: Rapana venosa; assembly: GCA_028751875.1. Classification (NCBI taxonomy): domain Eukaryota; kingdom Metazoa; phylum Mollusca; class Gastropoda; order Neogastropoda; family Muricidae; genus Rapana; species Rapana venosa. Next base: position 46,235,431 of record CM054148.1, on the reverse strand, counting down.
TCGGTGCTGCTCTCTCTGGGGAGAGTGCGTGGCTGCACAAGCAGTGCCCCCCATTTCTTTCTTGTCTGCATGTGTATTTGTTTCCCTGCCACAGTGGGGGGGTTTTCCTACAGAATTTTGTCAGGGACAACTCTCTTGTTGCCGTGGGTTCTTTTACGTGCACTTAATGCGTGTTGCACACGGTACCACGGTTTTACAAAAGACACAGACACAGACATAGACACACAGACACACAACACAAAACACACACGCAGACACAAAACACACAGACACACACACACACACAACACAAAACACACAGACAAAACGCAAACACACACACACACACACAACACAAAACACACAGACACACAGACACACACACACCCGAAAAGACACACAAACACACAAACACACACCACACACACACACACACACAACACATCCGTCTAATATCACAACTGTGAAAAGACGTTTAAAAGCATTTGAACACACACCCCACACACACCACACACAACACACACACACACACCACACACCACACACAAACCCCACACACACAACCCACACACACACAAAACGGAAAGAGAGATAAATATTGAAAGAAAACGGTAGACAGGCCAACAAACAGACAGGGACAGAGATATATATGCATACAGGAAAAGGAAAGGGGGGGCCGCTGGGGGGTGGACAGAGTGGGGAGGGGGGAAAGAGTATGAAATTAAAAGAAGAGATAACATGATGAGTTTAGATCTTTAATATAAGTTGAGACCACTCAGATCCCCAGTCTCTTGTCTGCTGCTCTAACTAACTAAGGGTGAGGAAAAGTGTGTCTGTGTGTGTCTGCCAAAGCTGCCCACCCTTCTGTTTGATGATGAAGCCTGTGCTGCTCTTCTCTCTCCTCTCTCTCTGCCTCGCAAGGTCAGTTGTCAGTCAGTCAGTCATTCGTTCATTTGTTTTTTCATTAAATCGTTGATCTGTTCATTTATTTATTCCTTCATTCTTTCTGTCATATGAACCTGAGGGCCGATATCTGGCCTTACTGACCTGCCGATGAGGGACACACTCTTCGGACCCCTGGAGGGAGGGAGGGCCTTCAGCGTACCACGGCAGCGTTTGTCAGGGCCTCTGGAGTTGCTGTCTGAGCGTTTGAAGAAGAAGAAGAAGAAGAAGAAGAAGAAGAAAGAAGAAGAAGAAGAAGAAGAAGATTCATTCCTTTATTTATTCTTTCATTCATCCATTATTTATTGATTCATCCATTCTATCTATTCATTCATTGATTGATTCATCTATTCATTCATATATTTATCCATCTATCATCATCCAGTAGGCCATTGTGTGCCGGTGGGAACAGATGACAGAATTCACAAAACCGCATACACACGGGGACTAGATGTAAAAAAAAAAAAAGCACATAAGCGCTTATTCCATTATCCTCGATATAAAAGAATAAAGTAAATTAAATAAAATCCATCCACTGGTTTGAACAGAGCTGGGAGGTTCTCCAGTGGTGAGATTTTTGCGAATGTGACCGTTTTTTCCCACCCTTTAGGTAGCCGGGGAGTTGATTCATTTAATACGCATGGAACAAATAGAACATGAAGAACATAGCCAGCATAGCAACAACAAACTGGACTTTTTATGGCGAGGTTGTTTTTATTTCGTTCCCCGGCTAGAGAGAGCTACAAGATTCACCAATGATGAAATTTCGCGTACGCGACCGTTTTTTCCCCCCCACTGGTAAGGTAGCCACATTCCGACTTCAGGGATGACGTCTAAACACAACACCTGGACGCGTGCATGTGGTTTTTTTTAAAGTTTTGTCATCTGTTTCTACCGGCACGAAATGGCCTACTCTTGATAAAGGCGGAACGGGTTGTTAACGGGCAGTCAAGATGTTCTGTGTGCGTTTGTATACGGGGCCTCGGTTTATAGTCTCATCCGAAGGACTTGATTTTACATTCATTGTCTTGCGATGCTCCTTCCAGCGCACAACATTTACTCACGACAAGCCAAAAAGACACGATAGTCAGATTACAATCAGGCTTCCTCACCAATCCCTCGCGAAAAGACTGGTAACATCCTACCCCCTTATCTTATTTATTCATTTATACACACAAGAAAACTACGTTGAAACAAATAGCAAAGGTTGCTTTCTTTCTTGTGTCTTTTGGCGGTGATGATTCCTGTCTATGATGTCACTGTCAGTGTTGTCATCGCCCTTCGTGGCATGATTAACGTGTTTTTGACTTGACCTGACCTAACTTGACCTGACTTGACCTGACCTGACTCGACTTACAACCCCCTCCTCTCCCCCTGTTGCCTTTCATCACCACACACACACACACGCACGCACGCGCGCACACACACACGCACGCACACAACACACGCACGCACGCACACACACACACACACGCACGCGCACGCAAAAACACACGCGCACACACACACACACACACAGGGCAGGCTCACAGGGATTATGCGGTGGTACCATGTCGTTAAGTTCTTTTAGTCATAGAGTGGACAGGCTCCACAGACATAAAAAAAAAACCGCCCTAACCTCCTTCCCTACCCCTTTCCTTGGGCTACACTCCACCCTTAGCTTCTGGGTCAAGTTGTGTCTTCTGTTGAGTGCTAGTCAAAACACTTTTTGTTGTTGATTTTCATTTTACATCCAGTCCCCATGTGCATGCAGCTTTGTAAATTTGTCTTCCGTTCTCACTGACACACAATGGCGATACTTTCCCCCAAAAAAGTGGAGCAGGTTTTAACGTGTGCGCAAGATGTTAAGCGTGCGTTCGCACCGAGGATCTCGGTTTTTAGTCTCATCCAAAAGAACTTGCAAAATGAATGATTTTTTAATGATTTAGGACGGGAAACCACTTAACGACACACGACGCGCGCGCGCGCGCGCGCGCGCACACATAACACACACACACACACACACACACACACACACACACACACACACACATAACACAAAAAACACACACAGTACATGTTCAAATCAAAACTGAATCAAACTTTTCATTACAAAAAAAAACTGTACCCTGACAGAACTGGAACACCCGATCCCTCATTTTCCACACAAATGCACTTTTAACGTTTTCATTATCAGCCACTCCTAGTTTACATGTGACAGCAACAACACACACACACATACAAAACCTTGATCCCTATCTAATCTGTCGGTGCTAATTGTTTCCCATTTGTCAAGGTCTGACAGTACGTTTAGTTAGGAGCCAGATGTATACTCTTGCAAATGAGAACTGTGCACCCTTTTTCTTCTGCCATTTTCAGCTTTCACTCAACTACACTGCATGCCTTTGTGCCCGCCATTTTGCCGTTCACAGGGGGGTTGTTTGAATATTCATGAGGATTTTCCCCCACTGTAGTTTGTCTTCATTTAGAGCGGAATGAGGCGAGAGTACTTAGGGGTTGGGAAGGGGGTGATGTGATGCCAGAGTACTTGTCTTCCTGCACGTAGCCTAACCCGCCCAGCGCATGATTTTAAGCACACACACACACACACACACACACACACACACATTGCGCTGGCAATCTGACAACCCAGGTTCTAATCCCGTTCAAGAGGATTTTTCCCCTGGAGTAAATATCAGTGGCAAACTCCATTCTGCCCACATGTCCTTCGGATGAGACTATAGAGTTTGTGCTGTATTCTGTTGTTGTGTAGTGTAGTGTAGTGTAGTGTAGTGTAGTGTAGTGTGGTGTAGTGTAGTGTAGTGTGGTGTGAGTGTAGTGAGCCTGTCCCCTTAAAGCACTTAACGACATCGGCACCACGCATAATCCCTGTGAGCCTGCCCTGTGTGTGTGTGTGTGTGTTTGTGCGTGCGTGCGTGCTGCGTTGTGTGTGTGTGTGTGTGGTGTGTGTGTGTGTGTGTGTGTGTGTGTGTGTGTGTGTGTGTACGCGTGCGTGCGTGCGCGCGCGCGCGCGCACGTGTGTGTATGTGTTGTGTGTGTGTGTGTGTGTGTGTGTGTGTGTGTGATGTGTGTGTGTGTGTGTGTGTGTGTGTGTGTGTGTGTGTGTGTGGTTGTGTGTGTGTGTGTGTGTGTGTGTGTGCGTTAGTGTAGTGTATGTATAATGTTGTGTTGTGTTGTGTCTGATTGTATAGTACATTGTTGTGTTGTGTTCTTTTGCATGGTGTTGTAGTGTACTGTCTTGTATAGTACTTTGTTGTGTTGTGTTCTGTTGCATATGTGTTGAGTTATATTGTATTGCGTTTGAATCGTATTGTGTCGTACTCTCTCTACTTATCATATCGTATCGTATTGTTATGGTATGTGATGTAATGCATTGTGTAGTGTCGTATCATATTGTATGCATCGTAGTGTATTGTATATTGCATCGTTTTGTTTCTTATTGTATTGTGTTTGTTGTGCTATGTTGTGTTGTATTGTACTGTACTGTATTGTATTATATTGCATCGTTTTGTTTTCTATTGTATTGGTGTTTTATTGTATTGCATTGTATTGTACTGTATTGTTACTGTATTGTGTTGTATTGTATTGTACTTCTTGTATTGTAATGTACTGTAGTGTACTTATTGTATTGTACTGCAATGTACTGTATTGTAATTATTGTATTGTACTGTAATGTACTGTATTGTACGTATTGTATTGTACTGTAATGTACTGTATTGTATTTATTGTATTGTACTGTAATGTACTGTATTGTACTTATTGTATTGTAATGTACTGTATTGTACTGATTGTATTGTACTGTAATGTACTGTATTGTACTTATTGTATTGTAATGTACTGTATTGTACTGTAATGTACTGTATTGTACTTATTGTTTTGTAATGTACTGTATTGTACTTATTGTATTGTAATGTAAGGTACTGTAATGTACTTATTGTATTGTAATGTAATGAACTGTATTGTACTTATTGTATTGTAACTGTAATGTACTGTATTGTATTGTACTGTAATGTACTTATTGTATTGTACTGTAATGTACTGTATTGTACTGATTGTATTGTACTGTAATGTACTTATTGTATTGTACTGTAATGTACTGTATTGTACTTATTTGTATTGTACTGTAATGTACTGTATTGTACTTATTGTATTGTACTGTAATGTACTGTATTGTACTTATTGTATTGTACTGTAATGTACTGTATTGTACTTATTGTATTGTACTGTAATGTACTATATTGTATTTATTGTATTGTACTGTAATGTAATGTAATATATTGTACATATTGTACTGTAATGTACTGTATTGTATACCGTTTCCATTCACAGCCGGGGTTTTCCGCGTAAAATTGGAACTGCTTTCCCAGAGGGGAGTACGTTGCCACAGGAACAGCACCACCCTTTTCTCCTTTATCTTTTTCCTTCCTATCTGCCAGGAGAACGTGCCTTTACTCTACAGAATTCTGCTAGGACAACTGTCTTGTTGCCGGGGCACTAGATAATAATGTGTCGTACCTGGGACCTCAGTTGATGGTCTCCTCCGAAAGACTAGCACCCAGACAACCACTCAAGGTCTAGTGGGTAAGGGGGGGGGGGGTAGAGAGAAGTCCGGGCAGAAGCAGGAATGGAACCGGCACTTCTCGCTTTGCCGGCAGGCGCGCTACCCGCTAGACCTCTGATTCACACGGGGACTGGACGTAAAAAGCACATAAGTGCTTATTCCATTATCCTCGATATAAAATAATAAAATATAAAATAAAATAAAATAAAATAAATTAATCCACCATGACAAGAGCGTCAAGACTGAGAGCATCGCTAGGCAGCCGTTCTCTGTGTGTGGGCAGGACGAAGGGATTGTCATGCGGGCACTGTGACCATGACAACCTGGCCGACAGCTGTGGACCGCCGCCATCTTGTGTGTATGGAACTGTGCTGGATGTCTGTGGCTGCTGCTCTCTCTGTGCCAAGGTCTGACTGTTTGTTTGTCTGTCCTGACTGTCTGTTTTTCTGTCTGACTGTCTGTCCATTTGTCTGTCTGTCTGTCTGTTTGTTTGTCTGTCTGTCTCTCCTCTCTCTCTCTCTCTCTCTTCTCTCTCTCTCTCTCTCTCTCTCTTCTCTCTCTCTCTCTCTCTCTCTCTCTCTCTCCCCTCTCTCTCCAAATGAGCATGCAAGTTTTGCTTTAGCTGAACTGACCAGAACGTCTACAAATTCTAGTAATAATTATAAATGTAGGGGGACGGGATAGCTCAGTGGTCGGAGCACTCGCTTTCCCCCAGCCAAGTTAAGCAGCGTTGAGCGTGGTTACCAGTTGGATGGGTGACCGTTTGCGCGCCTTGGCTTCAGTACAGTTCCCCCAGTTCACCCAGCTGTAAATGGGTACCTGCCCTCTTTAGGGTCAGGGAAGGTAAAGCAGCGAGGGAGAGGAGATGGGCGCCGCCCTCAATATGCTGGCCCCTAGAGAAGTGAGGTCTCTGACGCCTCGCTCCCCTACGACCTTATAGGTTATGGGACTCCTTTACCTTTTTTACCTTTATGCCCACTGCCTGACCAAAGCAAGCAATACCACATCCCTTTTCGATCCAGGCTTTTTCCACACTGTCTGTCCAGTTCTGCTATTCCATCTTCATGTTGATGTAACTGTATTTCATGGGCCTGTCTGCATCATCTGGTCTGCGGAAAATTGGTGATATTCAACCAATACTTAATGCTCCTGCTAGTTGCGCGGATTTTAAATGGATGTCTACCAGTCTCTCCATGCAACATTTTGTTAGATGAGTGAAGAGGCACATTTTTTATTTTTAGAAAACGTTTTATAGTAAATGTATGAATATATTTCAGTCTGATTCTTTTTAGAAATACCCCCTAATTCTCTGCAGCGTGTGTTTTCATCGGTTCAACACGTATGTCAAACAGTTTCCGGTACAATGTAAAAATCGATACACTGGGATCTTCTCTCAGCTTGGAGACTGTCAGTCCTTGCTTTCCTCCCTTTCCTATGTTTCTGTCCGAGCAGCTTTTAAACTTCATTTTGTGGTCAGCTACTCCGAAATATTTATAGGAGTTTGCGACCTACATTCTTACTTCTACATTTTTGCCATTTCCTTAGCTAGGAGCTCCGAGGTTCACCAATGGTGAGATTGTGTGTATGTGACCAGTTTTCTTGTTTGTTTGTTGTTGGGTTGTTGTTTTGGGGTTGGGTTGTGTTTGTTGGTTGTTGTGGTGGGTTTTTTGGGGGGTGCCCACCATTTTGGTAGCCTCATTCCCATTTCGAGGGTTCATTTCTCCATGAAACCGTGTTTGTTTGTTGTGCGCTGAGGTGTCGTCCCCGGTATTCCTCATTTCAAAGTATTTTTTCAAACAAAAATGTATTATTCATCAGTGTCAAATGAACGGCATAGATTCCTTCCGGCCAGATTTACACCAAAAATATTAAAATCTCACCATTGATGAACCTGGACGCTGTGGCTGAGGAAGGAAAAAGAAGATCACTATGTTACATTCATGATTTATTGACAAACCACTCTCTGTGTCACATCTTAATGCCGCAAGCAACAAAATACATCAACCTTTATTTTATTTTTTTTTTATTAATTGCATCATGTTCTTTGCAATGAAAGACGAAACGAAGTTCGTCTTCAACTCTTTGACAATACAAAGTACATTTTTTATCAGTTTCCCTACATCGTATGAGATCCCCCGAAGTTGGAATGTGGCTACCTTATAATGGAAGGCAAAAAAACGGTCACATAAGCAACAATCTCACCATTGGTGAACCTCGGAGCTCTATCAGAGGAAGGAAAAATACAACTTTTTTATCATCACACAGTCCAAGATTTCGCGTTCTATGCGACTGCTTTGACCACCACAAAGGTAGCCGCATTCCGACTTCGGGGATGTATGATGGATATGTTCGTGTTTCCGTAACCCACCGAACGCTGACATAAATGACGGGATTTTTAATGCACATATTTGGTCTTTGGCATGCAATTATACACGAGGGAATTAAATCACTGGCGGGTCTGCATTTGAAGTTGACGTGGTATACCGTACAAAAACCCACCCTTAATTCACCAGAAGCCGCCGAAATTCGAGCCCACGACTTCATGGACTCATAGGATTGAAGTCAAACTATCTTAACCACTCGTTTGTAGCGTCCGTCAGTCGGCAATGTAATCTCTTATGGTGT
>CM054148.1:46219824-46222324 GCA_028751875.1 Rapana venosa | reverse complement strand
TGCATCGCGCTGCGGTTAAGCACCTGACAAACAAGGCCCAGCGAATCCGACTTCCGCGAGGGGAGAACTGCCATCTTTCCAGACTTTCTCAGGGGGTAAAACAGGCAGGAGATTATACCAAGAAGGCAGAAAATAGACTAGCAGGAGGTGACAGGAAGAAAAGGAACAAGGCAGAAACAAAGAGAGGGGGTATAAAAGAGGGAATTCCTTGCACATAGTTTTCAGAAGGTGAGGATGCTATTTATACTGACAGCCCCCCCCCCCCCCCCCCCCCCCCCCCCCACGCCCCGTATCCCCACGGGAAACTTCTTAAATGGATGACACTCAACTGTGAAATTTCAATCTAGCCAATAGGATGCTTGCATCTGGCTGGCGCCGGCAAGACCTCACAAATGTTCGCAAGTTTGTCACCACGTACATTATGTTGTTGTTGTTGTTGTTGTTGTTGTTGTTGTTGTTGTTGTTGTTGTTGTTGTTGTGCCTTCCTCAGCCTAACACCCTGGAGGGCTGTACACAATATGCCCCACTGTCTCACTCCTCCCACCTGACAATCACTGTCAGACCACAGGTACACACTGACTCCTCTTTTTTTTTTCAAACACCCCTGCCGTACTCCGACTTCAGATGATTTTTTTTTCTCTCCCCTGTATAAAGGAGAGTGCAGGTAGTTATGCTTAGAGCTTGTTTTATGGCTGAAGGCAGTCTCGGCATAACATGTTAAAGCATCATACGCTTAAATGAAGGTTTCGGCTTCTAGCAAGAACTGACAAAACACGTGTTGGCCTGAGCCAAACGCGGGATCTGAACCCAACAGCCCCCAAATAGATGTCCATGTGTCCTCACCACTGGGCCCAAAGCAGGGTTGGTGTATTTTAAAGTTTGTAGTAGTTTTTTTTGTTTTTTGATTGTTTTTGTTGTTGTGGTGTTGTTGTTTTTGTTTGTTGTTGTTGTTGTTGTTTTTTGGGGGGGGTCCTCGGCCAGAGCTCCGAGGCTCACCACAGTTGAGATTTTTCGCACGCAACTATTTTTGCCCACCATCAAGGTAGCCGCATTCCGAATTCGGGGATGTACGCTGGGTATTTTCGTGTTTCCGTAACCCACCGAACGCTGACATGAATGACGGGATCTTTAAAGCGCATGTTTGATCTTCTGCATGTTTATAATATATGAAGGGAATTAAGGCACTGGCAGGTTTGCACTTAAAGTTGACATGGGAGATCGTAACCACCACCCCACCCCCCACCTTAATTCACCAGATGCCGCCGAGATTCGAACCCACGACTTCATGGACCCGTGGAATTGAAGTGGAACAGTCTTAACCACTGGGCTATAGCGTCCATCAGTTTATGGTTTGAAAACAGCTCATCAATTTGATAGCGTCATACAAGCCTCCCTTCCTAATGGGTTTCTGATCACCTTTCCATTGGCCTCCGGAAAAGCAGCAGAGAGAGAGATGACAAGCCAGAGGTCATTATGAGGCAATGAAAGAAAGAAAGAAAGAAAGAAAGAAAGGTAGGAAGGAAGAAAGAAAGAAAGGAAGGAAGGAAGGAAGAAAGAAAGAAAGGAAGGAAGGAAGGAAGGGAGAAAGAAAGGAAGGAAGGTAGGAAGGAAGGAAGGAAGGAAAGAAGGGTGAACTAAAGAAAGAAGGAAAGAAAGAAAGACCTAGGAAAAGATTAAAAGAAAGAAACAACCAAACAAACAAAAGAGAGAAAGAAGAAAGGAGACAAAAAAGAGAAGAGGACAGAAATGATAGACAGGACAGAAAGAAACAACAACAGGGAAGGGGAAAAAAAGAATGAACGAAAGAGAGAAAGAAAAAAAGAGAAAAGAAGCAAAGAAACAAAAGTAAAACAAAATTAAATATACAGAACAATAAAGCAAGCAAGAAAGAATTTTTTTAAAAGAAACAAACCTGAAAGATAACGATATTTTGGAAGCAAGAGTGGGGGGGGGGAAGGGCTCACTTCACGCCGTAGCATCAGTGCGTTGATTTGATGTTGTCTGTTGGTCTGACCATAGAGGCCTAGCATATTCTTCTTCATCCAACGCTCTGACAGCAACTCTTGTTATCTGCCATATGAGCAAAAATGCGTCACGCTCCCGCTAAGCACCTGACAAGTCAGGCCCAGCGCATCCGACTTCGGCGTGGACTTACGTCGAAACAGGGCTTCGGAGTTTAAGAGGGCTGGGGGACCTAGTGGTTAAAGCGTCAACACCCGCCATCTGAAACTGAGGGTGTGGGTTCAAGTCTGCGGATAATTGTCATTATCTGGTTCGAGAGGATTCTTCCCCTGGAGTTAACATGGGCACCGGCCGACTCCACTCCCCTGCAAGGCGAAAAAGTTAAGTCCTCTGTGAGAACGCCCGCTAACCATCATTGTCGTCGTCGTCATTACAATCATCGTCATCGTCATTTTCGTCGTTATCATCATCACCATCATCATCATCACCATCACCGCCGCCATCATCAACATCATCATCATCATCATCACCACCATTA
>CM054148.1:46207324-46209824 GCA_028751875.1 Rapana venosa | reverse complement strand
AAGAAGACATAGTAATGGTTGTGAAACCTCCAAAAAAAAAAACTGGGGATTAGGAGAGAGTAAGTGAAATTTGCAAGAACCCCCAAAAGAATTTTTCAAAAGGTTGAAGACGATGAGGTAAAGATGGCCATTCAACCAACAACAGTAGTGAAATGCAAATGGAGAGGCATGCAAAAGAAGAGAAATTCGAAAATGGGGGAATTTAAAGATTTTTAAAAACCCCTTGGAGTACAAAACTTCCCTTCAGTTCCCCACCCCATAAAAAACCCCCCCCCCGGGGGTGGGGGGGGGGGGGGGGACCAAATAAGCCCTCCTGAGGAAAAAGGGAGTTTGCCACCCAAAAAAGGGGGGGAAAAGGGAAAAAAAATGACGGGGAAAAACAATGGGCCAATCGGGGGAAAAGGGGCAAAGGGCTCACCTCAATTTCAAAAACCCTGGGGAAAATTTTTCAAAGACTGAAAAAGGCAAAGGGGCAAAAACCCCCCGGGAAGCCCCGGCCGAAAGGAAGAGGGCCCCCAGAGCATTTCACTCCACATGAGGAAAATGATCAAAAGACCCGAACAGCGGACAAGAAAAGGCCACCCTACGAGCAAGCCAAAATTGGGCTCGAAAAGGGGGGGGTTTCAGATCATTTGCTTCCCCCAGAATGAGCCGTCAACAGCCATGGCATCATTTCCCCCGGGTTAATAAGGAAGGCTCGACCTTCCCCCCTCTTGTGATTACATGGGCCTTTTCAAAGGAAGCCAAACCCAGATCTTGAGGCCCCTGAAACGAACTATATTTGCTTTAGACCAACCCTTTTAGAATCAAACAAACGTCTTCAAGAAACAAACCCCTCAACCAGCTGCGAGGGTATGACATGAAGATCTTTCACCAAAACAGAAGTTAGTCTGTCAGCAAAAATTTAGAAAGGGGCATCAACATCAAAGGCACCCGCTGAAACGACCGAAATTTAAAAACCTTGCAGCCTCTTCACGAAGATGGGAAAAAACAGAATAGAAACAAATCAGAAAGCGAACGAGTCAGTTACCAAATGCCCCCCTTCTAAAACATTCCAGCACCAAAAGACCAAGGAAAATATCAACGCCCCTTTTTTCAACATCACTACCCGTATCAAATGGGCCCTAAAAAAAGCCTTTGAGGAAAGTTTGGTTAATGTGAAAGCGCTGCTGAAAAAGCTGTCAACAAGACCAAAAGCGACAAGACAAATAGGTGATCGAGACAGGGGGGACAACACCAATTTTCCCCCATATCGAACAACAAAGGATCAGAGGTTTGGCACCTACTAGAATGCCGCCCCCAAACCAAAACGCCCTCGGGAAAAACACCCCCAAAAAACCAATGGTGGAAAACCCGAGGTGACCCAAAGGAAACAGAGCGACTCCCGGGCTGACACCCTGCGGCCCTGCTGTATACATCAAACCTCCCCCCCTAGCTGCAGACGCGTTGGTCTCCCCCCGACGCCCAAAGGCACCGCGGCAGATGAAAAGAAAGAAAGAAGAAAAGAAATTTTTCCAAGAAAATCAAAGCGCAAAAGCGCAAGCTACCCTTAAGCGTGACAAGTCGGGGCCACGATCCGATTTAGACGTGGGAGAAATTGTTATCTTTTAAGTCTTTTTTGGGGGGAAAAAAACAGATGAATGGAGGGCCAAAAAGGCGAAAACAGACAAGGGGAGGGGGCGGAAAAAAGGGTTTAAAGGGAAAAAAAAAAAGAGAGGGATAGAAAAAAGGGGGGGTTCCTAACACAGTATTTTCCCGAAGATGGGGGTGTATTGATACGGAAGCCCCCGGATCCCCACGGGAGAAAAAAAAAAAACAAATAAGAAATAAAAAGGGGAGGGGGGGAGTAGGAAAATGGGTTTTGGGCCTTGAAGAAGGGACTCATAAAGCACTCACTGCAAAAATAGACAGAAGGGAAAGATGGTGCCTTGTATATTTGCGTGCAACTTAGGCCCACTACACAAACAAACAAACAAACAACAATAGCATATACTACAACAAGACTACCACACACTTTTTTTCCTTGATGTATCCCAGCCAGTATATTGCGTTTCAAAACGTGCAAAAGCCAACAACTTCGTTTTTTTGTTGTAACTAGCCCACTGCAAAAACAAGTGTACGAAACAGACTTCAAGTGGAATACAACACATCGAAATGACAAATTTTTTTCAGTTTTTCCGCTAGAGTTTTTAGGTTTGCTTTGTTGTGAAATTTTTTTACTTACAGTTTTATTTGGTAACACGGCAAGAGAGCACACACACACACACACACACAGTGCACACACACACATTCGAACACGCATGCACACACACACAAATGCACGCGCACACACACAACACGACAAATGCACGCACGCACACACACACACACACACACAACCACACACACACACACACACACACACACACACTTAGGAACTGAATCAATTTATTTCCAGAAAAGAACAGAAATCGGCGAAAAATCATGTTGTTATATTATTAATCCATGTAAATACAAATCA
>CM054148.1:46197324-46202324 GCA_028751875.1 Rapana venosa | reverse complement strand
CCAGCATATTGAGGGCGGCGCCCATCTCCTCTCCCTCTCGCTGCTTTAACCTTCCCTGACCCTAAAGAAGGCAGGTACCCATTTAAAGCTGGGTGAACTGGGGGGACTGTACTGAAGTCAAGGCGCGCAAACGGTCATCCATCCAAGTGGTAACCACGCTCGATGCTGCTTAATTAACCTTAGCTAGCTGGGGAAAGCGAGTGCTCTGACCACTGAGCTATCCCGTCCAGGATTTTAAAAAACACCCAAAAAAGTCCAAACAAAAGGAAAGAAGCAAGAAGCGGAGAGAAGAGAGAGAGAGAGAGAAATAGAGAGAGAGAGAGAGAGAGAGAGAGAGAGAGAGAGAGAGAGAAGAGAGAGAGAGAGAAGGGAAGCAGACGACACTCACCCTCCTGGTCATCCTCCAGTGGTTCCTGCCGTCCATGGCGGGGGCATAGCGGTGCGGCATCTTGGGTTTGCCCGACCTGAGGGCGAAGCCCAGCAGCGTGGGGTACCAGTCCACCAGGTGGAAGGTGCCTGTGTACGTGTGGTTCCGCACCAGCAGCAGCTTCTTGCTGTGGCTGGGGACAGACAGACAGTACAGACAGTACAGACAGGCAGTACAGAGAGAAAGGCAGTACAGAGAGACAGGGAGTACAGACAGACAGGCAGTACAGAGAGACAGGCAGACAGTACAGACAGGACAGACAGACAGTACAGAGAGACAGACAGACAGTACAGACAGTACAGGCAGACAGTACAGACAGACAGTACAGACAGGCAGTACAGACAGTTTATACAGACACACAGACAGTACAGAGAGACAGACAGACAGGCAGACAGTACAGACAGACAGTACAGACAGACAGACAGGCAGACATACAGTACAGGCAGGCAGGCAGACAGACAGTATAGACAGTACAGACAGACAGTACAGACAGACAGACAGACAGTACAGACAGTACAGACAGACAGACAGGACAGACAGTACAGACAGACAGTACAGACAGACAGACAGTACAGACAGACAGGCAGTACAGACAGTTTAGAGACAATACAGACAGACAGTACAGACAGACAGACAGGACAGACAGGACAGACAGACAGTACAGACAGACAGACAGACAGTACAGACAGACAGGCAGTACAGACAGTTTAGAGACAATACAGACAGACATTACAGACAGGCAGACAGACAGACAGACAATACAGACAGACAGTACAGACAGGCAGACAGACAGACCGACAGTACAGACAGGCAGACAGTACAGACAGGCAGTACAGACAGACAGACAGGCAAACAGACAGTACAGACAGACAGACAGGCAGACAGACAGACCGACAGACAGTACAGACAGGCAGACAGACAGACAGGCAGACAGACAGGCAGACAGTACAGACAGGCAGACAGACAGACAGACAGGCAGGCAGGCAGGCAGACAGACAGGCAGCTCAGCTGTCAGATCTGACGTCACATGCCCTGCCCCCCCCCTCTCTCTCTCTCTCTCTCTCTCTCTCTCTCTCTCTCTCTCTCTCTCTCTCTCTCTCTCTCTCTCTCTCTCTCTGTTGTCTTCAATTTAACGTCTGTTCACTCTAAGTGATATTGGACGAGGGAAACAGAAAGTGTAATGGAAGTGAAAGAAGGGAGAGGAAGGAGTGGAAGGAGAAAAGGTTAAGAAATAGCATCAGTGTTGGTATTTTTGTGAGAAAAAAATCAACCTAGAAAAGTAAGGATAATACTTTTAAACAGGAGCAAAATAGAAACTCAACAATGTGGAAACATGAAATAACAATAATGTAACTACAATAAATATTCAAGTGGACTATGCAACAAACATCTGGCAATGGCAAAGGCTAGCTTTGAATTTTCAAACACATTTTCCAGAGACTATTCAGAAAATGTAGGTAAAAAAGGTTTTACAATAGGGCACTCAAATATCTGTGTGTGTGTTTGTGTGTGTGTGTTTGGTGTGTGTGTGTGTGTGTGTGTGTGTGTGTGTGTGTGTGTGTGTGTGTGTGTGTAGCCTAGAGGAATACTTTGCCTCTATCATGCAACATAAGTACATGAACGGAATAAAGGCGGTTGTAAAATCTTTGTGCCTGGCATTTAAAACAAGAGAAAGTACGTGAAACATTTCCTTATCAAGCTTTAGCGCATCTTCTATCTTTGTATACGTGCATACACGTAATCAAAAGCGGCAAGCTGGGTGCAAATTCCTAACTGTGTGTGTGTGTGTGTGTGTGTGTGTGTGTGTGTGTGTGTGTGTGTGTGTGTGTGTGTGTGTGTGTGTGTGTGTGTGTGTGTGTGTGATTTTTTTTCATATATGATGTGTTTTCGGCAACATCCACATGTAACTGATCATCATTCTTTATACCTTATGATGTGATGTTTGTAATGCGTGACAAAACCCCTTTGTAACGGGCTACAGCCTTTCACAATCAAATTTTCAAGACTCTCTCTCTCTCTCTCTCTCTCTCTCTCTCTCTCTCTCTCTCTTACCCCCACCCCCACCCCCATCCCCCAGGTAGAATTAGGCACACGAATGCACTCCTTTCCCTGCCCCATCTCATGTTGAGATAATAAAGCAGTCTTCAGTCTTGGATCTCCAGATCGGGGACGGGAGAGTTCAGTGACCGTCAGAGCACTCGCTCTCCCCAAGCTGAGGTTAAGCAGCGTTGAGCACGGTTACCTGGTAATGGATGGGTGCCTTAGTGCACCTTGTCTTCAGCATAGTCCCCCAGTTCAACCAGCTGTAAATAGGTATCTGCCCTCCTTAGGGTCAGGGAAGGTAAAGCAGCGAGGGAGAGGAAGGAGATGGGCGCCGCCCTCAATATGCTGGCCCATAGAGAAGCTGAGGTCTCTGACACCTCGCCCCCGACCACATAGGTTATGGAAACACTTTTTTTTCCAGATGACGCCTCTCTCTCTCTCTCTCTCTCTCTCTCTCTCATCTCTCTCTCTCTCTCTCTCTCTCTCTCATCTCCTCTCTCTCTCTCTCTCTCTCTCTATCTATCTATTGGAGAACTATATGTTTATCAGCATATCTCTTTTCTCAAAAAAAAAATCTATGTATCTTTTGAAATCAATGTTCAAGTCAGTTAGGGATTATATAATGTAAGTTTTTTTTTCTTTCTTTTAAAATCATGTTGTCGTTGTTGTAGTAAGATTTTTACCTGTTTTGTTGATAGTCCCTAATCAGGGCAAGGGCCGGATGAAAAAAATGTATGCGCATGCTTATTCTGTTACCCTTGAAAAAGAAAGATTCATTCATTCATTCATTCATTCATTCATTCTCTCTCTCTCTCTCTCTCTCTCTCTCTCTCTCTCTCTCTCATCTCTCTCGCTCTCTCTCTCTCTCTCTCTCTCTCCAACTGCCTGAGGAGTTGTTGGGCACTGCACTGCGCTGCACGGAATGTTCCAGGCTGTGCCTCTGGGGAAAGCAGAACCTGATGGAACCCATCCCTGTCCAGGTACAGGGTGCATTCTAGGTATGGTCGTGTATACGTCACCCAACCAAACCCAGGGGGACGGGATAGCCTAGTGGTTAGAACATTGCGCTCGCAATCTGACGACCCGAGTTCGATTCCCGTTCAAGGGGGATATTTTTTCCCCTGGAGTTAACATCAGTGCAGACTCCATTCTCCCCCAAAAGTCCTTCGGATGAGACTATAAACCGAGGCCCCGTGTGCGAACGCACGCGGAACATCTTGCGCACACGTTAATTCCTGTTCCGCTTTTCGTAAGAGTAGGCCATTGTGTGTCAGTGGGAAAAGATGACAGAATTTACAAAACCGCATACACACGGGGACTGGATGTTAAAAAACTAATAAGTGCTTATTCCATTATCCTCGATATAAAAGAATTTTTTAAAAAGAATTTAACGCTGACTTAAATTATGGGATCTTTAACGAGCATTACATTTTGATCTTCTATATACGTATGTACACTAAGGGAATTAAAGCCCTCTCCTGCCCCCAGATTTGTGTTTGTCGTTTCTCTGCTAGAGCTCCGAGGTTCATCAATGGTGAGATTTTCGCGTGTGCGACCTGTTTTTTACACACCATGAAGGTAGCCGCACTCCGACTTCGTGGATGGTGTCTAAACACGAGGCCTGTATGCCTGCAGCTTTGTTGCATGTTTCGGTTTTTGCATTTTGTCATCCGTTCCTATCAATGTGCCGAAACAGCTTACTCTTCCGAAAGGCGGAGTGGGGTTGTTTGGTGTGTTTTTTTGTGTTTTTTTAACGTGTGCCCAAGATGTTCTGCATGCGTTTGCATCACGGGGTCTCGGTTTTTTAAGTCTCATCTGAAGAACTTTCAGGGGAATGGAGTCCGTTCTGATGTCAACTACAGAGGGAAAAAATCCCCTCAAACGGGCGCCTCCGCGACCTGATGTTGGACAGTGTGTGTGTGTGTTTTAAATATTATGTTTAAATGTTTATTGTTTTTATGTATGGCGAGTAACCCGCCGGAATTTCTCTGTCTTTGAGATAATAAAGCTTTTTGAATTTGAATTTGAAGTTGATGGTTCGATCTCGGGCCGTCAGATCACGAACGCAACGCTCTAACCACTAGGCTACCCTCTCCCCCCCCCCCCCCTACCCCATCACCCTCCTCTCCCCGCCCTTTCTTGTTCGTCGCATGATCAGGCAGCTGCTATTGTTGACAGTCATGTGAGCGAAAATGTGTTGCGCTGCCGTTACGTTAAACGCCAAACAAGTCAGGCCCAGCGCATCCAACTTCAGCGTGGGAGAGAATTCTAGTTCAAGTTTTCCTGGGGAAGAAAAAAGGGCATGAGAATGGACCAAGAAGGCAGAAAATAGACAAGAAGGAGGTGACAGGAAGAAAAAAAAATGCAGAAACAAAAAGAGGGATAGGAAAGAGGGAATTCCTAGCACAGAATTTCCTGAAGGTGGGGATGCTATTGATACTGACAGGTGACAGGCCTCCCGACACGACATCTCCTCGGGGGTCGGAGGTACTGGTGTTAACTCCAGGGGTAAACAAAAAACAAAAAAACC
>CM054148.1:46184824-46187324 GCA_028751875.1 Rapana venosa | reverse complement strand
CCAAGGCTTGCATTTTTTTTTTTAAAACCCAGTTACTTAGCTTTAAAATGTTATGTTAAGACTGTCTTCAACCATGACAAGCTCTTAGAAAAAAAATCGTCTGAAGTCAGAGTATGGCTGCCTATATTATGGAAAGCTGCATGAGAATAGCAGCCATGTATACAACTTCTCATCTGGTGTATACTTATAGTCTACTTTTTTTTATTAAGTAAGTCTGATTGCGCGAGGAGGAGGGGTTGTGGTTGTATTTGGCATTTTGTTTTAATTGGTAAGCTGGTGATTGGGTTTGTTTGTTTGTTTGGATTTTTTTAAAGAGAGGGAGTGAGGCTGCAAGAGTTTTAGCAAGGGCGTGGGGGGGGGGGGGGGGGGGGGGTTCGATATTTTGGTAACGTGTCCGTGCTTCTAGTACTGTGTACCCCACGCTTCTCATTTCTGTTGTTGTTGTTGTTGTTATGATTGTATTTACGTCCCAGGGGAGATTTCCGATTTAGGGACTGTTCACATTTCTGGCTTCAACACACTTGGAGATAGATAGATAGATAGATAGATAGAGACCCAGGCATCCACTACATTCCAGAATCAGCAGCACCGCTAAGGTATTGGACACCCAACTGATACAAAGTGGAAGACTCTAGTAAACAGCTCTTCCCTGCGATGCTCTGATCACTCTCCGTGGAGTCCAAGGAAAAGCATAGGGAAATGGAACGAGAGAGAGAGAGAGAGAGAGAGAGAGAGAGAGAGAGAGATCAACACCTGGCAGGGACAGTTAACTGGTTGGCACAAAGGAACGTCCCGAACTCATAAAATATGCTAATCAGACTCATCAGTATGCATAGATATGCTAATGAGGCTCATTAGCCTGTCTATACCCCCACGTGTCGTCACATCTCCTCAAAATCTAACTCACGTGACGCACAGGTAACTAGCCAACCAGATGAGAGCTTACAAAACACTGTGACGTCTGTAACTGTCCAATTTCTGCGTGGAGGGGGGGGGGCGGTGATTAGAACCCGTATCTGCAGATTTCTTTTAAGGGGTTGGGGGTGAGGGGCAGAGAGAGAGAGGGGGGGGAGAGATAGAGGGGGGGAGAGAGAGACCATTAGGTGACCATCAAAGGCAGCAGAGACAGTGTCGATTTATGGCATCATAAAGCACAGCTGAGATCCGAAACATCATAGACGATGCTGGTAATGTTTGTGTGTGTGTGCTGTCAGGCCAAGTACATCTCACACATACACACACACACACACAGAGACACACACACACACACACACACACACACATATACACACACACACACCACACACACACACATACACACACACAGACACACCACACACACACACACACACAGACACACCACACACACACACACACACACCGTCCAGACTTCAAAAGAGCGGGTTCGCTTCACGGCAATACATCATCACATCAAAGGCTATCTGTAGAAGAGAACTGAGCGGAAAGCTTCTTTGTAGAGACACCCCAGGCACACCCCTCACGTGCACGCCTCACGTGTATGCATGTGGCCACCACACTGTCTTCAACCTTGCTAAGCTAACTGAACAGTTTGGGGGTTGCCGTTTTGTTTGGGGGTTGCCGTTTTGTTTGGGGGGAGGGCTTGGTTTTTTTCGTTCCTCAGCTTCAGCTCTGATGTCCACCACCTGGTGAGATTTTGTGTATGCGACCGTTGTTGTGTGTTTTTTTGCCCACCACGAAGGTAGCCGCATTCCAACTTCGGGAATGTATGCTGGGTATGTTCGTGTTTCCGTAACTCACCCAACGTTGACATGAATGATGGGATCTTTAACGCCCAAATTTGATCTCTGTGTGTGTATGCACACACAAGGAATGAAGGCACTTGCAGGTCTGCATTTGAAACTGACCTGAAAAGATGGTAAAAATCCCCCCAACCTTAATTCACCAGACGCCGCTGAGATTCGAACCCACGACTTTATGGGCTCATGGGATTGAAGTGAAAACGGTTTTAACCCCTCGGCTACAGCGTCCGTCACTTTGAGTTATGTAGGGAGTGGCCCCACTTATCTGCCTAACAAAGTCTTTGGGCTGTTAGCGAAGCTCAAGGACTTTAACTGCACGTCCTTCAACCACAGGAAAATCTAGATATAGTCTTCAGAACAGTACATCGTCCTTCATCAACGGGAAAATCTATATATAGTCTTCAGAACAGTACATCGTCCTTCATCAACAGGAAAATCTATATATAGTCTTCAGAACAGTACATCGTCCTTCATCGAGAGAAAAATCTATTTATAGTCTTCAGAACAGTACATTGTCCTTCATCAACAGGAAAATCTATATATAGTCTTCAGAACAGTACATCGTCCTTCATCGAGAGAAAAATCTAGACATTATCTTCAGAACAGTACATCGTCCTTCATCAACAGGAAAATCTAGATATTATCTTCAGAACAGTACATCGTCCTTCATCAACAGGAAAATCTATATATAGTCTTCAGAACAGTACATCGTCCTTCAT